>CM054180.1:48729100-49141600 GCA_028829895.1 Sinotaia quadrata | reverse complement strand
ATTTAAAAATAAGCGAATTATTACACGCTCTACACACTTCAATAAAAACTTAATATAAAATAAATACAATTTCAAACAAACATAATTAAACTAATAATTAATGTGACCAGATCACAAACTCCAATAGGTAAAACACATGCAAATGACACTTGACATTAAGCGAGTAATTAGTGTGGTCTAGTCACACACTCAAAATCACTACATAGGTGCAAATAACTCTTGACATTAAGCGAGTAATTAGTGTGGTCTAGTCACACACTCAAAATCACTACATAGGTGCAAATAACTCTTGACAGTAAGCGAGTAATTAGTGTGGTCTAGTCACACACTCAAAATCACTACATAGGTGCAAATAACTCTTGACATTAAGCGAATAATTAGTGTGGTCTAGTCACACACTCAAAATCACTACATAGGTGCAAATAACTCTTGACATTAAGCGAGTAATTAGTGTGGTCTAGTCACACACTCAAAATCACTACATAGGTGCAAATAACTCTTGACATTAAGCGAGTAATTAGTGTGGTCTAGTCACACACTCAAAATCACTACATAGGTGCAAATAACTCTTGACATTAAGCGAGTAATTAGTGTGGTCTAGTCACACACTCAAAATCACTACATAGGTGCAAATAACTCTTGACATTAAGCGAGTAATTAGAGAGGTCTAATCACACTCACATCCCCAACAAGGATTCTGATATCTAATGGAACAAACTTGGTTTAATCATGCACCCTTCACTCACAATTGATAAATGATTCACTTTTGGATGGCACTGACCTTGAAAACATTGCTTTGTTTCAGAGGTGAACAAAGATCGCAGCAAACAATGCTATGTCGCTATCCATGATATCTTAGTACCGAAATGAATACATGTGTATGTATATCTGTGAATATAAATTATGTGACAATAAACGCACTGCTGAATAAGTAGATGTGGCCGTGATTCAAACTGTTTATTCCAAAGGAAGTACTCTTGTATATTAAAATGATTTATGTATGACTGTAGACTTGCACATATAAACACAAACGCATGAACATTTTTCTTGATCGCACGAAATTGTGGAATGAACAACAATTTTTTTTTCTCCTTTGGTAGAACAGTAGAGTAGGGTAGGAAGGGCACTAGTGGATCGGTAAGACACATAGGCCTAACTGTCTCACTGGTGACGACATCAATATATCCCGTCACCTATTGTTCGCATCGTGTTCATGTTGATAAGCACACTCAATGGGGCAGTGCCGTCTTAACGCATGGGCACGCTAGGCAGTTCCCAGGGGTCTCACGAGCATAGGGGCATTGTATCGACCATTTACATTTTTATTCCCGTGAGTGGTTGTGTAGGTAGGGGCACCAGTGCACTTCTTTGCCCGTGGACCTACAATGCTGTTAAGACGGTCCTGCATGGATATGTATATGTTTCGTATAAGAATATCCACATACACAAATATGGGTGATTGAGTGCCAGTACTACTTGTATAAAATACGTATACACAACTATGGATGATTGAGTGCCAGTACTTCTTGGAGTTAGTCTTTGTATAAAAAAACATATACACAAATATGAGTGAGTGAGTTCCAGTACTTCTTGGAGTCAGTCTTCGTATAAAATACACATACACAAATATGGGTATACGGGTGACAGAGTGCCTGGAATCAGTCCTTCATCTTTCTATCATCATTTGATTCCTATGTCTATCACTACCTCTTCACTAGAAACTCCTTTCTGTTGCCAGCGACGCCCGTCTGCGATATCAGCTAACGTTGGAAATTAATGTTTAACATTTGGATACACATAACTCAGCAGAGTCCAGAGGATAACATCATAATTATCAACTGAATAAAAGTTTCCTGTACAAGGCGTCGTGTTCTTGATATAATTATGGGCAAACTCATGCATTGCAGCTCTGCACTTTCGGCAAAGACAGACTTGTAAATAAAATGGCAGTTGTTGTGTACAGTTTGTGTCATGTGTTTGTCTTCCATGACACATTTGAGTAGCATAATATAATATGAAATGTTTCCAAAGTAAGTGGAGCAGTCAGTAAATTGAAACCATAATAAAATTCAGGTAGCTTCTAGACGCCAGCATATGATTATTTCAGTCAGGTTTTAATAGACATATGTAATATGAAAGAATGAATGGCTAATGTGGCAATCACGATAAAGTACTGGCCTTTGCATGAAAAAGGCGTGGTTCAAAACTTGTTTTTCTCCTTGGGATTTTCTCCATCGACTTTGTTCCATAGTTCATGAACGTGAGCATTTAAACTTTCATGAAGACATCGTGCAAATAAGTAATAATTATTATTTATTTTATTTACATTTGACGATAGTGTATTATTTTGTAAACGTGTATGAGGAACTGGACAATATGATATTGACATGAATAATTATTTGTTTACTTTTCTTAAACGGACATGATAAAATTGCTTATTGTTGACAATATTTTATTGTCCGGGTTACTGGACAATATGATATTGACATTTATGGATGAATAATTATTTGTTTACTCTTCTTAAATGGACATGATACGATTGCTTATTATTGTCAATATTTCATCAGGCTTCTGAATCAGACATGATAATAGAGTTCATCTTTCTTCTCCAGGCAATAAACTCTGATTATAATCGGGTGCTTGAATCTCTGGAACAGGAGGACAAACTGACTGTAGAGAAAGGAAAACTAGTCCACAGCATTGCACTACTCAACCGAAAGGTCTTTATGGAGGAAGGCGCGCCTAAAGAACTTTCAGAGCTGTACGATAAACCTGTTTAATAAAATCTTTTTATAAAGCCACAGAAGATCCAGTAAGATAAACCTGTTTAATAAAACCTTTTTATAAAGCCACAGGAGATCCAGTAAGATAAACATGTTTAATAAAACCTTTTTTGTAAAGCCACATATGATCCAGTATGACAAATCTGTTTAATAAAACCTTTGTTGTAAAGCCAAAGAAGATCCAGGAAGACAAACATGTTTAATAAATCCTTAGTTATAAAGCCACGGAAGAACCAGTAAGACAAACCTGTTTAATTAAACCTTTGTTATAATGCCAAAGAAGATCCAGTAAGATAAACCTGTTAATTAAACCTTTGGTTATAAGGCCAAAGAAAATCCAGTAAGACAAACCTGTTTAATTAGTCCTTTGTTATAAGGCCAAAGAGAATCCAGTAAAATAAACCTGTTTAATAAATCCTTTGTTATAAGGCCAAAGAGAATCCAGTAAGACAAACCTGTTTAATAAATCCTTTGTTGTAAGGCCAAAGAGAATCCAGTAAGACAAACCTGTTTAATAAATCCTTTGTTATAAGGCCAAAGAGAATCCAGTAAGATAAACCTGTTTAATAAACCCTTTGTTATAAGGCCAAAGAGAATCCAGTAAGATAAAAATTTTAAATCAAAACTTTATTATACATATTTTTTTATTCCAGTAAAGCAAGTTCGTCAGATAAAATGTGCAATAATTATTTAGAGAAACCTGAAAAACAAGTTTGTGTAATAAAAATACTTTTTATAATTATGCAAAAAATCTAGAAAGACATTTTGTTTTGCAAAACTTCTTTGCGATATATATCCAAAGAATCTTAAAATCAATCTGTTAGATAAACTTTTGTGATATATATCCAGAGAAACTTGAAAGAAACCTGTTCAATAAAAATATTTGTGATATTCCAGACACTTGAAAGACAATCTGTTTCATAAAATCTTCATATACCGCATATCCAGTTAATTCTTGCAAGTTTTGAAAGAAGGGGAGAAAACTTCACAGTCTTTAAATAAAAATTATTGATGAATATTGTGAAGATAAATAGGACTGACTTCATTGGATATTACAGGAAATATTGGAGGAAATATATTTGCCACAGATAAGAGTCATCCTGTTTGATGACAGCTCAGGCAACCTTGGTAATTAAGAATGGGCTTGTGTCATATCTGTAAAATTAAGCACAAATAGTTAGTTTTTCAAAAGGCAATTTTTATTATAAATCTTAGTCTCCTAAACTGTATTAAAGTGAATAAAATATTCCAGCACAGGTATGAGAAAGCTCAACAGAAGCGTGACACAACAACAGCAGAGCGTGACGAAATAACAGCTGAAGTAGAGCGTCTTCGTGATACATTGCAAGTAGCCATCCGAGAGCAGCAGCATTTGGAAAACACCAGCGTGCTGTACGAAGAACAGATTATTGAGGTTCATCAGGACACTCACCTTTCATCATATTCTAATTCATCTTGTCACTCACATTTCATCATATTCTAAGTCACCTTGTCACTCACATTTCATCATATTCTAATTCATCTTGTCACTCACATTTCATCATATTCTAATTCATCTTGTTACTCACATTACATCATATTCTAATTCATCTTGTCACTTACATTTCATCATATTCTAATTCATCTTGTCACTCACATTTCATCATATTCTAATTCATCTTGTCACTCACATTTCATCATATTCTAATTCATCTTGTCACTCACATTTCATCATATTCTAAGGCATCTTGTCACTCACATTTCATCATATTCTAAGTCTTCTTCTCACTCACATTTCATTATATTCAAATATAAAAATACTTAAATTTCATTGTATTCAAATTTATTAAGAAGCATTTCCTGATATTCGAAGTCATCAAGAAATTCACACTTCGTTATATTCAAAGTTATCAAAAAATTCACATTTCATTTATTTAAAGTCATCAAGAAATTCGCATTTCATTATATTCAAAGTCATCGAGAAACTCACATTTCATTGAATTCACAGTCATCAAGAAACTCGCATTTCATTGTGTTTACAGTCATCAAATAACTCGTATTTCATTATATTCAAAGTCATCAAGAAACTCGCATTTCATCGAAATTACATTTCATTGTGTTCACAGTCATCAGATAACTCACATTTTATTTATTCAAAGTCATCAAGAAACTCACTTTTCATTGTGTTCACAGTCATCAAATAACTCACATTTCATTATATTTATTGTCATCAAGAAACTGATTTCTTCAGTCATCAGGAAACTCACTTATCGTTGTTGTTACATAATGATATTATGTAGCCACACTTTCACCTTTTGCTAAAACTAGTCTACATCTAAACCCTATCTCTAAGATAGTTGACCCTTGTCCTCGGGCTAAAGAGTGGCCTAATTAGCATTTAACTCAGTTCAAAAGGACCACTCAGAGAACGGCGCGACATTTTAAAGAAGTCTGAAGGACATTTATTAGATTTCTCATGGCCAATACAAATTGAAATATATTTTCTAGAAAAATAACAGAAAACATTATTGAAAATTCTTGGCTGTTACATTTTATTCAGTGTCTACATTTTTATTACATATTGTGTAGTTTGTGTGTAATAAATTTATGTTTACTGCTAAAAGTTTTTTTTTTTAAATTAATTTTCATCCACCAGTTCCTAGTTATATTTGGAAAAACATTCCTATCATTGTCGGTGGAGGCAAATGCATGTGAATTAAGAAATTTGACATTAAAATCTTGTGTGTGGATGTCCCACAGCATGCGTAAGTTTTTATATCAGGTTAATGTGGGAGCGGATGAAGCGTAATCCTCTATCTATCTATCTCTCTATCTATCTATGCCTGTCTCCATACACACACACGCGCGCGCGCGCACATACACATTTACGTGAGTGTTTCTTTCCATGCATGCAAATAATTGTTACAGTGATTAAATTAACAAGAGTATAATGAGATACTTACAAACTATTTCATCAATTATAAAGTCATGCTAAAACTTTAAATAAAGCTTGTTAAACGAAAATGATGACGTCATGTAATTTGAACACTGGCAGATTCGTCGTGAGGTAGAGCACACTAGAGAACTGGCCTCTCGTGAAGACATGAAGCGCGTACTTTATAGCGAGCAGATGGACAAAATCCATAAAGAAATGGGTAAACTGGACAGAGACGCCCTATATACCAAACAACAAATTGCCAAATTGGAAAAAGAGTGCCGGCTACTTCAAGACACAATAAGAGATCGGATAGTATGACCTGTTTACACTTTTTGAACCTATAGGATAGTAGGGCTATGTTCACGCACTTTTATTCTACGTGTGTTCTACATGCTACAGGCCCTAGATTTTATCTGTGTGCTATGTGTACATTCCTGTGCTGTGTACACGTTTCTGTGTTCTACCTGTATGCTATGTACACGTTCCTATATTGACCATGTGTGTTGTGTACACGTTCCTATATTTTATCTGTGTGCAATGAAAACGTCCCAGTGTTGTACCTGTGTGTTGTGTTAGCGTTTGTGCGCTTACTTTAGTGGAATGTTCACGTACACCTAATTTATTTCTAGTTTATGGGCACTTTGTTATATTTATTTAATATTTTATCTGTATGCTGCATATATATATATACATATATACATACTCGTTTCTACAATCTACCTCAGCAGTATGTACTCGCTAGTTGTTCCTGTATTTTATCTATTTGTTATGTACTCTTTCCTTATTTTATCTTATGTATTTTACCTATATGTTGTACATGTGTCAATATTTTTACCTGAGACCCGTGTACACGTTTATATTTTGTCTGTGATTTGCATATAGGTTCTTATTGTGTGTTGAGCACAGGTTCATTTTGAGCGAGAGATTGGCACCCTGGACAAACTTGGTACGACTATCCACAATAAGCAGATAGAATATGAGGTTCTAACGAATTCCATTACTCAGCTGGAGCGTGGGAACGAAAGTCTACTGGACAAAGTTAAGGTAAATAAATAGACTGCTCCAAGGAAAACTAAAAATGAACAAATGTACTGTTCCTGGAAACAAATCAAGGTAAATCAATATAGTGTTCCAAGGAACTAATCAAGATAAACAAAGATGAACAAATGTACTGTTCCTGGAAACAAATCAAGGTAAATCAATATAGTGTTCCAAGGAACTAATCAAGATAAACAAAGATGCTATTTCCTGAAGGTAAACAGAAAAGTCTTGACAGTCTGTAATCATTGCTAGTGAGATTTCATTTGTCACATTACACTGAATATCTGTCTGTAGCCCTAGCAGGAAACATTGCATTGCAGTATGATGAAGAAAGGTTGATGACATTGTGTGACAGGTATTTCTCAGTTTTCGAAGTGCCCTTTAAAACTGAGGATTATATTACCTACCATCCAATATATAAACTTCTTGATGGGTCAACGACAGAACGGTTTTTCCATACACCCCTCATCCCACTTTAGTCACCATATTATATAAATATGTACTTCGAGCTAACTCTGTTATGACCTATCAACCTATTAATCTTGTCATGGGACAAACACAATGAAAGGTTCTCTTCTCTGTCTGACTTCCTAATCGTTAAACAACAGTCCCCATGATGAAGGAAATATATGACTAGGATGAAGTGGATGAACAGCAGTAAAAATAGAAATAGGTTTTAACCATATACATTTATCGCACGCACACACACACACACACACACACACTACATTGAGTCAAGATATAAAGTATGGACACATAAAACATACAAAATCAAGACATCAATTATTTTGTAACTTGTTGTCCTTGCTTGGAATGACAGTTCAGTTTGTGACATCTAAGCAAAATCTATGTTGCTCATTGTCCTTTTTAAAGTTCATTCATTATCTAATAACGAGGTTTCCTAGTGGTATTACTACTGTCAACAATAACAAATCAATAATATATAGAACAACAAGAAGGAAGGAAAAATAAGATAAGTATATGAATAAGGATGTGATCATAAATTGTAGAGCTGTCTTCTCTTGGTGTTCAGTCAATCGAATGACCTCAGCAATGACGTTTTTGGACTTCTGGTAGTGCTCTGTCTTAGCCAATCAGATTTTGTCTCAAGAAACAGGTTAAGGTAAAGTTTACAAACAACTGATCACAGCATACAAAACTGGTTAAGAGGAGGAAGACAATTAGAACCAAAGCCCCAGATCACAAGGTAAAAACGTGCGGCTGCTTAGGAGTATGACCTAGCTTCAAGTTATTTATTCCTTCCAGTAAATAAACTTATCAGATTACTCTAGTAAATACATAATTCAGTTAACTCATTTCTCACCTGATTAACATTATGTTGTTACTGTCTGCAGTGCTCTCTCATTCAATCACATCACTATACTGATTTGCTTATTACAGGTATATACACGAAATAATTGCAATTAACAAGTGTAGGTTCTTTACAATATAAGAACGCACTACATAATCCTCTTTCAAGAATTACAAATACATCACACATATTAAGTATAATTACACAAATATAGCATTCTTCATAAGGTTAAACTAAGCTACAAAATCTCCAAATCATTATGATGATATTCTACAAAATCTAACTTCACCAAGTTAAGGCATGCTGAGAAGCAGTGTACGTCACGAACAAAATAAATTTTGTAACAATTCACATAGCGTTCTCTACTAAATCACAGTATACTATGAGAATACACTTCAGTGGTTTCAAAATATCACACACACACACACTCACACATACAGAACACACACACACACAAACACGCATACACACACACATATATATATATACAATAAATACCCTTTCACTGATTTCTGTTACAAAGTTATGAATATGTATAATTCATTAATATTTTATTACAAGGTGGTGATTTTTTTCTATATCCTTCAGTGAACACAAGGACACCTCTAAGCGTAATCTTTTTATTTTGCAAAATGAGGTGCTTTGTCCTCGCTTCTATTTTAGTGTCACTTTTTATATTTGGAATTTAATGATTTCTCATTAAAGTATTTCGATTTACACTGAAATGACCTGTAACCAACTAATCTTTCACTGATTTCGTATTCATAGTAATGATATTATCATATAACACATTTTCATACATTTTTTAACCATTCACTCTTATTGTCATTATTAATTGTTAATATTATTGTTATACAATATTGACCTTCGCCTTAATTATCTTTACTTACCAAACCTAACTTTCTCTAAATCGTATTGCCCAATGTTTTCTTTTATCGTCCAGTCATTCTGCTGTTAATCGCTGTCATAATTAGTTATAATGACTAATGAATCATGATAGCGTACCTCTGTAAAAGTGAAATGTTCTTGCTGACGTCACACACAGGTGCGCGAACATGAGGTGAAGTTACTCAAGCAGCAACAAGAGCGCATGGACAAGATCCGCAGAGTTATCCGCCAGAAGACTAAGCAGGTTCAGCTAAAAAAAGAAGATATCCAACAAAAGCGAGAAAAAGGAAGGAAGCAAAACCTGGCTTTACAAGAAGGCACGCTTATTTATGTCAGATTAAAACTTGGATTTATAAACTGTCGTGTTTTTATGTGTAAAATTTGTTTTACAAGAACATTTGTCTATATGTCTCAAATTAAAACTTGTCATTTAAAACATTTCATGTTTAAATGTGCACAATGTAGCTTTAGAAGAACGCATGTGTACACGTCTCAAATTAAAACTTGGCTTTATAAAATGTCACGTTTAATTGTGTGAAATGTGGTTTTACAAGAACGCTTGTCTACATGTCTCAAATGAAAACTTGGCTTTATAAAATGTCTCATTTAAATGTGTAAATTGTGGCTTTCCTAATAAGCATGCTTATATATCTCAAATTAAATATTGGCTTTGTTAAATGTCGTTTAAATGTATACGAGAAAGTATGCTTACATGTCTTAAAGTAATACTTGTCATCATAAAATACCAGGGTTTAAATGTGTAAAATGTCGCTTTACTAATAAGCATGCTTACATGTCTCAAATTAAAACTTGGCTTTATAAAATGTCGCGTTTAAATGTGTAAAACATAGCTTTAAAGAAAGGATGCTTATATGTCTTAAATTAAACCTTATGAAATGTCGCGTTTAAATGTGTAAAACATAGCTTTAAAGAAAGGATGCTTATATGTCTTAAATTAAACCTTATGAAATGTCGCGTTTAAATGTGTAAAACATAGCTTTAAAGAAAGGATGCTTATATGTCTTAAATTAAACCTTATAAAATGTCATGCTGCAAATCGTGGCTATACTAACAAGCAGGCTTACAGCTTGTGACGTGTGGACGGAGAGTTAGCATCATCTTCGCAAGGTTATCCTTGCGATGTGGGTTCCGACAGATATATTCATCTGCCTTCAATGCAATTATTCTGATTCTAGGAATGCATCAGTACATTGTACAGTAATATCACAATGGTATGTAAGTATTGAACTAGAAGTAGAACAGGATTGGCATCGTTAGGATGCTGAATAACTGAACAAATATAACGGTTTATATTGAGAGAGGATTTAAACAGAGTCGGATTGTTTATAATTGTCAGCTTATAACTTACTTTTATCATGACGATATAGGTATAATATAATTAAAATGTTAACTTGTAGTAGACCACCATAAAAGGTTATTTTTAGGACTTGATAAAGCTGATATTGGCATGATGATAAAGGTTGCTTGAATGATAGTCTACGTGGAAGGTGGTAGTAGCAGTCCAGTGATGATGTGGTGGTGGTAGTGGCAAGAAGTCTAGCATTCTTGTGGTGGCATTATAATCATTCATTCTCTGTTCACATATATGTATTTAACCGATATGATGTACAAAGTAATGTTCATTCTTCCTCTCACACCGTACACTAATATTAAATCCGTCATATTGTTACGTGTCCAGTATTTATTTAGAGACCCTGTTCAGGAAATTTAGAATTTGAATTTAAATAATCCTCTCCGCTATTCTGAACAGACTGGCTGCTCAAGCTTATCTTTTAGTCTCAACGAAAATTGCGTCTAGTAGTTCAAGACAGGCAAATTCACAGACAGACAAACTTGCGTACAAAGCATGGTTTGGGAATCGTTAAAACTCTTATAAATAATTATGCATTCAAATTCTCATTCAGCTCATTCGCCCCATCTCATTTAACTTGCATATCTTCCATGAAATTGGTCAGTCATGGATTTACAGTTCCTAAGAATATACCATGTACTTTTTAAACACAGCATGAGCATTCATAAATCTGAAAAGAGGACAGACCTTTAAAAATTACTGAAAATTAAGTACAGTACGTCATCTAAGGGGTCTGTCAGTACAGACTCATAGTCTCATAAAGTAGTGCTTTTCATTCCAGAGTTTTTATACCAGCTAGTTTATACTATATTGTTTATGTTGGAATTTGAAACTACAGAAATGATGCTTCATATCTTACTTGCTTAAAAGTATTTTTGGTGACTCGGTGAGTCAGACAGTAATCCCTGCTTTGGGTGTCTTACGTCACTTTTGTTTCTACTTTAGACTTCTGATTCGTATTATGAGAGTGATAAAGCATGCTATATTACCAAATAGATGTAGTCACTGTTTGATCTGGATGAATAGTGAGTACATCAGTAAACTAACTAATAAAATGACTAATAATTTACCTCTTGATCGTATAGTTCTTTCTTAAATTGATGTCCATCGGCATAACATGGTTAGTCTAATCTGTGTAGTGGGATATTGATCTGAGTAAATCTTGTCTCATACCACTCAAGTAAAGATGATGGCAAGAAAATCTCCCCTTGCGGAATACATTCCGTTTCGTGTTTCAGCAAATTGAAATTGTGTGTTTTTTTCTAGGCAGGGTACTGTAATATAGTGCCTATAATTTCACATTGGCTTCCTGTAGCTTTTGCCTTGCCCCTCTACTTGCAGCTTGGCTTGGCTTGTTACTTATAGCTTTTAACTTCAGAGTAACATCCTATGATCCTTGCCCTGTCAGGATATTTATCACGTTAGTTTTATAGTGATTTCCAATGATCCTTGCCCTGTCAGGACATTTATCACGTTAGTTTTATAGTGATTTCCAATGATCCTTGCCCTGTCAGGACATTTATCACGTTAGTTTTATAGTGATTTCCAATGATCCTTGTCCTGCCAATGGTATTGGTCACATTAATTTCACAGCGATGAAATATTATTACCCTTGCCTGCCAGACTATTTGTCACGTTAGTTTCACAGTGATCTTCGACAATTCTGCAATGTTTCTAGCAGCTTGCTGTATCACAGCGACTGTGGCTGTATGTTTGCTGTATAGGTGATTTTATATGGCATTTGCCTTGTCAGGATGCTTCTAGATTGCACACGTGGGTGGATCCGTTCTGCTCTGGCGTTTCCTTCGCGACTCAGCGCTCGTCAAGGTCAACGTAAAAGATAAAGTGCCGATCTGATAATAAAAGCACAGGGACTTTGTCCATATGTGTTCCCTGACCAAACACTCTGATGTACATAATCATCTACAATCTAATGTCCTAAACGGAATTTATAGTAAATATAAGAATATGTAATATTAAATATAAAACATAGACATACAAGCAAATCCATATACATTCGGCAGTATAAGAGACAGCGGATGGGTTCCTGCTGCATCAATAACCGGCAATTAAGGATGATAGCTCATATTTAATGTTAGTCATATCGTGCCATGCTATGAATGGTCTGTTTGAAATGAGTTAAACTAATTAGGCACTAGCCCGGAGGCAAAGGTCAACCGTAGATGTAGACTATTTTTAGCATAGCGTGGGAGTGTTGCTACATAATGTCATTATGTGACACACTGATACTAAAGTCTGTAATTTTTGTGCCAAATGATTCATTAAGTAACTTATATTAAAGCATGTAACTTATATGTCAAATTGTTTACTAAGATACTGATACTAAAGTATTAACTTTCAAGTAAAATGGTTCATTAAGTAACTGACACTAAAGCATTAACTTTCATGTAAAATGGTTCATTAAGTAACTGACACTAAAACATTTACTTTCATGTAAAATGGTTTATTCAGTAAAACTGACACTAAAGCATTAACTTTCATGTAAAATGGTTCATTAAGTAACTGACACTGATTGGCATACAAACTGCAGGATTGTTTTATTAAATGACATGTTTGTTTGCACTCTCGTTCATGATTTGTTTAGAAGTCGAGCAGTCACGAAAGCTGACTGATCAATCTGTGCGGGAACAAACAAATCGTCTTAGACAGAGAGATGCTTTAAGAAAAGTAAGTTTCATGTTTGTATACTTGCAATTTTTGTCTTTATACATAAATGTACTCATATATTCATTTTAAGCCATTAGACAGAGTTGTATCTGTTTGTAATTTGAAATATGAGGGTGGTTCGTTGTATTTCATGAATTTATCCTCGAAATTTAAAAAAAAAATGGATAAAATATTTATGTTTCGAGTCTACTGTCCTAGAACCTTTTTCAACTGAAGGCAGCGATGGGTCGCGACCGACAGATGTTAACCCTAAAGCAGTTAGCCAAAAAACGCATACTCCAAGACAACATGCAGCTTAATGGCAGGTGTGATGACCAGAGAGAGATTGCGAATCGCTACGAGATGGAAAAGCAAAATTATCAACAACTCTATTTAGAGATGACTAATAAGGTTTATATGTGCTTACTCTTTTTTTTGTTTACATAATGAATTTATTTAAAATATTATGCATTCAATGCGCGTTGTCCTCATTATCGAGTTACGAGAATTTTGCATGACAACGTTATGTGTGGGGTTTGTATGTGAGCCTGTTAGTATATTAATCATTAAAACTATTGGTTTAGGTTATTAATAACAATACTACTAGCCTATCCCATGCCTAGTTTACTTTTTTCAATCAGTACATTAACCCGGTTGAAGTAACTCTACGGGAAGTAATCGGTTTAACATACTGACAAGCAAACTAGTTAATATGAAACATTAGCAACAATCAAAAATGAATAAAAAGATTTCGTAAAAACTAGGCTTGTAGTTAATTATAAAACATTAATGCAAAAGAGAATGAAAAGACTTGGTAATTTATTGCAGTTATTTAACGAACGTTGAATGAAAACAGTAACAAACTTTTATTGTGCTTGTGTTATTGTGGACATTTAGTGAAAGGTTTATAAATACTGTTCAGAGGTTGCAAACAATGGAAGAAGATCGGAAAGCTGTGGAAAAGAATTTTGATCTGATGGCATTGACAGCGAGCACTAAAAGCAAGTTGCGCGAGATGCAGAATCTATATGAAACTACACTCATAGAATACAGCACTTACTCCAGAGCTATCATTCAACTTCAGGTATTGTTCACACGTACTCCAGAGCTATCATCCAACTTCATTGTTCACACGTACTCCAGCTATCATTCAACTTCAGGTATTGTTCACACTCACTCCAGAGCTATCATTCAACTTCAGGTATCGTTCACACTTACTCCAAAGCTATCATTCAACTTCAGATATTGTTCACACTCATTCTCGAGCTATCATTCAATTTCAGGTATTGTTCATACTTCAGAGCTATCATTCAACTTCAGAAATTGTTCACACTCATTCCAGGGTTATCGTTCAACTTCAGGTATTGTTCACCCTTACTCCAGAGCTCTAATTCAGCTTCGGGTACTGGTCACACTTAATCCAGATCTATCATTCAGTTTCCAGCATACGAAGTCTACTTGCATTTTAAATCGATAGAGCTAGCTCGTTTCTGAGTGTGTATATTTACATCGATAAATGTAATACTTTATCACAGTTATTAAATTACATCACAGCAAATAAATGACATCGCTATGTTTAGTAATTTACCGTAATTTAAATTTACTTTAAAGTTTGTAATTTACATCGTAAGAATGGACACTGTCCTTCAAGATTTTGTCATAGTTAAAAGCTTTTGACATAGCTACAATGGAAACTTTGACATCAGTACAAGCGGCAATGATTTCAATTTTCGACATTGTCAGACTGGAAATTGACATAAAGGTTTTAATTTACATCGCTAAAAGACACTGCCAAGTTTTTATTTGACATCACTATAAAAGGCACTGTCTTGAAAAAACTTTAATTGACATCGTCAGTGGGGGGAGGGGGTGTCTTGAAAGTTTATGACATCGTTAGGAGGGGATTGTCTTGAAAGTTTCTGACAGCTTTAGAAGAGAAATACCTTGAAAGTTTCTGACATCGTTAGAAGGGAATTGTCTTGAAAGTTTATGACATCGTTAGAAGGGAATTGTCTTGAAAGTTTATGACAGCGTTAAGAGGGGATTGTCTTGAAAGTTTATGACATCGTTAGAAGGGAATTGTCTTGAAAGTTTATGACAGCGTTAAGAGGGGATTGTCTTGAAAGTTTTAGTTTACATCGATGAAAAGTGTCCAACAATTATTATTTTTTCCTATATTGATATAACACAGTTTCATCTGCTTTTATTTAACCTAAGCTCAATTTTCAGCAGTTTTGTATGTAGTATTTTTAGACTAATTATAACTCTCTTTACAACTGTCTCCACAAGCAAGTGTTATAGAACTCGTATTTTATAATTTTCGTCACTATGATTTAGTTCTCGGACTATGTGATATACTTTTTTCCCAAAATAATCAGTTATATTTTCCGAACATGTAAAAATTGTTCTTTGACTATCTCATATTTTGTATTACACACCATACAAACAGCCATAATTTTGAGAAAATGGTGGCGCCTGGAGACACAATTTTGAAAAAAATAAATCTCCTCTAATATCCAGCCATTTCCGCTTCCCACGGAAACCAACAATTCTAAAAGAAAATCAGCATAGAAGAGGAGGGAAAGCTTTATGTTCCTTTTTCAATCCAAGAATGATAAGAGCACCAAAGAAAAAGTACTAAGAAAGAAAAGAAGGGAATGGATTTCTCACCTTTGATCCACAGGGCATTTTATTGTACCAAATTTGTCCTTTCATAATCACGAATGAAGGCTTAATCTGTTTAGTCTAAATACTTTGACTGATAGCACGATGTACACCATTGCTAAGACAAACAGAGCCGGCGCAATGGTTTCATATACCCTAGGCGAGACCCTATAAGCATTCTGTGCCGACTATCCATCTATCTTTCCATCACCTTGCCTATCATTCCCACCCATTCATCTGTCTATCCATTCGCCTATAATATTTATCTGCCTGCTGTATATTGTAGCTTACTTAAAATTTAAAATTAAGTTGTGTTGGACGTTGGCGCCCTAGGCGACCATCTTAGTTGGGACGTGCCTTCTCTGAAGATAAGACAAAACATAATATTCTGTCATTTTTCATGCTAAATAAATAAAATAAACATTGTACGCACTCTCAATACCCAACTGCGGCGCCTCCTCCCCCCTCCCAACTATTTACATGTGAGGGAAATTGATATTTCTACCTCAACCCCCACCCCATCTACCTTGGTCACGTCGCCACTGGATTTAATCATATGTCTGTGTTTGTGTAATGCATGGAAAATAATGGTATGTATACAATTCAAACTGAAAGAGCAATGTTACATCTATGCTCCGTTCTGTGAACCTTAAAGATAGTCGGAATTTGACCCATTCTATCTATCACTCAAATCATATCGCCTCTTTACTTTGTTACATTCTTCCTTGGTAATGTATGTCTTTGTACAGATTATTAGCATCAACACAAAAACAAACAAAAATCCTTTTTGGAAAATATTTTTTTAAAAAATTACTCGGACATACGTAACCTTTCTCATAAGCCCAAGATAAGGTACGTAAGCTTGAGGTTACTTTAAGTTGCTCGTTACTTAAGTCGGGGAGGTCTTGCTTGTCTGTTTCAGGCGTTGATACGTAGCTTGTCGGATAAAAGTAAGGGGATGGGGTACGAATCGAGAAAGCTGGTTCAGGAACGAGACTTTCGAGATGACTCTATCCTCAAAGAGCAACTCTCCATTCAACGTCTTGAGCGAGAGATCTCACTTCTTCGGGAAAAGATAGCGGACAAAATAGAGTGCAATGCGAGACTTAGGGTATGATGTTTGCTTGATTGTGACGTGTTTGTAAATATAAGGATTTCATTCAAAAATCTTTCTTACATCAGCAGTCTTATTCATTCTGTCGTTTATATATCATCATTATTAATAGCTATTTAGCCAAAAATGCGATTGACGTATTTGATTTTTGTTTTGTACACATAAATCAATTGGATTTTCCAAACTTTACCTCTGATGGTAAGCTTTAATGTAGTTTGGATCACACAGGAGATTTAAGATAAGTTGCACAAGTTCTTGATGAAGACCACCAAGGAGACCTAAAGTAAACTACTTTGTTTACACAAGATGAGATTGTGTTTGAATCACCAAATATAATATCCATCTCAGTGAGTCACTTGTCGTCTGACCTCAATTTCTGCTAGCTGCTGAAATACTCCAGATGGACTGACATGGTCAATTTTGAAATTTCACTTGATTTGGAAAGATTAATACATATTTTGTAGTAAAACATTTTAACATTTTGGATGTGTTCGATAGTATTTTTAAAGAGACAACCATATTTGGTTTTTCTCTTGAAAGGGGTCAAAATTGCCTTACTTTTTTAACTTCATTTCTTCTTTGCTCTGAATTGATCTCGGCTATGACTAAGTGGAATACTCTGACCTAGTGTTAGATTTATGCATGCATGATTGGATAACCTTAATATAATTATCCAACAAAGGTTTGAAAATTAAGAATGAAAAATATAAACAATTTGTCTTTAGGGCGGGTTTTCCGTTGCTGATTCAGTGATTAGTGAGGCTACTCATATAACATTCACGATGACTCCATGCTGTTAGTCATTGCCACAAAGGACTTTCATGACTATGAAGATGGATTATAGTGGATACATTGCCACAAAGGACTTTCATGGCTATGAAGATGGATTATAGTGGTACCACAAAGGACTTTCATGGCTGTGAAGATGGATTATAGTGGATACATTGCCACAAAGGACTTTCATGGCTATGAAGATGGATTATAGTGGATACATTGCCACAAAGGACTTTCATGACTATGAAGATGGATTATAGTGGATGCATTGCCACAAAGGACTTTCATGGCTATGAAGATGGATTATAGTGGATACATTGCCACAAAGGACTTTCATGACTATGAAGATGGATTATTGCCACAAAGGACCTTCATGGCTATGAAGATGGATTATAGTGGATACATTGCCACAAAGGACTTTCATGACTATGAAGATGGATTATAGTGGATACATTGCCAACAAAGGACTTTCATGGCTGACGATGGGATTACAGAGGATATATTTATACTCACCATTGATTTAGATGTAAAGAAAATGTGAAAATGAGCTAATTATCAATTTTGCAGATTATTCATTCTTTTGTGTCGTTGAATTAGTATTTATTATATTGTAAATTTGATCTCTATCGTTGAATTAGTATTTATTATATTGTAAATTTGATCTCTATCGTTGAATTAGTATTTATTATATTGTAAATTTGATCTGCTGTATTGTGCTTGCGTCTATGTATATTCACACTTTTATATAGTGCACATTATATTTTAAATCTTCAGTAGCAAACACAAATGGTTTCAGACATAACAACGAAAGATTGGAATCTAGGTATTTGTTCTGCTATGTGTATCTGTGCCAAATATGGTGTTTTTATGATTGTAGTTGTTAAGGAAAATTAGCATTTACCTATAACTGACTGTTTTAGTTCTTCCTTAGTGGCTAATTATCTATTTATATTGTAATCTGTACCATTCGCAAGTGTTTTGTCTTCTCGATTTTGTTAATATCAATATTATAAGATGTCTAAAAATTTACTTGTGACTCACTGTTGGTGGCATATCATATATACACACATTCTTACTAAAATTCATTGCCTTGTTTTATTTATCTTATTAACAGATCTTTAACTGTCATTTTACTTTCTTTATTCAATATAATGAATTGATATTTTCTTGAAAAAAAAACCACTTCACTATTCTTGATCTCCCGCTGAACTTGCAGACGGTGATCGAGAACCAAGATGCCGAGGAAAAGAAGTTATTCAAGATCAAGTGCATGGTTGACAATGAATTTCAGAGGGAAAATAAGAGCCTCAGTAGAGTGAGTAAAGTATTATTTCCTTTTGATATATATTTCTGTCTGTTAAGTTTAGGAATGTTGCTATGACAAATAGATAAACAGATGGAGGATGTGTAAAGACGTTGTCAGGATTTTTTAAAAATGAATATGACTCGTCTAAGAACGAATGAATTATATTATATTTCAGTTAGTACAATATCATCTTGTGGACAGTGTAAATAGTTTGAGGAAATACAAAGTCCAAAGAAAATTGTGGTTTGTTAACAAATCCGCCACCCAATCAGTTTTCTTAGATACGTGCTCCAGAATAGATGCTGACCTGACCTGATGTAGGCAATGTCAGACATTTCGCATTTCACGTCCGACTTTCTTACCATTTAGCAGGCACCTGCCACGTGTATGTCCGAGAGATCTTCCAAACATTATGCACGGAAGTGCAAAGTGTGAAAAATTTAACCAGAATTTAATAGTAAATAAAATGAACAAATGTTTCTTTAACATAATACAGTGCATCAGAAATTGAATCAGTTTAACATTATATATCGTACAGGGCAACAAAACTTATTTATATAGAAAATGTAAATTTGCAGAATTTTAAACAATCGCTGTAACACTAAATTCCAGTAAACTCAGAATGATAATTTCACCGTCTTTTACTTCAGCTTATAACTTTTTTTTTTATTCGTGTCCTTCACCTTACAGAAAATAATCAGCACAAAGCTGCTTTCATTTCCACATAAGGTCAAATCAATCTTTCCACCTATTTCACCTGACTATTATTCTGCATCGATGAATCCGTAAATCATTGACAGTGCAGATCAAAACTAGGACAGCAAGAAGTAGAGCAGTATGGAAGTCTAATAGTAAGAACGCTATCACCTCGTGCTCCTACTGCAACAATATCAATTTTCTTCTTGGATAAAATGTGTTTCATTTATTATCCTTCTATCTTTCAGAAATATTACTTCATCAGTCTATGTGCTTCTTTATAAACTAAATCACAGTCAAAGTCTGTTAGCTGAGATGCCGACATGTATTTAGCTTACAAAATAATATACAGTGTATCAGAGTAATATAAGCTTACATTACTCCTTCTTAGAAGGTCAGTATATATATTATACCTATATTTCCAATTCTTAATTGTTGTACATTATTTCTCTAATTTAATAAAATTATTCATTTTATTTCCTTCTCATATACACAAGCCATACATTAAATGGATTTTTAAAATACAAGATTTCTAAGTTTGCTAATAACGCTGGGTTTTCTATATGTAGAAGTATACTGGTGACTCTTCCATGCGCTTTGAATGGGGATTCTATCTGTCTGTTTTTCTAGTTAGAGTACCAGTGCAGAAAGAACTTACAATTCAATTTTTTTACCTGATATCAGTTCCAATCTCACACTACATCAATGTGACTGGTCACTCTAGTATTATAATTATAGTTAGTCAGTAGTCTTTGGTCACTTACTGACATGCAGATCCTGCTATTCAATTAATTGACTTTCCTACTCATCCCGTCCTGAGCCATTGGGTCATGTCTACACCCCATCCTGTGAGGTAATGTGTACACCCATCCTGTGAGTCCATGAGTAATGCCTACACGCAATCCTGTGAATCCTTGAGTCACGCCTACATCCAGTCTTACCTGTCTAATATCTGCTGAATCCTAACTAACAGTTCACTCTGCACTTTCAGTTGTTATAACTAATTCAACTGGCTAAATCTGTTTTCCCTAACCTTAAAATAACTCCATTCAGTACACAACTTGCAATAACAGTGTGCTTGACACATTTATACTCTCGAACAGTAGTAAGGTAAAAATACACAAAAGTAATTCCAAATGTGAAATTAGTTGCAGATTTATAATAATTAATACTACAGATTTAAGACAACCTAGTCCTAAAAATATTTGTCATATATAGATAGATAAATAGCAGGATAGATATAACAATTTGAATGAGTCTACTATTAATATATGTATTCTTTTGTAGATTTGTTGTGCTGCACGAATATAATATGAATCAAGAGTACATATTGCCTTACTCTTTCTTATGCACACTTTCTCTATGCTGTACATGCGTGCGTGCGTGTGTATAAATATACATAATTACAAATGGTTTCAATAAATATTTTTAGAGAAGTACAAATATACTCTAATAGATAAAATAAAGAAACGATTTTTATATTGAAAGTGATTTTCATAAAGTATATAGAAATATAGCAAATTTTGAATTTTGAATTTGAAGATAAAAACGTAGGCAATAGGGAATCGAATGTACTACTACCAATTGAACTGACAAATTAAATATATTGTACATCCGTCTGCAGGTTATGAACGACTGCGACAAACTAAACTTAGCTTTAGTGAAGCGATACTATGAACTTCACGACTTGTACGAGTTGGTCAAACTCAAACAATCTGAACTCATCAAGGGAGAGAATATGTACAATATGCGTGTCAAAGAGCGCGACCAGCTCCGTGTCCAGCTGCGAACAGTTAGGGCATTGCGCAAACTAGATCAAAAGCACAAGGATGTCATTGATAAAATGGTGTACGTATAACAACGATAATTAACATATTTTGTTTTCTTAAGTATTTCAAATATGTTTGAACACTGAAATATGATTTGAAACTTTGCACAGGCATGCTGTAGGCGATTGACCAAAGGGAATCAAAATGTGTAACAAAACAAAAATAAATTTATTGGAGTCAGATTCTATGAATACCAAAAATAGAACGAGGAATGTGTGAATGTATTAAAGCTGCTAAGAACTAAAGAAGGTTTTCATATGAATGAAAGAAAGAAGTAAATTCAACACAGGAAGACCAAAAGCAACTCTCATGCACGCAGTCATGAAAAACTGGAAAATGGGTACTGAACCTACTACTTAGTTTAAGGGAAATCCTTCCATCTTTCGCCGATTTCTAGAACTCTTGCTCAAAGACATATATGACACATAGACGGGCTGTTTCCATTAGTGCTGTAACTATAATCGCCCTGAGCTGTTGTTAGTGCACTGTGAAGTAATTGAACTACTTTATATTTTCCTGTTCTTGTAATTTTAAGGTATCTCTCTCTAACTGTGAAAGAGATTTCTTTCTGCTCTATAGTTGTGCATTTTTATTTGGTAAGCTATTTCTACTGCTCATATATTATTTTAGTGTACAACTTTTCATTGAAGTATTTTCTAAGATTGTATTTGATCCCCTACTGCTCGTTTGAGGGTTTAAAAAAAAAAATATTCTGCATCTAACTTTTGTCTTTGAATTTGTCTATGCTTAGAAAGATTTTATTATTATCTGTGTATGCAGTACAATTATGCTATTTTTTATTGTATTTATTGTTATGGAATGATGTAATTAATTATATGTTTTACTGATTAGTAAAATGTGAGTTATTCAGTATGAGAATGTCTAAGTGCAGGAACTGTTGTCGTAGCTAATGTTATAATGTATGGTGAAATACCTGTACAAAAAATGATTTTCTGTTTGTCGTACAAGTGAGAGTGTGAATTTTCTACAAGATCAGATTCAGCGCACGCACTTGCGAAGAAAGGTACTGCTGTTTGAGATGACTCACCCTCATAATATACACCGCTGGCGAGATATACTGGTAATTGCATTACTATATACTAGTAATTGGATTATTAAATATCTGTAATGAAATTTTTATATACAAGTAATTAGATCGTATTAATTAATTCTATACTTGACGTTGATTTTGTATTTCTGTCTGAAAAGTTATTATTTATAAACATTACAAAAATAGTGTATTTGATAACTTCACATAAAATTAAAATAAACGAAAAGAGAGTACTACGAGCTTAGTCAAATGTTTCGTGTCGTTCTGCCTTGAAGTAGCCCATTGTGGCGGGGGGCGGGGGGGGGGGGGAGATTAATTTCTTTTTTAATTCGGATGAACCATTCCAGAGAAAAAAAATAGTTCACTTGAATGCTAAAAATAGCTTTGTTAGTGAACATTCAGTTTAATATTAGAATAGTTTTTGAATAGCATTTCGTAGATTTCTACTAAAAATATTTAAATTTAGGATATTATAGATGTCGGTTATGACAACAATGTGGGACGTATTCATACTGGTATACGTCATTGGTTGAGTGGTTCTAAATTCTTAGTTTGTTTTGTATCAATATCATCATATTCATGCAGCTTTCATAATACCTTTTTCCAATCATCATATTCATACAGTTTTCATACATCTTTATCAGTTCAGAGATAATGTTTTTTTCTTCTTGATATTTTCCACAAATGATCTCTTTAAAAAATTATGTTTAAAAGATTTGAATGGTGTAACAGCGAACATTGGTTGGTGACTTGTCATTAAGTATTCTAAATAAATCATTTATTTTTAACAGTCACAATAGAATATATTCTATTGAACGTGTCAGCCTAAAAGAGTAGAAAATTTGGTAAACTTTGTACATATCAATATAGCTTGACATTATTTGTAGTGAGCGTGATAAATAAGTTGCTTGACATTATTTGTAGTGAGCGTGATAAATAAGTTGCTTGACATTATTTGTAGTGAGCGTTATAAATAAGTTGCTTGACATTATTTGTAGTGAGCGTGATAAATAAGTTGCTTGACATTATTTGTAGTGAGCGTGATAAATAAGGTATCTTGACATTATTTGTCAAGAAATTAGAAGCTAAGGAACTGCTTCTAGTGAAACGCTAGTAAATCCAATAATTATTCCTTCAACCTCTGTCACGAATACATCAACACTTGTTAATAGATTAGAAAATGTAAAATATGTTCTGGTCTCCACACGCACCTGTTCCGAAGGCTTGAAAATTAATTACAGCAATATCAGAAAGGCTTAGCAGACATAACAACTAATGAATCAGAAAACCAATTACAAGAACTGAAGCAATAGCTAAGAAGTTTGAAGTCTATGAGATTGCCTTTTTCACTATTATGATTGTTTCAGAGGCTAAATGCTGTCTAAATGATTGCAAAAGTGTGACTATAATTATTAAAAGCTGTCGAATAATTCAATAACTTTTATTTCTTTGATCAGAAATAATTTCTCTTGCATTCAGAAAGACGCCCGTACCTTAATAGAACATTCACACGATTCCTATGCATTAAGCATTTGATTCAAATCAGCATTGTAGGGGAAAAAAGTAATCTGACGAAGGAATGAAACAAATAGCATGGTGTTTTGCTATAATGAAGATACACAAATATTGTGGAGAGTTTCTACAGTGTTTACGACAAATTAGGGGTCGAAAAGAACTGGACCTATCAAATGTACTATTGCTTGTTTTTTTTATAATAATCAACAGAATGCCATTGAGGCGACTCGATACACAGTTCTTGGAAGACAAGGTATTTCAGTTTCTTCACACAGAAACGTTAGCATCAAGAACAGCCATAGATTTTTAGAAATGCATAATTGATGGATTACAGTCGTCTCCAATGTAGAAACTGGTTTGAAATTTTCCCTCACAACATCCATATCTATGTTTCCAGAGTGCTTTTCCGGCCTCGCTAACGAATACAAAAATGCATAAAGAACACATTACACTGCCACTCCTTTCTCATGGAAAACAGTTTTTATGTACTTGAGTACTTTGACTGGCTTCTCATCTGCCTAAATATCTTTTGTTAACACTCTTCAGAACTAATTTAGTAGTTATAAAATTCAATTATTTTATTCTCTGCCTGAATGGCATTACTCTATTACTGTACCTTTAAATAAACACGAAATAGTACTGTAGGTTTTTCTTATCGATTACATACATATTAATACAGGATCAAAATAACTGAACAAAGTGGTATTTCATCATGCTACAAGAAATCTCTAAATCATTATATGAACTGCTTCACAGAGATTTAGACCCGTCTCGTTAACTGCAACAACGTTCCTAATCAATGGTTTACACACGTTAGTTACAAATAAATCAGCCAACAATAAATCACATGGCTTCTCTACAGAGTAAAATAAACATAACAGATATCTGGGATTACAAGGCACCATGCAAAGCTATACATGAAAATTAAAATACATTATTAGTCAGCTGAAAGAAAATTATGAAAATTACATTTCTGTTTAGCTGAAAGGAAACATAAAAATAACATAAAATTGATTACTCTGAATTTACCTACGAATGACATTGACCAGGCACACACGTCAAATGTGGGTACTTTTCCGAAGAAGATGTGTGTACTGCCAATGCTTTGAAACAGGTAAAGAAATGAGGGGTTTCTTTCCAACAGTTCACTTCCCTTTAATTCCTACTGGCTAGTAGTAGTGGTGGCTGACCAGCGTCAGGCCATTGGTCAGCCATAATTGGCTTGTTCATTACAAGTCCCATGGGACTGTTTAGCGTCACTGATAATCCATTTATCCCTAGAAAGATCTGGTCGCTGGATTTATGTATTCAACGAGATTTCGACCTTTCAGTCTCGCAGAGTGCACGGTATCTACCTACCATAAATTTTATTTTGGGCAATGTCTTGTTATCCATTTGGGGGGGGGGGTGTTTACTAAGCATTTCATTGTGTATTTTGCCTAAAGTGCGCGAAGTCTACTTTTAAACTCACTACATTAAGTATCAGTGAATGAAATGCTCCACAATTTTATCACAAAATATTTCTATTATAAAGATATATATAGAAATAAGTGACAAATAAAGGAAGGGGTGAAATATTTGTCAAACTACCTATCTATCTACAACAACAAAAAAAATGCATAAATACATTGAAAACTAGTAGAGATCAATTTTGCATTAATAATTATTTACAACAATACAACTGTAAGAAATGCGTAAAAGAAGTAAGCATAGATATAAAAAGAGCAAATCATCATTGTGCGTTGGTGCTTGACACGCTAAACTGTGAGCATTCATCTGATAGAAAGTAATCATTGTGCGTTGGTGCTTGACACGCTGAACTGTGAGCAATCATCTGACTTATCAACTGTAGAATACATTTGACACATATCATTGTTAAATTAAATATTGAATATATGTTATCTTTTATTTGTACAATAAAATTACACTTATTTTTTATGCCAATTCCAGAATGAAAAGTCTATTTGCCAGCATAAAAATTATTATACAGATTATATAGATGTTAACATATTTTTTGAATAAGTTCAATCTGTAGGTATGGTTTCAATATGAAACAATATGCAAACTATAGCTTGAAAAGTCATGGAAATATACTCTGTCAGGGTCGAGACCCCGCTGCTTATAAGAATCTGCGAGTGACACACAAGCTTCAGCATACACTGGCCGACAATGTTCGTCAGGTATCCGAGACCGTAAACCAGATTCACGACCTGGACCGAGAATACATCAGCTTGCACCAGGCCATACTCGCTCACCCGTCTCCAGAAACCGTTTTGCAGCTCAAGCGTTACAGGCAGCAATTCAATGATCTCCAAGAGCAGGTCAAGGTGGGTTGATTTTAGTTTTTATGTGTTATTTTCTCTTTGACACTATGGGCACTTGATGTATGGATGTTTGAATGCAACTATAGATGCTGGTGTCTTGTGCTATACTCACCCAGAAACTTAGGGAGAAACCGTGTGCGATATATTTACGTGATTAATCGTACACAGATCAACAGACAGATAATTGACTCGTCTGTCATGCCATGACAGATGGTAAAATGAATAGACTGACGAATGAACTGGTGACTGTAATGAGAAATGGTTGGTTGTCATCACTGCGTGTAACGTCTTTGTCTTATTTCACTGCAGCCCGTCCTAATCCATGCTTATCGGGAATTATCTTAATCGCGATCACTTATGTCAGTCCTCATAACGGACTCATAGTCACTGAAGTATATAACATGACTTAAAGATTTCCTGCAGAATATTATGGTTATATAAAATGCAAAACATTTTAATAATTATGAAAATATTAAGCCATTTTCAGATTAAGACTCAAATCGGTACTTTCTAACACACAAGATTTCAGGTCAAACAAAAACATGCAACCATTATAGAACAGAAAACAGTATACAACACTGCCTATTGCACTGTCCACTATACAATGAAAAAAAAAAACAATCACAAGAAAGAAAAGCAATCACTGACGTCACAAATCTGTTACAAGTTTCGCTCTCCACACAATAACTACTTTACTCACAGCTTAAAACAGAAAAATTCATTCAAAAAGCACTCATCACTTCCCTTACAGAAACAAACTCAATACACATTATCCAAAACATTTTAGGTAATGCTTTTAAAAAAAACCAAACAAAAAAAAACAAAATAACAAAAATAAACCCACAGCAACCACCTACATTATAAGGAACTAACCCCCTCCACATAAACTATAATAAATAGAATGCCCCCTTTAGAATATGTTGAGAAGAGGAAATCCTCACAGGAACAAACGAAGACAGAGTACATTAAAAAAAATTGAAAAGTCTATTGAGGTTTCTGTGAGGAAAGAAGTTATCGAACAAGTAATAATGGTTATATTTTTCTCAGCTTCAGTTTTATTGAAGTATATGCAAATTTGATTACAATTTCATAACAGTGTATGTGACCTTTGATATTACAATTTCATAATAGCACATGCGACCTTTAATATTACAATTTCATGACAGCGTATGCGTCCTTTGATATTACAATTTCAGACAGTGTATGCGACCTTTGATATTACAATTTCATGACGGTGTTCCTCTTTGGACATTATTGCACTGGATTTAGCATTTGGCAATAGTTTCAGTGTGCAAAGTGCAACCTCTAAATCATAATTTCATTTGGTTTTTGCAGAGTGTGCTATTATTGTCACTTCTCTCTGCATAGATTTTGACATTTCAATTCATTTGTGACCTTTAACACAATAGTTTTATTGGTTTGTGTACAGGCGTTAACAATTACTGCATAGATTTTGACATTTCAATTCATTTGTGACCTTTAACATAACAGTTTTATTGGTTTGTGTACAGGCGTTAACAATTACTGCATAGATTTTGACATTTCAATTCATTTGTGACCTTTAACATAACAGTTTTATTGGTTTGTGTACAGGCGTTAACAATTACTGCATAGATTTTGACATTTCAATTCATTTGTGACCTTTAACATAACAGTTTTATTGGTTTGTGTACAGGCGTTAACAATTACTGCCCGTGATTTGTGACCTTTAACACAACAGTTTTATTGGTTTGTGTACAGGCGTTAACAATTACTGCCCGTGATTTGTGACCTTTAACACAACAGTTTTATTGGTTTGTGTACAGGCGTTAACAATTACTGCCCGTGATTTGTGACCCTTAACACAACAGTTTTATTGGTTTGTGTACAGGCGTTAACAATTACTGCCCGTGATTTGTGACCTTTAACACAACAGTTTTATTGGTTTGTGTACAGGCGTTAACAATTACTGCCCGTGATTTGTGACCCTTAACACAACAGTTTTATTGGTTTGTGTACAGGCGTTAACAATTACTGCCCGTGATTTGTGACCTTTAACACAACAGTTTTATTGGTTTGTGTACAGGCGTTAACAATTACTGCCCGTGATTTGTGACCTTTAACACAACAGTTTTATTGGTTTGTGTACAGGCGTTAACAATTACTGCCCGTGATTTGTGACCTTTAACACAACAGTTTTATTGGTTTGTGTACAGGCGTTAACAATTACTGCCCGTGATTTGTGACCTTTAACACAACAGTTTTATTGGTTTGTGTACAGGCGTTAACAATTACTGCCCGTGATTTGCTAGAGGAGAAGAAAGACCTTACTGGCCGTCATCATATCATAATTGTCAAATCTATAAAATTACGCAAGCAATGGTTTAAAAAAAAGGCAGAAGAAACGAAAAGGTAAGTTTCTTAAATAATGAATAAATATTATTTGCTATTTTACAATCATTTATACGTGTTTTGTATTATTTACTTAGTTCTTGGAATTGCGAGCGGACAAAGCAAGAAAATAGAAGTAATCCAACAGAGTACATTGGAGCAAAGCAGGAAAATAGAAGTAATCGGAAGGTGCAACTTGTAGCAAAGTAGGAAAATAGAAGTAATCAGAAAGTGTACTTGTAGCAAAGCAGGAAAGTAGAAGTAATATAACAAAGCCACTTGTGGCAAAGCTGGAAAATAAAATTACTCCTGCAGAGCACATTGTAGCAAATATTAGTGCTATGTGTCACTACGTGATGAGTTTCGCCATTGGTAAGTGCTGTATGTCACTAAGTGTTGTGTTTCGCCCTTAGATCTCTTAGGGCTGTGTCATTAAGTGCTGAGTTTCGCCATTAGATCTATATTAGGGCTGTGTTTCACTAAGTGTTGTGTTTCGCCATTCAATTTATTAGTGCTTTATATCACTAAGTATTGTGTTTCCTATTAGATCTATTACTTCTGTATGTCACTATGTGTTGTCTTTTGCCATTAGATCTATTAGTGGTGTGTGACACTAAGTGTTGCACTTCGCCATTAGATCTATTCGTGCTTTATGTCACTAAGTGTTGTGTTTCGCCATTAGATTTATTAGTGCTTTATGTCACTATTAGATTTTTTAGTGCTTTAGGTCATTAAGTGTTGAGTTTCGCCATTAGTGCTTTACGTCACTAAGTGTTGTCTTTCGCCATTAGATTTATTAGTGCTTTACGTCACTAAGTGTTGTCTTTCGCCATTAGGTAGCTATTACCAGCAGAAGGATTAATGATGTGCATCTCTTAGTATTCTGTGTCGTCATAGACATAGATCGATTATTACTGCGTATCACCGTCAGATCAGTTAGTCTCGTGTATTGCTATCAAATCGATTACTTTTGTGTGTTGCCAATAGGTCGATTTGCGTTGTTCACACCATATGATCATTTAGTCGTGTATAATACTATCTGATTTAAAATAAATACCACAACCATACCATATCATTAAAGTTATGTACTTGATTTTCACAATTTAGATGTGTAATTCAAATCTTAAATCAATTTCTCATGAGAGCTCTTTTTTGATTGGTTGAAATTGTGTGTAGGCAATTTTGTTAGATATGTAGTTCATCGAAGTCTGCTTAATTTGTTTCTAAACGTTTGTCGCCACCATCTTCTTCTCTCTGGGTTAGCCAGAGACTTACTGACCATGACTTACACAATGACGATCACTTACACGACAAAACGAACCAAGTTGATCTGTTGGAATGAAGTTGTTTTTAATTCTGCGTGAAGAGTATGAGTCGGTTGGCGTGTGTATGGTGGAAATGTGATGTGTGTATGGTGGAAATGTGATGTGTGTATGGTGGAAATGTGACGTGTGTATGGTGGAAATGTGATGTGTGTATGGACATAACAATGAATATATGAACCGCGCTCAATTCACATCCAAACACTAAAGACAAAGTTTTAAAATTCTGATAATTTATTTCAACAATAGGGAATTCCTTTTGCATGGTGGTTAATGAGCCATTCGAGTTCTTTCACTCACATTCATTGGATGGGGGACGAGAGCAATGAATGATGAAAAAATAAAACAAATAATAAAGTAGCAAACAATCAATCAAGAGCGGTAATTACACCGCCACATATTATGTGTATATATATAATGAAATGTTCAATAAAGATGTTCAAACTTATAGGGTTCTCATACCCAATGTAACCAAATGTAATATAAAAAAAAGTTTTAATAAAGGATAGTGAATAATATCAATTTTCAAACAAATATTCTCAGATAAGAGGAAAAATGTTGAGTTTTTACTAGCTAAGTACTAATGATAAATGTCCTAAATATTAAGCTCTAAGTGCACCCTATTTACTACTAAGGTACTATTAAGGTGGCGATAAATGTCCTCAATACTAAACTCTAAGTGCACCCTATTTACTATTAAGGTATACTCACTATTAAGGTGGCGATAAATGTCCTCAATACTAAACTCTAAGTGCACCCTATTTACTATTAAGGTATACTCACTATTAAGTTGGCGATAAATGTCCTAAATATTAAGCTCTAAGTGCACCCTATTATTATCAATGAATAAATAAACAAATGATTTTTATATTACAATCATAGTATAAATGAATCCTATATGCATATGCATACAAACACATATATCACATTAATGCTTACAGTGCGTGTAGTAAACAACCTTTAAAAAAAAAATCACATGTCATAAACAGATAACTGCACTTTGTGACCAGTTTAAGGGAGGTAATTATTGAACGTATAAATTTCGGATATATTATTCCCCCTTTTCCCGTGTCAACATTCGTGTACATAGCTAAATTATGGTCGAAGTATGCTAAATTTGTTTCTAAACGTTTGTGTACAAATTCAATACTTTTCATTTCTGGTATCACGTAACTGCTGTAGATATTAATCAGTCTAACAATACTGTTTATGCATCCTCAAATCCTATAAATTCTAGAAATTATATGATATTGCTAATTTTTTACTACTGTAACTATTCTCGTACAAAGAAATAAACATTTCTAGTGTTATTTTTATTTTACAAGTCCCAAAGGTGTATTATTTGCATTTATTCTCTTTTATAGCATAACAAGACAGTATAATTGTAGTTTATAATTATTCCTCTTTGTCGCCCTATATACTTGCGCTTTTTCGTGGTTGTGTGATTTTATGAACTTTTTGACTGCTTTGAATGAAAAAATCGCGTAAATGGAAGGTGCTTCGTTAGAAAAAAAAACCCCAGTCATTTCTATATCGGCAATTGTTTTCTGTCCGTGCATTGATTGTATAGCAGTCGTTTTTAAGGGAAAATGCTATTTTAATGGAAGATGCTTTTTCTGAAGAAAAAAAGTCATTTCTAAATTTTATATCGGGAATTGTTTTCTGTCCGTGCATTGTATATCAGTCGTTTTTTCCCACTTCAACGTCCACCTGACTTCATAACGTAGTTCATGACCGCTTTTACAATTGCTCTTCCTTTCTTTGTATTCCTTTCCTTCCTTGCGTATGTTTAGTTCAGTAAGTCTGCGTCATAACTTCATTGTTATTTTTCAGACAACTTTTATTGTTTTCATGTGCTTTAAGACTTGGTCCAGTTCAGCTTGTATCGCTGATGAACATAATAATATAAGGCATCACACAATGAATTAGTTACTATATTTAAAATAGTTTATATTCTTATATTACTTTACAACTTTATAAAGGTATATTAATTTAAATTCTGATTAACTGTGGCTAAATCATACAGCTAACAGCCATTTCGACAGTGGCATCTGCCCTTGGAGTTTTGACAGTTAATACAATAGATACCTCTAAGCAAAGAGCTCAGCTTCTGCTCTGAAAGAAATTACAGACAACATAAGCAGTTTTAAGAAAAGAGAGGACTGAAAGTAATTACATACAACATAAGCAGTTTTAAGAAAAGAGAGGACTGAAAGTAATTACAGACAACATAAGCAGTTTTAAGAAAAGAGAGGACTGAAAGTAATTACAGACAACATAAGCAGTTTTAAGAAAAGAGAGGACTGAAAGTAATTACAGACAACATAAGCAGTTTTAAGAAAAGAGAGGACTGAAAGTAATTACAGACAACATAAGCAGTTTTAAGAAAAGAGAGGACTGAAAGTAATTACAGACAACATAAGCAGTTTTAAGAAAAGAGGATGACTGAAAGAAGAACTCCTTTAACGTAACTTGGTAAAGTCTAAAGGTTAAATAGGTGAATATAATCTATTTATCGAAAACACTCTACACTCACACCACAAACTATTATCATTAGCAGAATAATTTAACTAGAGGTGAAAGGCAAAGTTCTTTAACGGCCATATAAAGATGCAGTATTGTTTTGTATATACCACCCAGACAAATTGCACTCAGTAAATATATTTAATAGTGCCTCTTTTGTTCTCATAGGGAGGAGGAAGAAAAGCGTAGTAGAGAAGGTACTTTGGCCATGTTGCTTCAAAGTGTCGAGATGACCCAAGGTCCCAAATAGGAATGATTCCTACACATAAACTGTCATACGGATAATAATGGAGTTGACGCAATGCAGGTCTAATTAGTATAGCTCATAATGAAAACCAAATACTCAATTATAAAAAAAATTGGAAGAAGAAAGAGACAAAGGAAAAATAGGACCAGAAACAAAAGAACATTCAGACAAAAATATAATATGATACAATAAAGAAAACACTAAGTACATATAATTCAATTTCATTTAATGAGATTTTAATAATACTTTTTAAACACTAATCGTGTATATATATATATTGTATTTTGAGTCACTTCATATTTAATTTAAATTTACACAAATTTACACATATTAACACAAATTTAATAATACGTTTTATATCATTGTTAATAATACGTTTTATATCATTGTTTATATTTATTTTATGAATTAGCATATCATAGCAGAATGTTTAGTCTGCTCTCTGATACTTTATTTTTCTGTTGAATATATATATATATTTATACTCAATGCATGAGAACGAGCGTGCATTGAAATCCTTCATTATCATCCTGAGTGTGTCTTATGAAACTATTATGGCATATTTAAGAGTTAATTTTAAAAATCTTTATGATTTATATTTCAATATACCAAAAAGTACCAATGTAGACATTAACTAATAACATCAATTTCCAGATTGGCTAGTCGCAATCCACGTGACAATAAACAAGGATTAAAAAATGAATGCATTTACTTTGATGAAAATACTAAGGATACAATCACTCTAATAGTATGATGTGACTTTTTAACTTATTTTCTTCTAAATAGTATGTGTAATGTCTGAACCTTTTTGACTCGTTTGTGCTTATACATATGTCAGTTATTTGTGTTGTAGTGTTATTAGAAATTAAAGTTTGTTGCATTATTTCCATATCCAAAAGCTTTTATTCTTTGTATTTATATATGCACACAGTGACAAACACAACAACGCATGCACTTAGTGACCAACAAAACACATATGTACAAAGTGACAACCATGTACACATGCGAGCATAGAGACAAACACAGCTATTTACATACATTCACATAGAGACGATGACAACCATTTCAGTAACTTAGTGACAAGCAGCCATGTCATGCACTTGGTGACAAACACAAAGATGTACACATTATTATGTACAAAGTGGTAAAAGACCATTGACATATATGCACTTAATGATGTGCACAAACAGCGTGACAACAAGAAGCCGGTCTGAGTAGAATAAATTTACTAGTTTATAGAAGAACTGAGTAAATTAAATAAATAATATGGCAAAGTGTTGTCAGAATCGATATTCTTTTCAAATGTAAAAGTATTAGGAATACAGATATAGAATTTAATTTTATTTTAGATTTCTCACAATAGATTTCGTGTAATTACTTTGTAAAATGTCATCTCAGATACTAATGAAACATGTCTTTTGTGCATGACTATTGCCACATCTTTTCTTTTTCATTTTCTTTCTTGTTACTGCTGTTGTCGACGCATCGTTAGGTGCATACGGTGTGGGATGCAAACTGTGGTGATGTTTGCATGACAAATGAGAAGGTGCGTGCAGAGATTGAGTGAACCTACCAGATCTAATCGCACACACACACACAAACGCACGCACACACACACACGCACGCACACACATACGCACACACGCAAGCACGCACGCGCACGCACGCACACATACACACACACACCACCACCACCACCAACAACAACAACAGCAACAAATAGGCAGAAATAAAAGAAGCAATTACTGTATCTTTAAAAATATAAACTAAAATTTCACTCTTCTTGGAAATGGTGTCTGATAAACCTAAAACATTTATAATTACCAATGTCAGTTTGACAATTGTTTTTACAAATTGTGAAGTATGATGCTAATGTGGTAGGTCGGACACTAACGCTTAACAGCTATCACAGGAAGGGGGCGAGCACGTATGCGTGGCGTTTGCCGCCCATCTCGGTATAGCCTTTTTCACTTGCCTCTGTGAGTGTTATGTCAGCGGGCAGACATCATCTGCACAGCGCCTGGACAAATGGGTCAGGAGGTGCTGCTTTGTTTCAAAGCGCGCGCAGTGTATGTGTAAACATTACCATTACTAATTTAGAGTGCTGTGCTAGTGTGTATATTTGAATTTATTCTTATTATGCTATTCATTTGTTATTTTACTATAGACAGTATATATCCAGATAGGAAATAGTTTATATTTTAAGTTGAGATATTTTATATGAAGAATAATGATTTTACACTTGTGTATTTTGCAATTTATGTGTGTGTGAATGCTTTTCCTGAAGCCCGCCAACACAGATTTTATTTTATTAAAGGTTTAATTCTTTAGATTATATATATGAAAAGATTTGTGTATTAAAGTATAATTATAGTAGTTTTATTTTATATTTTATTTTTAGTATAGCTCTTAGTAGTTTGAATGAAATTTATATTGAAATAGAAGTAAGAAAACACAGAAATTATTTTTAGAAGCCTTTCTTGCCAGAGTTTTGTGTTTGGCCGACGGGGTCTTCAGGGAAGGCCGATCTGATAGTATAATTAGCGTGTGCATGTGTCTGAGAGGGATTGCTGTACAAAGGCTGAATAAAGCATGTAAGAAAACTGACAGAAGTGTTCTGGCGTCCTCTTTCACCGTTGCTGCTCGTTGGTGTGAACGAATCGAACCGGCCCCATCACACTAATATGTAGTATGCTAAATACTTGACATTGTTTCTAATGAACCCTTTCATAAAACTAAATATGTTGTATTTATTATGCTGTGTGCATGTATCAGGTTAATAAATACTGTTGCAGGAAACTGTAAGTTTAGTCTTGAATGTAAAAAAGTGGATTTAGAGATGATAAAAATGGAAAACATAGCATTTTTTTCCACCGATTATATTTTACAGGGAAGACGCAGCCTTTTCTATTTTTAATAGAATCTTCTGTTTTACTGATTTATAAACTGATACCACCATGGTAGATTCGAGAAGTCTCTATCCACAGTGTGTAAGTGTAAGGCTACATTGCACTCTGTTGATGTATGGTGGCAAAGTTTGCTTGACTACATTATGGAATTTCTGGTACAAGGAAGTTACTAGAAAGTGCTACATTTTTGTTCTGCTTGTGGAAACTAATATGGCGAAGGAGCGCCCAGATTAGTCTCAAAAGAACAGCAGCTCATGTATAAACTATTATTGCTTATTTCTCTATAACTCCATTTCTGTTCTCTGATAAGGACTATTCTGTGATTTATATTGACACTAATCTGCTGAATTGTGTTAAGATATAAGAAGATATATATATATAGCTATTGAAATTATTCGAATGTGATTTTGTGGAAATATTAATATCAAATAACCTTTTCATTGTATTTGTTATATGTATATTTGAATTTTGATTTTATAAATGTATTGTTAAATTTTTTTACTGTCTTACACATATTGATAACTATATGTTGGAGAGATAGTGGGTGGATGAGGGGCTCACTAAATATAGATTAAGGACGGATTTGTCTTCTCCTTTAGTATGAAGTTTTCTACCTATGGAAATATTGTGACAGTAAATGTTTGTCTTTAATGTTGTGGAACGATAATACTTTTACAGCACAAGCATGTCTGCCAAGTGAGAGAGATGTGTGATTTCCTCCGGAGAATTATTAATAAAATGATGCCTGCTCCCTCTTTCATATTAACACCATTGTTTCTAGATAGCATATACATTAATAAATGTACATATTTTAAAATTAGTATTATATATAATACCCTCTGAATTCTTGTATCACATTTCTGCATATGCAGTTGGCACAATAGTGATATAATGTGTTCATTCTTTCTTTTAAATGTTGTGACAAATCTGAGATCATATCTCCATGCCCTGTTGTGTAAACTAGGATAATGTATCATTTCACTAATCGTGTCCTGATTTTGTCTATGGTTAGAGGATATCAAAATCACTAGTCGCGTCCTGCTTTTTGTCTATGGTTAGAGCACACCAACATTATTAGCCGTGTCCTGTTTTTGTCTATGATTATAGGATATCAGCATCACTAGTCGTGTCCTGCTTTTCTCTATGGTTATAGCATACCAAAACCATTTTAAAAGTTATCAGGTAAATAAATAGCATTTCTGTCAATGTTTTCAGTTCCATAAAGAGTTATTTTGCTGATCACTAAAATAACCAATAAATGTGCTTATATACAGATAGATAGACTTTACTCTTTATAATAATCTATTGTTCACTATTCAACGTTTCCCTGTAAGCGAATCTATGATCAGATCGTTTAAAAAATACTCCGACTTGAAACTTTACATTACTATGTTTTGCATTTGCCTTGATTTATTTACAGCACATTTGAGTATTTAATCATTTTATAAAATTTCATAAAAAATTTAACTGGTATTGTAAAGAGAATCAACTGTTAGATGATGAAGCGTTTCTACCACCACTTAACGTCGATATAAGGGAGGCAACTCGCCCCTCCTGCAGGGGATATAACCTCGTTGAAGACGAGCCAATTTTACCCCCTGGTTTTGAATCTGATGACTTGGCAACAATCGCATTGTATCGGTTTGCCAAAGGCAAGACCGTGCTGCTCTTGTGTTTTTCTTCTTCTTTAACAGAAGCTGATTTCTCTGGCTCAGTTCGCCCTTGTAGATCTGCAGACGCACTGAAAACGTGTTTAGCGGCTGTATCTAAAACATGCACATATACATCTTTTTCTGTTGGAGTCAGCTTTTGCTGTTTGTCTGTTGATGCACAAGGATTAATGTCTTCGTAGGCGGAAGAAGCAGAAATGCTGGGTAAAGATGGTTGTTGTTTCGACAAAAACTGGAAACGCTTCGCACATCTCTCGTTATTAATTCCTGGAACTTCCTCAACCTCCGCATACCCGGGCGACGTAGGTGCGGTTGGCTTTGCGTTTGACGTCACAGCGTCGACAACATCGCTGTACTGTTCATTCAATTTCGGTCGAGGTGGAGCTGGGAGAGGTCCATTTCTATACGAGTGAGTTCCTTGACCCGTAAAGGTATAACTCTTCGGGTCACACTGGCCAGGATCAGCGTACACGTGCTCGGTGAGTTCCACCTTTGGGCGCCGTCGTCTGCGAATAAAGAACGTATTGCATGAGCTGTAGAACTTGACCAAGACAACATTTAGGCTATGTGTTAACGAGTCTATTTTGTGTACATTTCACAGTATCTGTGTTTGACCAAGACAACACTTAGGCTAAGTGTTAACAAGTCCATTGTATATATTATTATTAGTGTCATTATTCACTATTACTATTACTATTAGTGTCATCAGCCATTGTTATAAATATATCATTCAACATTATGCTATTAATTAATCACTGATATTACATTATTAGTATAATTCATTATTAATACAATAAGTCATTGTTATTAGTCTAGTGTCAATATTTATTTTCTTACTCTTAGTGTCAACATTCATTATATAAGTGTCATTAGTAATTATTGTTAGTAATAGTAATACTACTAATAGTATCTTTCATCACTTTGATTAATATCATTAATGACTGTTATTTATATCAGTCAATCATCATAATTCCATGCTATTTTAGTATTTACATCATTAATATTTGTAACCATTATTTATTATTAATATCAGTATTGAATGTTATTAATATAATCAGTTATTGTTATCACTATCATAATATATTATTATTAGCAACATCAATAATTTTTATTTGTAATAATCTAATGTCATCATCACAATACATTGTATTAGTATCATTATTATTTGTCATGTCATTATTTGTTATTAGCATCATTATTCATTGTTGTTAGTATCATTATTCACTGTGATTAGTATCATTATACACTGTGATTAGTGTCACCATTCATTGGTAATGTTATCATTTTATATTGTTATTACTATTACTAGTATTAGTATCATTCAGTGTGATTAGTATCATCATTTATTGTTATGTGTATTGTCATATTGTTATTAGCATCATTACTGATTGCTATTAGAGTCATTAACCATTGTTATTACTAATATTAGTCATCTTTATTTTTATTACTATAATACTATCATTATTTAATGTTATGAATATCATATCATTGTTATTTATATCATAATATATTCTTAACAGAGTCTTAAGTCAGGTGCAATTAGTCATCTTTATTTGTTGATATTTGTATCATTATTTATTGTTAAAAATTATATTTTATTATTAAATAAAACTGACTTGAATAGTTGAAATATTGTAGAAAAGTATTTTAATTTATTGTGACTGACATAAAGATAAAGTATTATTTTTTCAAATGCATCAATATTAATATTCTCACTGGCTCACTGTTTTATACTATTATTGACTGGCTGTTGTCAACTTCCAGAATCTGTTAATATTTTTGGTTATTTATAAACTTGTACTGTCAGAAAGTCATCTTCAGTAATTGTTTTTTCCTTCCAGTGAACTGGTAAGCACTTAAAGTAAAACAAATCTTATACAATATTTATGTGTCAAAATGTGTTATTGCATCATGATTAACATTGACCATTTAGTTACATATACCTACACTGAAAGTATACTGTCAAAGAGTCAATATTCCACATCAAATTATTTCAGTTGATATTTTTTAAATACATGTACTTTTTCTGTTCATATATATGTTTATTATTCATGTGTGTGTGTACATCAACTGATCAAGTGGAATAAAACGTGACGTTTTATAAAATCTACTACTACTTGTACTAGGCTAAAAGGAAATGATTCCTCAGATTAAACAGGAAGTCTGTACATGAATAATATTGTATATAGTATGTCTAAAGAGGAAGTCTGTACATGAATAATATTGTATATAGTATGTCTAAAGAGCATATATAAAATCTAGGATAAAAGGAAATGATTCATCGGATTGAACTAGAAGTCTGTACATGTATGTTATATAGAATGAGTCTAAAGAATGTAGATAAAATTGATTATTCAGTTTGGATGAGGCATTACCTATATTATTTTATTTATAAATCAATTCTTAATGGAAGTTTACAAACTATACTAGTTGCACTTCTGTGTTTTATATACCCGATATCAATGACAAATAATATCAGTCAAAGTGACATGATTGTACATACCTGATACATATGACAATTAGTATCACACTCAAAATGACAGCTATACTGCCAATGACACAGACCATTGCAATTAGAACTGAAATAAAAATAAAACTTATGTAATATTCTAAGCTTATTAACTCTAAAAAAAGATTTCTTGAGAAAAACTTTAACAACAATTATATATGTTTGAATCCTGTTAAGAAGTATTTACTTTCACAGAAGAAAAAATATTTACATATGCATATGTCAAATGTATATTACCCAAGCAATCAAATTTGGAGTGTACTTAATGTTTTGCAAGGATGATTCCTTTTCTTGCTTAGAATTCAACATTATTTTCTGTTTGCTTTGTGCTATGTTTGATAAATTGTGCATCTCTAACTTAGATGTACACATAATATGTATTATACTTTTTATAGGTACTTCTGTTGCTGGTTTTACACATTTTAAATATAAAATTGTAACCAGACCTAAACATATCACACAGACATTCACACAATATATATATACTTAACATGCAATGACACAGGTATACACTATACACACTTGCCACACAAACACACCATACACACATACCCCCACAAATCAAGCTCAAATTAGACATACACATACTACTCATTAGCACACACATCACAAGCACACATTATTTACCCCTCCACACACACACACACACACACACACACACACACACACACACACACATTAAGTACCCTACACACACACACACATTAAAATTTAGCCACATAGTATTAATATTTAACTGACACAGTAATAACTTGTCTTTAGTCTGACATTATATTTATTAACATTCGGGTGTTATTTGAGTAAATAAATATGAATATTTAACTTTCAATGGTAAGGAAAATTGTACTTGTTTAATATGTACCTACAACATGAATATTAATTAATAATTGAATGCAGGCTGATAGAATAAGTGTAGATATTTAGATATAGGTCAGTAGCATTAATATTAATATTTACCTATAAGTTGAATATCAATATTAATAATTGGCACAAAGGTTAGTTAATAAATGCATTTACATACAGACCTGTAGCATGAGTATATTAGATATAGGCTAATAACATGAGTACTAATATATAGATATGTCATTAGCATGAGTATTAATTATATATATATATATATATTAATACTATGTGGCTAAATTTTAATACTGTGGAATTAAGTATTAATACTATGTAGCTAAATATGAATACTATGTTAAAAAATAATACTGTATTGTTCAGTATTAATACTGGTGACTTAAATATTAATACTCTATTAAATAAAATATTGTGCTGTTAAATATTAAAATTGTGTTGTAAAATATTGATGATGACATAAATAATAATAATACTGTTTTGTTAAATACTAACTCTTGTGTTGTTAAATATTAAAATTGTTTTATTAAATATAAAATCATGCTTTTAAATATTAATGCTGTGTTAAATTTTAAATTATACACTGTCTGGCAATATTATGCTATGTTAAATATAAATTTTGTGCTGTTAACTTTTAATGCTGTGTGCATTGAATATTAAAATTGTGCACTGTCAGACTATTGTTTACTACCCTAGTGTTAAATATTGATACTGTGTGGTTTAATTAATAAATATTGTGTTCTGTTAATTATTAATATAGTGTGGTTAAATAGTAATATAGTACAGTGTCAGACTATAGTTGAATACTGTGTGGTTAAATATTAGCACAGTGTGCTCAGACAAAAGTTGAATACTGTGTGTTTAATTAACACAGTGTGGTCAGACAAAAGTTGAACGTTGTGTGGATAAATATTAATACAGTGTGCTCAGACAATAGTTGAATACTATATGTTTAAATATTAACTCAGTGTGCTCAGACAAAAGTTGAATACTATATGTTTAAATATTAACTCAGTGTGCTCAGACAAAAGTTGAACACTGTGAGGATAAATATTAATACAGTGTGGTCAGACAAAAGATGAATATTGCATGGTTAAATATTAATAAATTGCACTGTCAGACTAAATTGTATACAATGTTGTTAAATAATAAAACAATGCACTGTTAACTTTAACTGAATGCGGCATGGTTAAATATCAAATCAGTGTCTTCTGCCGGTCTATAATTGAAACTGATCTATGTCTGTTAAGGATGAGAGCTTTTTGATTTTTTCCAATTTCACGATTGCATGTCTGCGATGTGGAGGTTCGAAATTAAAGGATTTTTTATTATTACAATTTTTATATAAACAGCAAGAGAAACGTACTGATAAATATAAAATTATTTTAAAAAATAATTCTTGACATTTATGTTATAATAAACACTTAATACACAGAAATCAAAAAAGAGAAATCACTTTTTTTCTAAATAAGAGTGTTACATATTGTATGATCCAGAAGCTTCCTTATGTGCGCAGTGATGGGTAGGCAGTTTTTAGATCAGTGACCCCGCATTAAAGCACTTAGTAATATTGAAGCAGGCCATGAGTGGAAACTTACTAAAGGAGAAGACAAATCCATCTTCAATCTATATTTAGCGTGTCCCTATTTACCCACTTTCTTCTTCAATATAAAGTTATCAATATGCATAATATTTCCATGAAACCACGTTTGTATAATTCCTGTTTCACAGTCTTATACAAAACACAGTTCAATAGTATGTCAATACAAATCACAGGATAGCCTTATCAGAGAACAGAAATGGAATTATAGAGATAAGCGTTAATAGTTTTACATAACCTTTAACTGCTGTCTCAATAGTTCCTCATACACTTTTGCAACAAAGACACAAGTTATTGTCATCAGTTATTACTCCAGTTCCACGTGCCTCACTAGCACATTGAAAAACACACTGTTCTGCTAGTTAGAATTAACCTAGGCACTTCTTTTTGCCATGTCAACTCCTTCAAACAGAACAATAAATGTAGCAAATCTAATACTCCAAATGCACTTATGAATCGAACCACACATCCTTGTCTGTTTTTTATTCTGATTGCTGAAGTTTCACTCTGTAGTTCTGTATGTTCCAAACTCTTATGATTGAATGTGATATCGATAAAATTGTTTATTTTGAGTCAGTTTATTTTGAATCAGTTATGTTGTATACTAGGAAGACACCAGAAAAGGATAAGGGCGCTAATCAAAGAGTTCCTGTTTGATCTTATCTGTTAAAAATATGAGTGCTGTTTTATGTCGCATTTCTGTCTGATATCAACTGAAGGGTAAGGGCACCACTTTATGCTGCATAACTGTCTGATATCATCTGAAGGGTAAAGACTTTATGCCACAAGTCTGTCTGATCTCAATTGATAGGTAACAAGACAGAACGTTATGTATGCATGCCTGTCTGATCGAAATTGATTAGGATAAGAACACTATGCTGTATATGTCTTTCAGATCTCAACTGATTAGAATACGGACGCTCTGCTATGTGTTCCAGTCAGGCATACATAGTATAAGATAATGCTTTTCTCTTTATCAATGGAGATCTAACAGGCCAACATAGCAAAGTAGTGCCCCTTATCTTTACTATTTGAGAGCAGACAGTTAAATATGGCAGAAAGTATATATAGAATTTTTTTATCAGCTGAGATCAGTGTCATACATAGTATCCTTATCTTAATCAGTTTAGAACATAGAGGCATAAAGCTCATTTGTGTCCTTATCTTTATCACTTTAAGTCATGCAGGCACACGTAGCATAATGTAATGTCCTTTATCAGGTGATATCAATTCCCTTATCTTTATTACTTGAACAGACAAGCGTACAATGCATTATAGTAACACCCTTATCTTTATCAACTGAGAACAGACAAGCATACAATGCTTTAAACAGTTTAAAGTAACGCCCTTTATCGCTTGAGAACAGGCGTGCAATGCATTAATTAACGCCCTTATCTTTATCACTTCTGCCCTTTCTAATTAAGATATGGAATAAGAAGCATTACCTAGTCATGCATCTTGACTTAAAGAAAACAGCCATTCCTAGCGACAGGCAATATTTATTCACGTGGCATTGTGGCTTCTGATCCCAAGTCAAGTATCAAGACGACTGGATGCAGCATGCATAATAAACTGTCCAATTCATAATGCTACTAATATGTCAGAATGTAAATACACTTATCTGAAATTTACTGACCACATTTTTGTTTATGGTAAGGAAATAAGGTTGTTTTGTAATTTAAGGTCAGTATTTTTTTTTGTGTGTGCTTATCTACATTCCTTTCATCACATAAATATTTAACACGTTCCCATGATTTCTCAGTAAACGTACTTATTATAATTTAAATAAGTACAATTATCAGTTTCAGCAAATACATTCCGCTGTATATTAAGCGACTGGTGAATGTTTGCAAGCAATATATACATACACACTCTCTCTCTCTCTTTGTATGTTTCGCGGACACACACATTACACACTACCCAAGCACGTGCACACAGTCAAACACACACCCCACCCAAGCCATTATGTTTCAAGCACCATGTATGCTCTCTCTCATGTACACACGCGCACGCATAAGAACAGACACCAATTCTCTTACTCATTTTTCAAGACCTAATACATATTATTCTATTAACATTCATTTTTCAAGACCTAATACATATAATTCTATTAGCATTCATTTTTTCAAACCTAATACATTAAATTCTATTAACATTCAATTTTCAATACCTAATACATATAATTCTATTACACATTCATTTTTCAAGACCTAATGCATATAATTCTCGATCAATTCATTTTTCAAGACTAATACATACAATTCTCGTTCAATTTTGTCCCATGCTTGCATTCCTATTGCTGAAGTTTTAAATATGAAGTGAATGTGCTCTCATATTAAATTAATTTCATTACACTAGGTATGTTTTAAACACAAAATGGGAGGGTTGTCAAAATAAATTAATATAAAAAAAAAATGAAATGAGAGGGTTGTCCAAATAAATTAGTTTGCTACACACTATGCACGTTTTAATCAAGAAATGAGAGGTTTGTCAGAGTGTACAACACAGTAGGCGCGAAATAGAAATATCAGAGGAAATTAGAGTGCAATATACTAAGCACGTTTTAATCAAGAAATGTGAAGTTTATCAAAATATATTAGTGTGCAATACACTAGGCTCGTTTTAATAAAAAAATCGGAGGTTTGTCAAAGTAAATAGTGTGCAATACACTAGGCTCGTTTTAATCAAGAAATGAGAGGTTTGTCAAAGTAAATAGTGTGCAATACACTAGGCTCGTTTTAATCAAGAAATGAGAGGTTTGTCAAAGTAAATAGTGTGCAATACACTAGGCTCGTTTTAATAAAAAAATGAGAGGTTTGTCAAAAGTTAGTGTGCAATACACTAGGCACGCCTGAGACCTGATATAGGAGAAAATTCACACACTGCGCCTACGTACTGGTCAGAGTGCTGTCTTTGTTGCCCTCTTCTCCAGGCCGTGCACCGGAAAGTGACGTCATGATTTCTGAAACATAACGGAAGTACATCGAGTTGAAGTAAGAGAGTCATACAATACGGCCCACACAAACAACAATGAATGGAAGCTGCTTAATTTTAATTAAAGAAATTAGAATATTTAAAAAGTAACTTAAGAAATACATAAACAATTAAGCGTATTTTAACAAATTTTGTAATTTAAATAAGTGACACTCAACGGTTGGTTGACAGAGAATAAGAGAGATAATAATAGGATTTAATTATTAGCAGTGGATCAATAGATTACAGCTACACTAATATCCAACTAAAAAGGTAGCTTATTTACTGTAAACCAGTAACTAATATCCAACTAAAAAGGTAGCTTATTTACAGTAAACCAGTAACTAATTTTGTGTCATTAATTGCACAATGCAGTGATGTCATACTGATGTTCCTAACGCCCTTTCTTAGAGATTGCTGTTGTTAAATTTCTTATGAAAAAGGTAGTCCTTGATTCTAAAGTTTAAAAAAAAACCAATAAATAAATAAACTACATTTTTGTTTTTAATGTATGATTTCTGTCTAAAGTGGTCTACAAAAACGTACTGTCACATTTATTCCATTTAAAATTCCTCACTTTAGTACAATCATTTTATCAATCTTGCCAGAATATAGGACCAGCACTTGAAAGTTGTTAATACAAGACCAGCACTTGAAAGTTGTTAATACAGGACCAGTGCTTGAAAGTTGTTAATACAAGACCAGCACTTGAAAGTTGTTAATACATGACCAGCACTTGAAAGTTGTTAATACATGACCAGCACTTGAAAGTTGTTAATACAAGACCAGCACTTGAAAGTTGTTAATACAGGACCAGCACTTGAAAGTTGTTAATACATGACCAGCACTTGAAAGTTGTTAATACATGACCAGCACTTGAAAGTTGTTAATACATGACCAGCACTTGAAAGTTGTTAATACAGGACCAGCACTTGAAAGTTGTTAATACATGACCAGCACTTGAAAGTTGTTAATACAGGACCAGCACTTGAAAGTTGTTAATACAGGACCAGTACTTGAAAGTTGTTAATAATTTTTTCTGGGGTATGAATGAAGTCGTGATTAATATTCTTACTATGCTTGATCTCTCTACAGTTTTTTGTACACACTTAACCATGCCATATTAATGATCATCAACAGTACCATTCAGTGTACCGAGAAGTGCATCTCTGATGCTAATCATGGATGAACTATACAAATATTCAAGAAAAAGACAAAGCATACCAATCACTATAAATAAACTTCATTTTCCTAATCTGATGCTCTTTCACAATTTATTGATATCGATGGCATTCCCATCAAATGTTGGCAGTCTTTGAGAAATCTGTATACTCTAAACTTCTCTCTCAATACAAAACCATGCCATGATCACATGAACAGCATGATGAATACATCAAGGCATTAATATATACATGTACACGTCTTGAATACATAAGCATGTCATCATCACATGAACATCATGATGAATACGTAAAGTCATAAACGCATGCACAAGTCATGAATACATGCATTAGTGGAAGAGCTGTGGAGAGGATTACTGCAAATCTCTTCTATATGGTTCATCACACTGTCTGCTGCAGAAACTTCAAAAAGCTCAAAACAGGCTGCTCGAATTACTAAGAAAACCAACACACAACTCTTCTCCATACAAAAACTCTGTTCGCTATAGAATCAAGTATGATATCTCCTTACTGGACTATGTTTATTGATTTAAGCTCAAGGTATCTGTGCTCTTCTTCTAACATTCATGTATTTAGTATATTCTTCTTGAAAACATGGTTAATGTTCTTTCTCATATCATAGTCCTGCTACCTTGAATACTCTGGTGTATCACATCTTGTAATAAAGTTCTTTAACACACTTTAAAATATACAACATCAGTTTATATCTAAGTGTGTTCTATGTTACATTTAATACACTTTCTGCGATATAAACTTAGTTACTTGGTGAGATTGACCATTGTTGCAATATATCAGCTAGTTAGTTAATGTATAATTTGATGCACGTCTTAGTTATACTGTAAATTCAGCTTAGTTTAAATTGCCATTAATTATAATTAATTATGATAGCCTAAGAAGTTAGTTATATTCTTATATCATCTTAGTCAGTTAATATAGTGTATTCCAACCTTAATTACACAATAACAATCTAGAAAATGTACATTATTATATCAGATTTACAATTTGATATTACCATTAAACATTATTGTAAACAAACAGTATCATGATTACACAACAAGAGTTTAGTTAATTAATCTATTTTGCGATTTCATGCTTAGTTAGATTCTGATATCAGTCTTAACTAATGTATAGTATATACCTGCCTTAATTATATAATAAGAATCTAGTTATTTAATATATATTGTTATATTAGTCTTAGTTATATTGTAATATCTGGCTTTATCATTAATGTATTTTGTCTATCAGCCTTAATTTTGCTTAATAGTGTAATGTTTACTATGGTAAATACGTTATCAACATGATGAAACAGAAAATAAAATTAAAGCATTTAAATTTAACAAAGGCTCTCTATCTGAGAAACAAATACACAGATAGATAGATTGATAGATAGACAGTCAGACAGACAGAGAGAGAGAGAGAGAGAGAGAGAGGCAGACAGACAGATATACAGAGAGAGAGAGAGAGAGAGAGAAATAGAAACATGATATGTCCTCGTATATTTATGTATACACATATATGTTGTTTATGAATTGAGAGAAATGTATACTACATCCAAGTAAAATGTACATATTAAAACGTAAACATATAAACAGATACAGTTACATACACGTTTCATATAAACAGATATAGTTACATACACGTTTCATTATAAAAAGATAATATTACAAATACGTTCCCTTATATTCAAGCCTAAACTGCTTATCCACTTACCAGTTGTCATGATAACACTTGGCACTTGTAATGCGGAACCTGTCGTGCTTGGAACCTGCCTGCAGCTTGACGCAAGACCAGCTCGTGAAAGTGTAACAGGGATTGGTTGTGTTAACAAGCTCTCTCTGACTGCAATATCAAACACAATTGTAGCTTTTAGTATAGTTTACGATCATAGCACATCTGTAGCACACGGAACCACACTCCGTTGTGTTCATCTAAAGTGTTGTCTGCTAACATTTCAATAAAATCTTTCTTTTTAAAATATATTATGGGATGCGAGAAACAGTTTGCTCTGTTTTCGGTTTTCATTTGACCTACAACAGAGGCCGGAAAACAATCATCGAGAATTGTGCAAGACTGAAGGCGCCGATAAAATCGTTTAGTTACTTCACTGCGGCAGTATGCATCAATACTGGCTCACGTCATTATGAATCACAATGTGAATCGTTATGAATTTCGGATTGTATCGTTATGAATCACAATGTGTATCGTTATGAATCATTGTGTACATGTTACAATCATGGTGTGTACCGTTAAAATCCTGCCTTGGACAAAATCTTAAAAGAATACATATTACGGTGGGTATTTCGTTAATTTTCGCAAATGTGATCAGAGTAAAATATAACTAAGTACAGATCAAATTCTTTTAAGAATGCTAATGAAGACTGTGAGAATAAATTAAAAAATAACTGTTGGATAATTCACTATTGAAGTCTGAAGAAATAGGCCTAGTGGGGTCTATAAAATCAGCATTCACTGACTATACATTGTACACCACATACTCTACAGGCACTGCACATCCCTGAGCATGATATACGGTACACATTTTACATCTTTGAGCATTGTGTATCACTATGACTTATAGATATTGTACATCACTGACCATGACGTACTATAAACGTACTATGTGCAGACACTACATCATTGAGCGTGACGTACTATAAATGTACTATGTGCAGGCACTACATCACTGAACATGACGTACTATGTGAAGACACTACATCGCTGAGCATTGCTTACCTTGCAGACAATGTACATACATTATTTGAACATGATATAATATACACTGTACATTCATAGGTATGAAGTATCAAACATTGTACATCCCTGATCACGACGTAATATACATTATATATGTCTGATCATGATGCACTACACAGACTGTACATCCCTGATCACGACGTAATATACATTGTATATATCTGATCATGATGCACTACACAGACTGTACATCCCTGATCACGACGTAATATACATTGTATATATCTGATCATGATGCAATACACAGACTGTACATCCCTGATCATGACGTAATAGATGGTATAACACTTTGCATCCAAATCTGTACGGAAACGTGATGACGGCTAATAGGAACTGCTGTATTTACGTGATTACATTTTCACTTTTAGACTGGGAAAGCGTAGGGGTTGCTTTTTTTTTTTCAAAGTTTGAATGTTTTCAACTTTAGAAATTGTACCAAATAAATGACTGTAAACGTTTGTTATGTTTTTTGTTGTTGTTGTTTAAAAGCGTTGAAGCAAAAAGTAATTTTATAAATCTAAATGCTACATGGCCTCAAAATCTTTGATGCAAGTCATTATCCTGAATCAGACTTCTCAATATTTAAGTCATTGTCCTGAATCAGACTTTTGTAAGTTTTCTCAAATTTAAGTCATTGTCCTGAATCAGACTTTAGTAAGTTTTCTCAATATTTAAGTCATTGTCCTGAATCAGACTTTTGTAAGTTTTCTCAAATTTAACTCATTGTCCTCAATCAGACTTTTGTAAGTTTTCTCAAATTTAAGTCATTGTCCTGAATCAGACTTTTGTAAGTTTTCTCAAATTTAAGTCATTGTCCTGAATCAGACTTTTGTAAGTTTTCTCAGTATTTAAGTCATTGTCCTGAATCAGACTTGTGTAAGTTTTCTCAATATTTAAGTCATTGTCCTGAATCAGACTTTTGTAAGTTTTCTCAAATTTAAGTCATTGTCCTGAATCAGACTTTAGTAAGTTTTCTCAATATTTAAGTCATTGTCCTGAATCAGACTTTTGTAAGTTTTCTCAAATTTAACTCATTGTCCTCAATCAGACTTTTGTAAGTTTTCTCAAATTTAAGTCATTGTCCTGAATCAGACTTTTGTAAGTTTTCTCAAATTTAAGTCATTGTCCTGAATCAGACTTTTGTAAGTTTTCTCAGTATTTAAGTCATTGTCCTGAATCAGACTTGTGTAAGTTTTCTCAATATTTAAGTCATTGTCCTGAATCAGACTTTTGTAAGTTTTCTCAGTATTTTTGCTCGTGCTCTCGGAGATTGAAGCGTCTTGTGTTACCGAGAGATATATTGTTTCATTTTAACTTTTCAAAGTGTGGGCATTTCTAACTTGTGGAAACGAAAATGCATGTAACCTTTTACAATAGGAAATTAATTCACATACACAAATGTAGCATTTAATTCCGGTAACGTTTCACAGCGAAAATGTAAATGGTTCAGAATTTAATATGTAGCATTTCGAGTGGAAATAGGAATATGTTATCAAACTTGTGTTTGCAACATTTCAGAGAGAAACGCTATACACTTGTTTTCTGATTTAAAAGTATAATATTTTCAAAATTTAAGAGAATATCTCTACATAATTTGGGGAATATGCGTAACCTTTCAAAAGATGTTTAACAAACTTTCGTAGCGTGTTAAACAACGTGTATAAATAACCCTTCATAATGTATATAATTAGCTTTTCAGTGCACGTTACAAGAAAGCGGTAAATAACCTGTTGTCAAAGCATGTAAAAAAAAAAAAACCTTTTGAAAGCGTTTATAAACTACCTTTTATATCGTGTATATATATATATAACCTTTCAGAGCGTGTTAAAATCCTTTAGATCGAGTATAAGCAATCTTCCAGTGTGTTAAAAACCTTTAACTCGAGTATAAATAATCTCCCAGTGTGTTAAACAACCTTTTATTTCGTGTATGTATAAATAACCTTTCAGAGCGTGTTAAGAACCTTTAAGATCGAGTATAAGCAATCTTCCAGTGTGTTAAAAACCTTTCGATCAAGTAAAGGCAATCTTCAAGTGTGTTAAACAACCTTTCGATCAAGTATAAGCAATCTTCAAGTGTGTTAAACAGCCTTTCTGCGAGAAGTATAAACTAACTTTTCCATATCGTGTTTAAAGAGTATAACAAAGTGGATTAAGCGGGTCTTCCGGAACATAATAACCATCCCTTCCAAATGCGTATAAACAACTTTTCAAAGCCTGCAAAAGACCCTTTCAGAGCACGCTCAACAACTCATTGTGTGTAAGCAACTTTTCAGAGCGCGTTCAACAATCTTTCATAATGCGTACAAATATCCTCATATAAATGTTTCAATACAACTATTCTTGTGTAAATGTTCTTATTCAAGTAACCTCATTTAAAAGTGTCCCTGAAGGTATTCTTATGTAAATGTTTTCATTCAAGTAACCTCTTATAAAAGTGTTCCTGAAGGTATTCTTATGTAAATGTTTTCATTCAAGTAACCTCATATAAAAGTGTCCCTGAAGGTGTTCTTATCGGAGTTTTAGTCATTCTTACAGCAGGGTAGGGTCACGGTTGGGGAGCAGTGTGACTTACAGAGGAATCGAAGTTTTAGTCATTCTTACAGCAGGGTAGGGTCACGGTTGGGGAGCAGTGTGACTTACAGAGGAATCTAAGTTTCAGTCAAAGTTGGATTCAAAAAGTTATCTAATAGAGTCATTCACATTCTGAACGTTTGTCAGAAGTTAATGGATTAGCAGTGGTCAAAGTCCTGATTATTGTGTATCTGAAGTCAAAAGTAGTAGTTGTAAAAATCTACTTATATCTTATATCAGGAGGTTAACTGTTGGTTTGTTGAGAAGGGCCAGCAGGTTCATGTATTCTGTCTGCATTGTTCTGTGACACTGTCTAATGTTTAAAATCTACCATTAAAGACTTATTTGGTCGTATTGATTTTTCTTGGACTTCTCATTTTTAACATTTGTCATACTGTTTTACTTTTATTTCTTCTTCTTTTTAACTCATATTTTATTTGCATATTTTTATCTTATTAAGTTATTATATCTTACGAATTGAATGAATTGTTGTGAATTTGTGTGTTCTTTTGTGTACGTGTTGTTGTGACGTATATTCAAAACTGTAGTTGTTCACAACGTGGAGTGTTATTGTCTTCCTAAGTCATTGTCAAGGTGGCAAATCAGGAGCTAGGACCACTGGTGGTGGGTTTTGGCGAATCATAGATTTACAAAAGGAGGCTCTGATGAATAGGAAGAAATATTTAAGATATAACTAAGTAATTATATAGATTTAATAATTAGCAAAAGTATTCCCACAGTCTCTTACTGCTTTCTGTCAATTTTTACTTTTTTCTTTGTGTCTCACTATTTTTTCTGTCTGTCTCCTACTATTTTCTCTGTCTGTCTTGTATTATTTTCCGTGACTGTCTCCTACTATTTTCTCTATCTGTCTTGTAAAACTTTCTCTGTCTGTCTCCTACAATTTTCATTGTCTGTCTCCCACTAATTTCTCTCTCTCTGTCTCCTACTATTTTCTCTGATAAATTTTTTTCTGTCTGTCTCCTACGAATTTCTCTATCTGTCTCCTACTATTTTCTCTGGTAAAATTTTCTCTGTCTCCTACGATTTTCTCTATCTGTCTCCTACTATTTTCTCTTCCTACTATTTTCTCTGTCTGTCTCCTAAATATTTTCTCTGTCTGTCTCCCACTATTTTCTCTCAGTCTCCTACTATTTTCTCTGTCGGTCTCTTACTATTTTCTCTGTCTCCTACTATTTTCTCTGTCTGTCTCCTATTTTTTTTCTGTCTGTCTCCTATTATTTTCTCTGTCTGTTTTACTATTGTCTCTGTAGCAGGATGAAAATATTTGCACATTTTTCATATCATACCCCCTCCCCCCAAATAAAAAAAGAAAATAAATAAATACATTTTAATCTTATGGCTATCTTACAGACATGATAGAAGTGTACTAATGTGAAATCCTGCAAATAAATGTTCTTATACGGATGTCCTGCTTGTAAATGCCTACCTGTAAAAGAAATCCAGAATCGAAGTGGGTACATGTCCTTTCCTTGTTGTAGTTGTAAATTTACAGTGCCACACAACACAACCCTCCACTCGTCTGCACTCCCTACACCAGCATTTTCGTTTGCACACAACATACGGGTAAAGGGGCGCCGAGGGGAGTCACAGGTTTGCGCCTGAATACAATCAACGTTAATAGTCAACCAAGTGCATTCGTATTCATCACTAATATTGGAGTGGAATGATGAATAAATGGATGATAACTCATTGCTGCTATACATTATACTACAAAACAGATAATTAATATTTTCAGTAAGACTACTATCACTTTCAGAGAGAACATCACACAAATGCGTATAGGTAGTTTTTTTTTTTATGTAATGGAGAGAGAGAGAGAAAGAGAGAGAGAGAGAGAGAGAAGTACGATATTTGTAATATTCTAAAGTAAGAAACGATAAGCTTAATTAATACATTACTGACCAATTACATTTTAAAGTAAAGAAACAACAAGTTTAATTAATACATTACTGACCAATTACATTTTAAAATAAAGAAACAACAAGCTTAATTAATACATTACTGACCAATTACATTTTAAAGTAAGGTAACGATAAGCTTAATTAATACATTACTGGCCAATTGAATTTTAAAGTCAAGAATCCATTAATTTCACTAGGACTGATTACATTTTGAAGTAAAGAAACAATAAGGTTCACTAAAATATTACTGATTGATTAAAGTTTTAAGTATAGAAACAAAAAGATTTCCTAAGACATTCTTGACTGAGTAACTTTTTAAGTAAAGATGCGACAAATAATATTTTACTGATTGATCAACATTTTTGAAACTGTTTTTCCAAATTCGTTGATGTTTGCAAACGCGAAAGGGAGAGTTTCATGCAGTAAACGTGGTAAAGTAGGCAAGACAGTAAATTGAATGTGGTAAAGTAGGCAAGAGAGTAAATGGAATGTGGTAAAGTAGGCAAGAGAGTAAATGGAATGTGGTAAAGTAGGCAAGAGAGTAAATGGAATGTGGTAAAGTAGGCAAGACAGTAAATGGAATGTGGTAAAGTAGGCAAGAGAGTAAATGGAATGTGGTAAAGTAGGCAAGAGAGTAAATGGAATGTGGTAAAGTAGGCAAGAGAGTAAATGGAATGTGGTAAAGTAGGCCAAAGAGTAAACAGAAAGGGGTTACGTGGGCCAGAGTAAACGATAAGAGATAAAGATGAATTACGTTTGGTCGGAATTCTTAAAACTACATATGTAATATGAGTAGCTTTTAGTAGTAATTTTAAACAGTGTTGATCACTTTTTCACCTAAAGGAAGTATTTGATAAGTTCACTGGCAGGCTGGCGAAGGGAAACATTACATTGGTATGTGTGTGTATGCATATCTATACATATAATTTTGAACGTCTATCATTTTGTTTGTCCTCTATAAATCCTAAGAATTTTCATTTGAAACCCATCATATGTATCAATGGATTCTTTTTGAGAACAGGAAGCTTTTAGACTTATAGGCCTGAAGTGATTTTAGGCTCCCAAAGCCCCCAGAAACCGATTTTTTTCACTCAAGAAAGACAATTCAAGAAAAATATATTTCATTTTCGTGAAGTGGTATCCCTTTATTCATATCAAAGCAGGCCTAGTCAACAGGCTGGATAAGGCATTGTGTGTGTAACAATTAGCATGGAGATTGTTCAATGATAAAAGGGAGGAGAGGTGTTTGATGGTGGAAGTATCCTTATAATATTGTAGTACTATAGTATAGGTAGAGCACTACTATAGTATAGGTAGAGCACTTAGCTTTCAGGTTAGGCGATTGCCAGACATTCCATGCATGGACTTCTCTTAAGGGACATTTCACCTCGGACTTTTGGTTTTAAATCTGATATTTGGTAAACTAATTTTTCAAAGCTTAAACCTTTAGTAAATTGGGTCTGAAGTGCATGTGCTAGATGATTTGTTGAGTAAATATATAGTTCAGAATCAGATATTTTGGGCTATGAGTGATGTTTCCATACAGGTAATGGGACTGTTCATATGGTAGATAATGAAAATTTTATTGGGTTGACTAAATAAGTTATGTTTGTGAGGGGTTATGTATATCTGTTTGTCTGTGAGGTGCTATATATGCGTGTGTTTGTGAGAGAGTTATGTATGTGTGTTTGTTTGTGATGAGGATATATGTGTGTTTTTGTGATAGGGTTTGTCTTTAAAAGTTTGTAAAGGGGGGGGGGGATGTCTCGGTGTGTTTATTTGTGAAGGGTTTCTGTATGTTTGTTTGTGTTTGAGGAGGTTAAGTCTGCATGTTTGTGATGAGGGATATGTCTATTAGTTTGGTTGTATTCGTGTGTATTATTTTTTAAGATAGAAATAAATACCATATAAAAAATATCATATTTTATTTCGATAGCAGAAACAGTGATCAACAGATATAAATGCTACTATTCAATTCTAGATGTCAGGGTATATAGCGTTATTTTTTATTCAGACCTAAGAAGAAAAGGGGAATTATAGCACAGAAAATAATTTAATATTAGCCAGCAGAAACAGGGATCCAGATATATGATAATTATGTATACAGATATACTAACCAATAGAAACAAAGCCACAAAATAGACCCCGTTTTTTAATTCAAAGCCTCAGTGTTTTTTCAAAAATGCTGCAAAAGTTTTGGGAGAGGTCAAAAAGAAGCAAGAAAAAAATTGAGGAAAAAATCTTAGAGATAAATTTTAGAAGTACTGTACATTTTTCATAAAAGGACAATAAGAATGAAAACAGCATCAGTTTAACCTTTTCTCACTGTTGTCGAATGGCAACGCATGTTCAACTTTTTACACTTTTTTACACTTAATACACTTTTTACGATGAAAACAAAATCTATCCTTAAAAGACTGATTGTGCACCGTGACAAATTTAGCACCTTGTTCAGTGTGTTGTTGAGGTGAAAAGGGTTGAAAAAATTATTCTAGCTAGTAACTACAGATGCCTCTACAATAATCGTCATTTTATTAATCACCTGCAAAACCAGGCCACCCTCACATTTTCCTTTTGACTGTGGCACAACATGCACCAAGTCGTGCAGAATGAGGTGCACAGCAGCACTTGGTTGCGCGATTATTCTCCAGTGACAGGGGTGGTAATCTGTGGCTGCTGGATAACCCGGACTTTGTAGAAAGCCCTGTCGACTGTTTACTACAGAAGACGAGTTATGGCATCCCCTGTTCTCAATCAAATCTGCAATAGAAATAAAGTACTCGAAAATGAAAATGAAATATTGTTTTCTAGATTATTGGGTTGTACAGTCACACTTAATAGTGTATCTTTGTAAACGTTATTAATTTGTATGCAAAATTACACATAATTATATTTCTACATCTGGCAATTATTGACAATATAACAAAGAGTCTTTTCGTTAAAAGAAATCTAGTTCCTGACAATTTTCAGTCACCTCCTTTGGACAAGATTTTAATTGGAGGACGGGGAGTTATCTGATTTAATTTAAAGTATTATACAACTTTATATTTATGTGTTTGTAAGTTCATTACACAAAGCTGTAAAGTGAGTTAAATTATAATTAATCTAAAGCTTATTGAAAATTTTGAAAGCCAGCACACATTAAACATGTGGACTTTTTCCCTTTGTGATTAGTCAAGTTGTGCCATTTCATAGAGGACGTTTTGCAACACAAGAGCTCTTCTTTGATCTGAGCAGTTAATTTTAATGCATGTTGAGGTAAGATGAGGCATTATGAGGTAAGATGATACTTTATATTCCAGAATTGTAATTTTAAACTGTTTTCTAAGAGGAAGAAAACTTTTTTTTTGGCTAAATTCGTATGTAAACATAAATAAAATAAAATAATTACTTTCTAAGATGTAAAACAAAATGCACAGAAATAAATCACACAGTTAACACTGTGTATACTATGCACAGAAGAACAATACTTTTCATAAGTATATCACATATTCAGAAAAACGTTCATGAGCAATTAAAGGAAAAAATTAAACACTATATTGTAAGTAAGTATTGTTCTCCTGTCAATTATGAGTTGGTGGTGGTGGTGGGGACAATTTGCAACTGTTTATATGTTTAAAATTTATATTTAACAGAAAAGCGTACTAGATAATTGTTTTAGTAAAAGATATAGAACGATACAATATTTTCTATTTCAATCTCTACTAAGAAAAAATTTACTTTTCAGAAGAGGAATTAACCTATGATCCAATCCGAACCGAAAATCCAAGCTGGCATTCGGAAAATACTTGTATCAATCATAAGTGTCAACTGCTAGTTCTTTTACCGCAATAACCAACTTTTATAAATTACAAATAAGTGCAATTATAAGATAAAAGTAATTTTGAGATACTGGTTTATCGGTTAATATTCCCTTAAAATTCTGTTTTGTGGGGAAAATTATTGTGCCTTATATTTCTTTCTTTCTTACACATTATTATAATACACTCTTTCACATAAGAAGTTCTTTATTTTATCCACTGCTTCTTGTTTGGGTATTTGTAAAGATGCACATTTTATCGGTCTAATTATGCTAATTAATCAATATTTTATTAATATTCTTATTTTCTAACTTTGCATAAGTAGTTAATTAATCGTTGTTTGAAAATGCTTGTTTACTTTTGCATGAACGTTTATCAAGAACCTTATGTTAATACCGTAATTCTTTATAGAGTGTAATTCTTTACTTTATAGAGTGTAATTGTTTATAGAGTGTAATTCTTTACTTTATAGAGTCTAATTCTTTACTTTATAGAGTGTAATTGTTTATAGAGTGTAATTCTTTACTTTATAGAGTGTAATTGTTTATAGAGTGTAATTCTTTACTTTATAGAGTGTAATTGTTTATAGAGTGTAATTGTTTATAGAGTGTAATTCTTTACTTTATAGAGTGTAATTTTTTATAGAGTGTAATTCTTTACTTTATAGAGTGTAATTGTTTATAGAGTGTAATTCTTTACTTTATAGAGTGTAATTTTTTATAGAGTGTAATTCTTTACAGAGTGTAATTCTTTACTTTATAGAGTGTAATTGTTTATAGAGTGTAATTCTTTACTTTATAGAGTGTAATTTTTTATAGAGTGTAATTCTTTACTTTATAGAGTGTAATTTTTTATAGAGTGTAATTGTTTATAGAGTGTAATTGTTTATAGAGTGTAATTCTTTACTTTATAGAGTGTAATTTTTTATAGAGTGTAATTCTTTACTTTATAGAGTGTAATTCTTTACTTTATAGAGTGTAATTGTTTATAGAGTGTAATTGTTTATAGAGTGTAATTGTTTATAGAGTGTAATTCTTTACTTTATAGAGTGTAATTGTTTATAGAGTGTAATTCTTTACAGAGTGTAATTCTTTACTTTATAGAGTGTAATTCTTTACTTTATAGAGTGTAATTGTTTATAGAGTGTAATTGTTTACTTTATAGAGTGTAATTCTTCTATTATAACTTTCTTTTAGAACGTCATTCACACTGACAGACAGTTGCACACTTTCTTTTAGAACGTCATTCACACTGACAGACAGTTGCACACTTTCTTTTAGAACGTCATTCACACTGACAGACAGTTGCACACTTTCTTTTAGAACGTCATTCACACTGACAGACAGTTGCACACTTTCTTTTAGAACGTCATTCACACTGACAGACAGTTGCACACTTTCTTTTAGAACGTCATTCACACTGACAGACAGTTGCACACTTTCTTTTAGAACGTCATTCACACTGACAGACAGTTGCACACTTTCTTTTAGAACGTCATTCACACTGACAGACAGTTGCACACTTTCTTTTAGAACGTCATTCACACTGACAGACAGTTGCACACTTTCTTTTAGAACGTCATTCACACTGACAGACAGTTGCACACTTTCTTTTAGAACGTCATTCACACTGACAGACAGTTGCACACTTTCTGCAATCAACGTTCAAATATAAAGTTACAATAGAAGAACATTAATAAAATATTAATTAACTGTCCCAAGGAAAAACGCTGGGAACAGTGACAACAACAACTAGGAAGGCGGCTACAACTCTTTAACAGCAGCACACCTCGTGTTAGGTAGCAAATCGACTCAAGTCGGAAACTGCCATCCCCTAAGTAAGCAAGCAAGCCATCGCAAGCTCTCATACAGTCATCGTCAGTTGCATGTCGCAGAGAGCGCATGCCACATCAAGAATCATGTCACTCTCCAGGCCAATATCTACACACATTGTCATCGAGTTCAAAATAATTTTATTCTTGCACTCGTCGGCTATATAGAGTGCCGCCGTTTTCTTTCCTCAGCAAGAACCATCGCTTCACGTCAGCATACCAGCCTGTTACTTGTCTCTAAAGGTCACATCCCTTTGACATTGTTTAATCCAGAATGGTACGTCTTGAAGCATGTCAAGAAGCAGCTCAGAAGGGGAAAATACCAGCACTCAACCCCAGGAACCCACCGGCTAAGGTATGAGCTCTTTAGGCGACACACACAAAGTCGCCCATAGCAAAAGAGCAAAAGAAAGGTCTCAAAGGTAAGTCTGCCTCATTTAAGCCCTTCCCACTTCACAGCATACAAATAAACGTACACACCAATTCAATACAAGCAGTGCATACACAATCACAATTACACCCACCACTCCAACGCCTACTCATAGACTCCTACCCAGACACAATATGACACTGTAAACAACTCCAACGCCTACTCATAGACTCCTACCCAGACACAATATGAAACTGTAAAGCAACTGCAACGCCTATTCATAGACTCCTACCCAGGCACAATATGACAGTGTAAAGCAACTCCAACCCAGACACACAATATGACACTGTAAAGCAACTCCAACCCAGATATACAATATGACACTGTATATCACCTTCAACCCAGACACACAATAGGACACTGTAAAGCAACTCCAACGCCTACTCAAAGACTCCTACCCAAACACACAATATAACACTGTAAAGCAACTCCAACTGCACAAGAAAGAACACACCATACACATCAACAAAATAGGAAAAGTCTGAATCATCACAACAAATATACACATACACCTGGTCACAACTAGCAAATACTACATCACTATTAAACACATATGACCATTCATATGTTGCCCACTAAAAAGACATTCCATACAATAGCCAACATCCCAACTTTAAAACCCCTCACTTCACACGACATCCAAAATCAAGAAGATACAGTTATAAAAATATTGAGACTACATGTGGCAGAGTAAATTTGCCTCTCCCTATTGTAAAATTAAATTATTATATAAATTTATGTTTATGTTTATGTCGAGCTGTCAGGCCAGACCGGCCCCCGAGGCGACATCATAATTCTGCAGGCCTCACCCGACGCAACACAACACACAGTGAGAGCGGCAGAACCTGCGGGCACCAAGATTGGTGAGTCTCAAACTTGCTGGTCTAGTGCCTGTGGTAAACACAAATCAACACACACAGGTGGCTTCGAAACGACCCCGAGAAAAAAAAAGTACAAAAAAAAAATGAAGCAAACAGTCGATACAAGGAACAGACATCGACAGACGAAATTCAAACGCAACACCGCAACCCACCGCTACCCTCTTCGAAAACTAGAGAAGAGAGGAAGGCCTCACAGGAATCTACCAAACACAGAGAACATCGCCAATTGAAAAGTTTTAACGCAATTCCTGTGAGGTAAAGAAGTTATCGGTACAACAACAACATTATATAAATTGTTACCCGAGCTTGGGCACACCTTGTGATTGAATTTTTGAAATGTCTGAGTTTAGATAAACACTCGAGACAAGAATGTGCTAGAATTTGCTGATGTAATGTAAACTAGTGAGTAGTTTTTATTATTCAATGGTTATGATTTACGAGAACAGGACCAGCTCTATGACCAAACGTGGTAGGGCGGGAAGCTGTGTGTAAGTGTAAGGACACATTACACTCTACTTATGTGTGGCGGCAACATATACCTGACAATTTCTGGTGTGGAGAAGTTGTTGGACATCTCTACATTTATTGTTCTGTTTGAAGGAGTTGACATGACAAAAAGAAGTGCCCAGGTTAACTCTAAGTAGTGGAACAGTGTTTTTCAACATGCAGTGAAGCACGTGGAGCTGACAAAAACTTGTGTCTCTGTTACAAAAGCACTAGAAGGACTATTGAGACAGCAGTTAACAAGGTTATGTAAAAAAAAAAAAAAAACTATTATAGCTTATCTCTAATAACTCCATTTTTGTTTTCTGATAAGACTATCCTGTGATTTGTATTGACATATTTTAGAATTGTATTTAAGACTGTGGAACATAGGAATTATGCGAACATGGTTTCACAGAAATATTGATGTAAAGTATTCTATTTCATTGTATTTGTTATATGTATATTTGATTTGGTGATTTAATAAATTTATTGTTAAATTTATTGACCTTCTTAAGATTACATCCTATCTGTAGTGTATATGTGTTAATCTTAAGTGTTTGTATTTGTTATACATAACGCATGTAAATGGTGGAAGAGTAAATGAAGCTTTCATGTTGTTGTCCTATTATATATAAATTAATTAAGAAAAATTCCTTTTAGAAGTTTTTCTTTATAATTAATGAGACTAATATGTATGGCTTGAAGGAGCAGGAACATTTGTGAACACTTGAACTCTGACTTGAAAAAAATATAATAGGATATTATCTGGACTTTGAAATTAACATTGACAATTATTACTTTATTCATTTGTTTCACTGTTAATTCTTTTCTTGTATTTTATATTAAATTATTATTAATTAATAATATTATATTTCTTGTATTTTTATTAAATAGTATAATTTGTGTTGTTTTCGTTATTCCGTTTGTTGTGTGACTTTGACTTTGTGTTCGCTGCTTTCGCATGACATTCGTTTGCTAACACTAATGCTTTCTATTTATTCTCATTCTTCCTTGTTGCCTAGTAAGGGGGTTAGTGGCTTAGCCATAAGTTATTGCTAGATAGGAAGATGTCTCTCTCCCAGAAGTGTGGCTAGTTTGTAAGTCAGGAATTTTAGATATTGTTAATAATAATAATTAATGTCATATTATAAAATCCTTATGCTCCAGGGCACCGAGCGGGACATTGACCACCAGGTTAAGGCTTAGCATACAGAAGATGATATTTTCTAACATTTTCTTTTATGAATTTGTTCAGTCTTAGCAGATAAATTTTACTATTACCATAGACACACATGTAGCTGATATATAGTCTTTAATTCTTAACATAGTCACACATGTAGTTGATATATAGTCTTTAATTCTTACCATACACACACATATAGTTGATATATAGTCTTTAATTCTTACCATACACACACATATAGTTGATATATAGTCTTTAATTCTTACCATAGACGCACATATAGTTGACAACGAGAGGACCAGCGTGACGACTGTGGCAGACTGCGGCAGTTGAACACGTATTCTTTCCCATGCACAATCGTTTTAAGCTGTTGAAGGTGACGTCACTGGCCACACCGGAGCTCGTAGTAACATTCCGAATAAGGATCAAAGAGTCATTGCACTTCAGAGTTGTTTGTTCTTGGAGACATATGGTCTGTTCACAGACCAAGTCTTGCTCTGTTAAATCGTAATTGATATAACATCAGTTAAGCTTATTATTTTAATAAGATTAATTAATAATGCGTATATCTTGCTAACAAAATTATCTTCATTGTTACAGTGTCATACATAAATCATTAACAATGTCATCTCTTTCGTTAGAAGCAAGCACACATTATTATAAATAAGCTCCTTAATTAATAAGAAAGAAAATAAATATAGCATTAAATGAAAAAAACAGAAATAAAATACACGATGTAAACCACTTACATAAATATCGTACTATAACCTTTAAAATAGAACTTTTATAGGTGTCAAACTAAACAATGACAAGAAATGGAACACCATTTCTAAAACAATAGATTAGTGTTGAGGCAATCGTTTAACAGACACTGACAGCTGCCCCAAATACTGCAAAGAAAGTAGTAAACCCAAGATAAGGAGGATTGTGAGCGAGAGTAGAGAGGGGATTAAGACAGTGGTTTCCATGACAGAAGAAAAGCTAGTAAAGATGCTAAGTCCCACCCACTGTGTAAGTTACAGAGAGTTAAGAAAAGTGTTAAGGAAGAGATTAAGCTTCGACCCCAAATTAAGCCACAAGATGGCAGAGTTCATTCCCAGGCTAAAGTGTGCTTTAACTGTAACAAACCAGGCCATTTAGCATGTGATCGCACCTGCCTCATATAGTACTTAGTGATGTGCGCTTTCTAATCAGCACAGTACACTCTAGTCATGCACCTGCCACAAACAGCTAGAATATTATTTATACTATGACCTGACCGGCTTTGTAGTGCAAAGTAATAAACGATAAACGTTTGCCTTAAATTCAGGACAATTCCCACTCCGTGCAATACTGCTCCAATGCTTACTCATCAGCACACAAACTTTGACAGCCTTTGATATTTACTTCCAGTCGAATTCTGCGAACAAGAATGACCCGTATAAAAGTGAACATGTACTGTTCTATTTTTTTTTTTTTTAGTCATTTATGTAATCCATTCAAACATCACGTTCCTTCTCTAAGTTTCTATTTATTATTGTATTACTAACCTTAGAATCGTACGTGTGCAACAAGAGCTTTGAACACTGTTATTTTTATCAGCGTGTGGGGGCTGCGGCTAGTCACTTGCCAAAGCTGGGTAAACGTTCTTGCAGATACATGTACTTTTTTCGTTCTAGTGCCTACAGCTTAGGGCAGGCTTACATGTACTTGGTTCTAGTGCCTCTAGTTTAGGGCAGGCTTACATGTACTTCGTTTCTAGTGCCTGTAGATTAGGGCAGGTTTACATGTACTTCGTTTGGCTTTAGATGTCTTATAGCCATTAGATTAGAAGCTTTAGTAGAGAATACATGGTATTACCGATTACAAATTTACTATTAGTTATTTGGCTTTTTACTAGAAAACCATTAGAAGTCAGTAGAGAATACTGTAGATTACTAGTGTAGTGATGTGGTTAATTTTCTGTGACAAAGTCATTGCCAGAGGACTTAATAAAGAAATACAACTATTAAACATTATTAATATATTATTAGTTGTTCGACCTTGAGACTAGAGGACTTAGTAAAGAAATGCAATCTATTAAACATTATAAATATACTCTTATTGTTCGACCTTGAGACTAGAGGACTTAGTAAAGTAGTTCAGTATTAGTTTTTGGATGTTCTCATTTCTTTACCCCGATGCTAGTGCATGCAGGATTTCTTGAAGAACAAAAAACTAAATGTAAACTATTCGACTCATAAGGTTGTTCGCTAATGTTTCATACAGAGCACTTGTCTGCCATACAATATACAACTGACGATTATATGTACATACAGTGTGCACAAAGATTTACGATTGATTGTAGTACATAATTGCTTATATGCAGTTACTGATAACGTGTAGTGCACAATTACTGATTGCATGCAATAAACAATTTTTCATTGCATGCAATATAACAATTACATATTAATGCAGTATACAATTACTGATGACTTTTGCAAGTACAAAACGGTGTTATATACTTGCAGTATACATTTAAATGACTATTTGTAGAAAAGTGTTATATGCTTGCAGTATACATTTAAATGACTATTTGTAGAAAAGTGTTATATGCTTGCAGTATACGTTTACAGATTACATGAAAACAGTGATATTACTTATAGTACACAGTTATAGATGAGATAGTAATATATTCAGTTTGTTCGCTCTTTAGACACAAAACTGATATATTAGTCCATTATTTTCACCCATGTCTCTCATTTCTTAGCCTCAGGCCGAGGTAAAAAGCCTGTAATATAATTATAATCATAATTAGGCTGAGTTACATTAACTAAACTTTGTCAAGTTAATATTGAAAAGATCTAATGCAATGAATCAAGTGATGATTCACTCGTCTGAAAACGACAGTTAGACCTTAGTGACTGACTCCACAGTCCATGTGATAGACCGTGCTAAACTAAATAGTCCTTAAGGTAGAATATAGTGAACTGACTCCGTGTGATAAACTCAGTGAACTGACTCTAATAGTCCATGTGATAGAATGTAGTAGACTCACTCCATAGTCTATATGATCAAAATTAACAGGTTCAACTGAAATGGCATAAAGAAATTACTGATAGATTTCATTCATGTCATTACTGAAATGGCTGAGAGTACTGATAGGTTTCGTTCATGTCATTACTGAAATGGCTGAGATTACTGATAGGTTTCGTTCATGTCATTACTGAAATGGCTGAGATTACTGACTGGTTTCATTCAAGACAATACTGAGCGGTCATGACATCTGACTATTTCATTCATATCATTTCATGGCATCTGACTATTTTAATATATCAATACTGAAATGTCATGGCTTGCGTCTGGTTTCATTCATATCAATACTGACTGAATTACTATGCAATCTGGTTAAAATTCATGTGATATGTCATGCAAATACTTATTTGATTTCATTCAAGACAGCACTGTAAAATAGTATGTAGCCATTCACTTCATTAACTCAGTATTGCGAAACGTCCTGCCATCACATGTACTGATAATATCATAAATTCTAACCAATTACCAAGCTACACGTACGCTTCTGTCACTGATTTCATTACGCCAGTATGGCACAGACGTTCTGCCAGCGTATGTAATGATATTCTTAAAGTCTAACCAATTGCTACGCTACAAGTGCAACTTCTGTCACTAATTCCAGTTAATGTACTTTGAAACTGAAAAGGTGGTCTAGTCAGTAAATTGCGGTGACTGACATGGCGCACTTTTGAGTGGAAAGACGTTACAATTAAACCACTTACCTCTAGCACAAGCAGTCCGCTTCAAAATAATCAAAATAAGTAAGGTCCAGGTGTGAATATTGTCCAGCAAGGAAATCCACATTGTCATATCCATCAGTTTGTGTGATAAGTTGTGAGGCGTTATCGGTTATGTTAAAATATTGTATTCGTTAATCTCAGTCAGTCAGTCACAAACAGGTGTGCGCAGGTAGCACATTGGTGAAATGATACATCGACCTTGTGAACTTAGCAAGAAAACTGATGCAACTACTATCCCAATCACTGCAAAACATTTCTCAGTAAATAATATGTAGGCCATCTGTCACACTCCGTAAATGTTATGTACACGCAGCCAGTGGTATCCATCAATGTTCATGCATTTGCCTGGTGCTACGTTCTTTGAGAGTAGAGTAACCCAATTTCACTTAATAGCAGACTAACCTTCATGCTGAATGCATCACTATTATGTTCGTAATAAATACACCACAATAAGTATGCTTGTTATTTTTCAAATCTCTCCCATAACAGGCGACTTCCTGTGTGCAGTACCAGTTGCACGTAAAGCACAATCATACTCCCATTTCTTGCTTGGAAATAGGACTTTCAAAGTAAGCACACTTCCTACAGTCATGAATCTCATTTCACTAAGTGAATCAGTCCGAATTCATTTTGCTCTTTAACATTACGCACTGTGCGAAAGATTGACTACCGACTCCATCTTGCTGCTAACGGTATGCACTGAGCCAAAGACTAACTCGGAGGAAGACTGTATAGCAAAGATGATCAGCCCGCCTGCTTTGAAAGCGGAACTTTTACTCTGGCTTCAGGCATAAGTAGGACGGAAATGTTTACAAAACTTTACATGGAGCCAAGCAAACAGTTGTGCCAGTGCTACACCTCTGCGGCACTTCTCTATAGGCATAACATCACCTGGCACTTTCAAACCATAATTATACGTATTGCTTCACTATAAGCAAAATGACCCTTAGCATATTTAAACCATAATTCTACATACTGTTTCCCTGTGGGAAAAATGACCCTAGCATATTTAAACAATAATTCTACATACTGTTTCCCTGTGGGCAAAATGACCCCTAGAATATTTAAACAATAATTCTACATACTGATTTCTCTGTGGGCATAATGACCCCTGGCATATTCAAACAATAATTCTACATACTGTTTCTCTGGTGGCATAATGACCCTTAGTATATTCAAACAATAATTCTACATACTGTTTCTCTGTGGGCATAATGACCCCTAGCATATTTAAACCGCAATTCTATGCACTGTTTCCTCTATTGACATGCCCTCACTTGGCACATTCAAACTGTAATAAATTATAGTATGATTAGTGTATCAAAATTTTGGTGTAACAAGATATGTTTATGACACCGAGTTGTAGTATCATTAGTGTATAAAATGTTGGTGTAACAAGATATGTTTATGACACCGAGTTGTAGTATCATTAGTGTATCAAAATGTTGGTGTAACAAGATATGTTTATCATCGAGCTGTAGTATCATTAGTGTATCAGGTTGCACTGAGTATCAGACTAAGACTATTTAGTAACTTACCAGTAACTATCGTGAAAATGTGCACACTAGTAGTCCATAAATAAATCATTTAATTAAGTTGTGAATATTACAGAAGTTGTGAACCGTTTGCAAATATAATTCTAATCTTCAGATAGATAGATAGATAGATAGACAGATAGATAGATATACAGATAGATAGATAGATAGATAGATAGACAGATAGATAGATAGATAGATAGATAGATAGATAGATAGATAGATAGATAGATAGATAGATAGACAGACAGATAGATAAATATACAGAGAGAGGATGAGTGAAGTATTTTTGAGTGCATTTTAAGACAATTTTAATAGTCTAAATAGAAAACCACATTCTCATTTAAGTTTTATTTCATACTTTAGAGCAGTCAAATAATACAAACAACTGTTTTGTCCATTAATGCTTGTTATTCTGTTTACCCTTGCTTATAGTATTCGAACCATGTAATCCGCTGGCTCTACCTGTAAGGAGCCACAATCCTTCGCAATCCTCTGCTCTATTAATAGGATTAGCACTGCTGTAGGACTAGTCAGATATTGAATTATAATTATAATAAAGACTACTTGTGGTAAAGCGTTTATTCATATTACAGGACTAAGTACTTTTATAATAATTATATATAATGTACAAAGAAGTGTATTTTATTATACAATACATAGGAAGTGTAAAACTAATAATTATATCAATACCGTCATTGATAACCCTCTTTCGTAAAAGCTAGACAATCAATCATTTTAATCATTTCACATCTGATAGCTCTTAATTAATCTTAGTCTCATTAACAGGGCCTGTGCAAGAGTATTTTGCACTAGGGTAAACCTTCCAACTCCCTTGCCCCACCCTTTTCAGGATATCGCTCATTATAAAGTTTCAAAACTGAAAACTGCGTAATGTGACATTGTTTATTACTATTGATACGCGTTCAGTTTTATGTATTAATCTCATTATTTAATTTGCACATTTCACTCGTTTTCCAACAAGAAGTAAATAAATTCGCGCATTTGTTTATTGGCACCACTCTCCCCGCAAAATATAAATTAAAAAAAAAATATTGGCACCCTAGTCGGTCGCCTTAAAACCGGTCGAGCTACAGATCTGGAATTTGAATGCTACAATTATTACATATTACAGATCAATTGTTTTAAAACTGTAGTGAGGACTACTGTTACAGATGAAGAACTTGGAAGAAAGTGGGAATAATTGCTACAGATAAGGGGGTTCGAGTCCTGTTGCATTTGCTACAGATCGGTGGCTTAAGACTATAATTATGAGAGTACTACAGATCAGAATGTGAAAGCTACAATTATGGTACTACTACAGATCAGACAATGAAAGCTACAATTATGGTACTACTACAGATCAGACATTGAAAGCTACAATTATGGTACTACTACAGATCAGACATTGAAAGCTACAATTATGGTACTAGGCCTACTACAGATAAGACATTGAAAGCTACAATTATGATATTACTACAGATCATTGATTTGGAAGCTATAAAATGAGAACTATTGCTATTGACAATGTCTTTGACAGTTAAAATGATTATTCAACAATAATGTGATTTACAGCTGTAACTACGACAGGGCTGCATACGGATGAGGCATTTGGAAGCTCCAATGTCTAGTGCTACATGTCATACATTTGTAATCGATAATAAGGTCTAGTGGTACAAATGACGCATTTGAAAGCTATAATGAGGATTAGTGCTACAAGCTAGGCTTTTGAAAGTTACAATGAGGAGTATTGCGACAGATCCAACGCTTTTGAAAGTTACAATGAGGAGTATTGCGACAGATCCAACGCTTTTGAAAGTTACAATGAGGAGTATTGCGATAGATCCAACGCTTTTGAAAGTTACAATGAGGAGTATTGCGACAGATCCAACGCTTTTGAAAGTTACAATGAGGAGTATTGCGATAGATCCAACGCTTTTGAAAGTTACAATGAGGAGTATTGCGACAGATCCAACGCTTTTGAAAGTTACAATGAGGAGTATTGCGATAGATCCAACGCTTTTGAAAGTTACAATGAGGAGTATTGCGATAGATCCAACGCTTTTGAAAGCTATAATGCCGATATGTGCTACAGTTCAGGCGTTTGAAAGCTATACTGTGAAATGTGCTACAGTTCTAGAATTTGGCAGCTGTAATGAGGATAGTGCTACAAAGCCGGCATTTGAAAGCAATGATGAGGATTAGTGTTATAGATCGAGGGATTGAACTATAATTATTGCAGAGTTATGATCAAGGGTATGAAAGATATTGTTAGCATTACTACTGCAGATAAGAGATTTGAAATTTATAATTCTGCAAGTACGACAGATCGGGTTTTAAAGTTCGAAATGTGACCATTCTAAAGATCAGGTTTGGAAAGCTAGAATTTTGACAGTGCTACATATGAGGGGATTGAAAGCCATTGTGAGATCTAGTGCTAAATTGAAAAACTATACTTATGACAGAGCTATAGAAAATAGTTATATAGTGAGAACTAGGGATACATATTATTTGTTCAAAGACTATAGTGAGGAATAGTGCAAACAGTATTACGGATAATGCTAATGGAATTTAATCAGGACTAGTTATTTAAAACTTTACAATCAGAGGTTTGAAACTATAGTTAGTATAACTGCTACAGATCAGGAAGTTGCAAGCTACAGTTTTTGCAGTACTATAGATCAGGGTATCAAAGATATAATTATAACTAATACTAAATATTATGACTTCGATAACTACAATAAGTAAAGCTATAGACCAGTGTTTTACAGTTATATTTTATACAGTGTGTTGCGGAGTAAATTTGCCTATCCCTATTTCAAAACCTAATTGTTATATAAATTGTTAAATTGCAGAAGTGACCCGATCTTGGGCACTCCTTATGATGGTATTTTTTGTGAGTGTCAGAGTTGGAGTAAACACTCGAGTTGAGAATATGCTAGAAATTGCTGACAAACCAGTTCCAACTGGATGAATAGTTTTTATTATCTAATGGTTAAGATTTACGAGAACAAGACCAGCTAATGGGCTGAGATCAAAAGGTTACATGCTGTAGCAAATTCCGTTGTCTGATCACTTGGTGTGGCAAGAAGTCCGGTCTTGAAAGGCGGCTGTTAGCTTAATGGTGATTAATAGAGAATGGACTTAGAAATATTTCGTGCATTTTATACTTGTCTTTTACATAGAGATGTAAAATATGAGTAGACTATTATTTCTACATATTGATGCTTATATGTGGTATGCTAAACACTTGACATTGTTTCTAGTGAACCTGCTCATAAAACTGATATGCTGTATTATTGTTGTGTGTGTGGGTGTATTGGGCTAATAAATACTGTTGCAGGAAACTGTAAATTGAGACTTGAATGTAAGAAAGATTGGAGTTGAAAAGGGGTAGACACAGGAAGCAACTACTGCAGTGTGTTGGTGTAAGGAATACACTACACTCCATTATTAATGTATGGTGCCAAGGTGTGCTGAGTACATCCAGCAATTTCTGGTAGAAGGAAGTTTCTGGAAAATTGCTACAATTGTTGTTCTGCTTGTAGGAACTGGTATGGCAATTGATCACCCAGATTAGCTTCAAGAGAATATCAGTGTATCAGTTTTTATGGAGGAGAGAAACACGTGGAATTGATGTGGATAATAAACTTGACTTTGATATGAAAAGAACATGAAAAGGACATTGAGGCTTCATCTATACATGGTTATATAGAAGCTATCATTTATCTCTAATAACTCCATTTCTGTTCTCTGATAAGAACTATCTTGTGATTTGTATTGATACTATTGTTGAACTGTATTTAGGATATGACTGCATTAATATAAAAATTATTCAAAAATGGTTTTGTGGAAATATTGATGTCATGCAATCTTTTCTTCAATGTATTTGTCATATATATTGGTTTGTTGATTTAATAAATTTGTTTACCTTCTTACACATATTGATAACCTTATTCTGGAGAATAAGGGTGAATGGGGGCTCACTAAATATAGATTAGAGACAGATTCATCTTCTCCTTTAGTAAGAAGTTTTCCACCTAAGGAAATATTGTGTGATGGTAAATGTTTGTCTTTACTGTTGTGGAAAAGAACATTTTTACATCATCCACACTTCCTCCAAGTGAGAATGACGAGTAGAATCTGCTGGAGAATTATTAATAACCTAAAGTAAGATTCTCATCACTTGTAATTAGTTATGATTAATTAATTAATAATGATCATAACCATTAACTAGGTGATGTTGGCATCACAACAAGTTGAAAACTAAAATTATGATAGATCAAAGGGTTATAAGTAGAGATCCTGGGCTTGAAACCTATAATTTGATGTGTGCTACAGGTCCTGGGATTGAAAGTTACAATTAGGGCTGTGCTACAAATCCTAGGCTTGAAAGCTACAATTAGGGCTGTGCTACAGGTCCTGGACTTGAAAGCTACAATTAGGGTTGTGCTACAGGTCCTGGACTTGAAAGCTAGAGTGGGCTCTGCTACAGATCCTGGACTTGAAAGCTACAATTAGGGTGTGCTACAGGTCCTGGGCTTGAAAGCTAAAGTAGGCTGTGCTACAGATCATGAGCTTGAAAGCTAGAGTGAAGTGTGCTAATAGACTACAAATCTCATTATGAAAGATTTAATTATTACAGTGATATGAATTATGGTTTTAAGAGCTACAGTGAGGATTAGTGCTAATAATCAGCTATAATTATGACTCACCTATTTTAAAGCTTTAATTATATTTCTAATGATAATGGGATCTGAAGGCCATGGTGAGGATTAGGGCTGAGTACAATTATTTGGAAACCCTAGTGAAAATTAATTCTAACTGTATTACAGATAATATTTTTTTAAAATCAGAGTGAGGACAAGTACTAAAAGTGCTGCACATAGGTTAGAAAGCTATAGTAAGGATTAGTATTACAGATAAGTGGTTTAAAATCTATGAATATCACAGTACTACCGAATAGTAGTTTGAAGAATATGACTAATGATGCAAGTTCAACAAAACGTTTTTTTTAGAAAAAAAACTATAATTATAATGAGGGACTGCTGCTAACAGCAACAGAGGTTTGACAGTTATGACTATTCGTTAGGATCATGGGTTTGAAACTTTAGTGATGACTAATGATTCACATTACTAGTTTAAAAGCTCTAAAATAATAGTGCTGCAGATCAGGGGTTTGAAATTTTTAACAAGTACTACAAATTAAGTGCTTCACAGTACCACTGATAGTGAGATTGAATGCCACAATAAATAGCACTACAGATAAAGGGTTTGAAAGCTGTAGTGAGGAATAGTGTAATATAGTTACAGATCAGCACTTAGGAAACTATAGTGAGGACTAGTACTAAGATCATGGGTTTGAAAGCTGTAGTGAGGAATAGTGCAATATAGTTACAGATCAGCACTTAGGAAACTATAGTGAGGACTAGTACTAAGATCATGGGTTTGAAAGATATAGTGAAGACGTGTGCTGCAGTTCAGATTAAGATTGAAATCTATTAATACTCTCCTACATGTTATGGATTACATCAGTAGCATTAACATATGGAAGCTTTCAAATCATTAATCTGCAATAGTAGTCATCACCATAGCTTTCAACCTTCTTATCTAATGATTTATAAAATCATTACTAATAGTAATAGTCCTCACAATAGCTTTCAAACTTAGTAGCAGTATTATAATTATAGCTTCCAAAGCTCCGATTTGAAGAACTGTTAGAACTAGTCTCTCTGGGATTTGAAAATCCAGCTGTTTTAAGGGGTAGAAAAACAACAACAAAATTATAATTTTTTGCAGTGTTAAAGGTTTCAACACCCATAGTAATGATTAGTGCTACAGATCAGGGGTTTCAAAGCTATGACAGTGGTAGAGATAAGTGGTTAAAAGAAATATGATAGTTATACAAATCATAGATTTCCAATCCATTGTGAGGACTAGTATAAAGTATTTAAGATCATAGGATTTAAAGCTACAGAGAGGACTAGTTTTACAAGTGCTACAGATTAGAGGTTTGTATATAATTATGACAATGCTATAGAAAAGACATTTAAAATGTGTAATTATGACAGTGTTATAAATCATGGCTTAGCTACAATAATGACTAGAACTCTATTTCATGGATTTCAAAGCAATAGCAGGAACTCATGTCACAAGTTAAGGGGTAAGATAATTATAATTATGACAATGCTGCAGATAAAGTGTTTGAAAACTATAATTTAAGAAGGTCCAAAAGATAAACTATTTGAAAACTATAATTCTGACACATTGAAAGCTAAAATTATTACTGAGCTAAAGTTAAGGTATTTGGAAGAAAAATGATGAGCATTCTACAGAAAATATTTTTTGAAAGCAAAAGTGGAATTAGTAATGAAAGTCCTACAGATCTTGGGTTGGAACTATATTGAGGACAAATACTATATATTGTTTTCAAATCCATTATAAAGACTAAGAGGACTAATGAGAGTATAAAAACTATACTGAGGACTATTGCAAGAAATCAAGGTGGTTGAATGGTATAATCATGACAGTGCTACTGAAAACTATTATTATGACAGTGTTGTTATTATTATGACAGGATCTGGATTTTGGGATTTTGAGATTAAGAGTTAAGAGATTTAAAAGCTATAGCATTGACAATTGGTGCAGATTTGGGTTATAAGCTCTAGTTATGACAGTCCCACAGTTAAGGTTTAAAAGTTATAATTATGATAATGCTAAGGTTAAGGTTTAAAAACTTTAATTATGACAGCCCCATTTCAAAAGTTGAAAGCTATAATTATGACAGTGTTTTACAGTTACGGTTTGAAAGTCGTAATTATGCTAGTGCTACAGTTCAGAGTTTTGATAGTGCTACATTTATGGTTTAAAAGTTATAATTATGATAATGCAACAGTTCAGAGTTTGAAAGCTATAATCATTTTAGTACTAGAGTTAATATTTAAAGTTATATTTGTGACAGTGCTACATTTCAAGGGCTGAAAACTATGAATATGATAGTACTAACAGTTCAAAGGTTAAAGCTATAATTATGATAGTGTTACAGTTAAATATTTAACATTTATATGATAGCGTTACAATCAATGGTTGAAAGTATAATTATGATAGTGCTACAGTTTAAGGTTTGAAAGCTATATTTATGACAGTGTTAGAGTAAAGGTTTGAAAGTTATAATTGTGACAGAGCTACAATTCAGAGTTTGAAAGCTATAACAGTGCTTCAGTTAATGTTTAAAAGTTATAATTATGATAGTGCTATATAATATATTTCAAGGGTTGGCAGCTATAATTATCATACTTCATAGTGCTAGATTAGTTACAATTATGATAGCGCTATATTTCAAGGGTTGAAAGCTATAATTAAGACAGAAATACAGTTAAAGTATTTTGATATAAAGGGATCACTTTTCATAATTAGTCTGTGTATAAGTTTTGTTTTAATTATAATTTTTAAAATTATTTTCTTGTGTGTGTAATAATACTGTGTTCTGGTTGAAAGTGCTGTTTAGATCTATTTTTTTAACTGTTCATTTATTAATTACAGTAAGCGCTTAACAATGGAAACTTGTCGTTTGTGAGACACCATATTTTATTCATATATCTGCCCTCTAATAAACCTATATATATATGTTCCATTAACGAAAATAAGATTTAACTTGCCAAAGTATTTTGGCTGACTTAACGACTTACTCCCATAAAGTCTTTTACCAATCTATTTATAAATTTAAGATTGACTAAACTTATTGGCTACGATTTGTTTTAATGCAAAGGGAAGTCACTCTTATTTACGATAATTTGGTTTTGACCATGACACGTCAGTTGATTTCCGGTCTATGCAGATCAAATGGCTGACAGTAAGAAAGATTATAGGAAAGATGCAACACCGCCGCCTTTGTTGCTAATGCCGGCAGGCGGTGGACTCACTCTGACACCACCTGATCAGCCAAATCTTTTAATGCCCGTGATGCAGTCAGAGCCGTCGATAATTGGTAAGTTTTTCGAATAGATTTCTGTCATATGTCCACTTTAGACCATACGTTGCCACAAGTAAAATGCAGTAGAAAAAAATAATGTGTGTGTGTGTGTGTGTGTGTGTGTGTGTGTGTGTGTGTGTGATATAAAGTACTTCCATTATTGATTTTATTTTTCCTGCTAGTATAGTATTTGCTTTTACTGTTCTAGCTTATGTAATTCTTTTAATTTTAGTTTTTAGTATTTTACTGTAGACGTGTAGTGTATTTAAAACATTCCAACTCTTAACAGATCGTATTCGATTATTTTTCCTTTGCATTAATACTAATAAAGTAATAGAAATGTGGTCGTTCTTGTCTGACTTAACATATCTTACAAGTTGTAATACATCGTAGATTCTCGATCGCCAAATAAATCAGCGCACTATATTGTATACATTATTGACAAATCTTTACCTGCAATGAATAATTCTACATTTCTAGTATTAATTCTAATTCTAGTGAAAAATAGTCTTTATAACTTGCAAACACTGCCGAACTTCCACATTTTATACAACATAAGAGTTATTATATTATAAATATAATTATAATATGTCATACATCGTAAGTTTCAGAATGTAGCAATAGCGTTAATATAACGAATAACAAAATAAAAATGAAGAAATGAGAAATAAGAATTTTAAAATGCATCATACTGTCATATTCCAATTCAATTAATAAACAGTAAAACACTGAATCATAATTATTATGTTTAATAAATATATCTGCTCACTTATTTTTATTAAAATATATTTTGATTTATAAACATTAAATTTGTTATAAATAAATTTAAAATAATTTAAAATCAAGTAGGTAAAATAAGTTTTAGTTTATTGAGAAAAAAAAAAGATTATTGAGAAAAACAAAAAAAATTACGAAGTTAAGTGAATGAAATAAAAACATTTTTTTATTTGCCTCTTTAAGATTTTAGTTGGTTAGTGCTTTAACAAAGATTTAGATTGAAAGCTGTCTGTAAAACTTGATTGTAAATTTTGGAACATGTTCACTTTCTCTCCAATTTAGAAGTTTTCATGAGGTCTGGTGGTGTTCACCATGAGTATTAATCTTGAAAGCCTTGAACATAACTTTTGTTTTAAGAGTTCTTATACCAAAAGCTTCTCTATGATGCTTTCCTCAGTAATCAAAGATCTTCATTTCTCAAATCCTTTTGATGAGAATATAATAGCTTTCCAACAATTTCTTCATCATCCTCTGTAAACCATCCTGTATAATCATGTGATATATAGTTTCTCTTTATGTGCTGTTAATATCGTTCTCCATTGTTTTGTAACCTTGTAACCCTGGAAACAGGCCAGAGTTTCTCCCAATTCATGCATTGTGGAGTGACATGAAGCTTCAAGAATAATATTGATCACCTTCTTAAAATTGTATCAAAATTCATTGGCACTAAATTGATAGTGAACTAATCATCTGAAGTTTATGCTTGATAAACTTTGAGAATGTTTGAACGCTAGGCTTTAATGCTACAATAACTCTTAATGTGCTAGGAGGTAGGAATAACACTTGAATATTTTAACTAAAAACAGCAACTTAGGAGGATGTCAGTATCAAGAGAATGGGAATTTTAAATGAAATCCTTTCCGTTTACAATAGATTTTTTATCTTGATGTTCCTTTCAGAAATATTGAGAATATGCCACTTCCTTTATAAGTATATTACTGATAAATGAATATATCCTACTCTTAGACATAATAATGGGCTTGTGATTATATATACTTAATAAGGGTCTTATATGAAAACATATATTTATAGGCAGTTTAATTAATGACAAAGTAATTAAAATATATACCCCAAAAGATGGGCATATAGCTGTGAACAGTTTTAATGAACAATGAACTCTCTAGCAGAGTAAATATATTTTATGATTACCTTTAATTTATAAAATAAATATAAACATTTATATTCATGTAAATTTCTGTTTCTTGTAAAGTTGTAATATTTGCAGTTTCATGAGCATGTTAAGATTGAATAATTTAGGATAAGTTTATTATTATCTTTTTGGTAAGAACAAAAATGAGTATGTCATCAGAAATTACTGTTACTGCTTACCCATTAATATAATTTTAACACAGCAGGAAAGAATAAGAATTAAGATATTTTGGCAAATATAATTATAATCTCTTACTTTGGAATGTTATTGAATTTTTTTTTTTAAGTATATTTTAAATATCTTAGTTTAGATGATAACTTGATTGAACATGTAACAGCTATCATGATTAAGCTAAATTTATATTAAATAAAATGTTCTTCTCACAATAGGACGAATTACTTTTTTTTTTTAGAAAAAAGTTTTGCAACTAATAATTAATATATGTAATATTTCAGAAGTTAACAATTCATCTACAGAAAGATTTGGTAACTTGATGATATTACCTATAAATAATAAAACTGTTATTAGTACTATAATTAATAGTAATACATTTGTTTTAGTTATTTAATGAGAGTTTCTTACAAAAATTTAATTATAATACTTTAAAAGTTTAATACATTTATTAGCAAAGCTCTAAATGAAATTGTGTTTACTACTCACTACAAATACTACTTTTTTTACTACTATACTACTAGTAAGTATAACAGTAAGAGTAATGTTGGTGTATTGAAAATGAAATATTTATAATTGTTTTATTAATAAATATCTGCTTATTTCTTTCTGACTAATTTCTAAAAATAAAAAATATATAGAAGTTACTTAACAGTTATCTTACTCTTAACACTAACAGTTTTGTTGATATTCTTGTCCTTAACCAATTTCAGATGAAGATGCAGAAGCTGACAGTTTTGTTGGCCAGAGCCCCAGTGTTGGTAGCAGTGGTTCTCAGTTGGCTCCGGCTCCTAGTCAGATCACCTACTTCCAACAACATCAGGGCACTTCTCTAAATTTTTCTGATCCATTTGCTCATGTCCAGCCAGGGGGACTACCACCGGCAAGCTCCTTACAATCACCCTATATACCTTTGTCTGCTAGTCAAGTTTCAGCATCAGAGTTGTCAGGGCCATTTAAGGCTTCTTCAACTTCAAGTATATACACAGATACATCAGTAACTCCTGGCAAAGATAGTGCACTACCTCCTCCCTGGACTCCTGTTTCTAACAATGGTCAGTAATTTTTATGCTTGCTCTTTCTAAGATTTTAAAATAGAAAAATATATTATTTTCAATATAAAAATATTATTAATATTATGGACTCTCTTATACACATTTATATCCATAACATTTTATATACATGTATATATATATAAATAAATAAGCATGAAATTCACTTTTTCCATTATCTATTATAACATTTTTTTCATGTATGTGTTATGTGTATATAATTATAAATATAATTTTTTTATCATCATAGAATATCTATCTTATTTTTTTTTTTAAATCTGTTAAATGCTTGTCTATCACAGTATAACTATAAGGAATTTTTTAAAATAAGTTTTTCCTGAATACTTACTAAAGAAGCATGCACACAGTCCCTTCTAAGTCCTATTCTCACACTGTTTTTTCAAAATTTATTGGAATTCCTAAGGTTAAGAATGGGCTTTAGGATAATATAATATATATTTGAGATTGCCGAATAATGATATTCTTATATTAATTTGTAATTTTTTTGTATTGTTAAAAGGTTTCTCACTTAATGACTTTAATATTAAACGGGCAGTTTTTCATAGTGTATATGAATCAGAGATTATGTTTTTCCTAGTGTATGTGAAACACAGGTGATGTTTTTCCTAGTGTATGTGAAACAGAGGTGATGATCCAAATAGAAATATATATATGCAATCTATTAAACTTAGAGAGATATCCTTGCACACAACTACAAGGGGCATGCATGATGGACAGAGAAACTGTAAATTATATGCAGAATAATTATTATTAATAATCAGTAGAAAATATTGTTTTAGGTAATTAAGTAGGCTTACTGGTGTGAAAGAATAACTTCTGGGATAATATACTGTGCATTGTTCACAAACATTTTTTTCATTTTTTTTTCAGTCACAAACTCATATAATTTGTTCCACAATTAGTATTTTATTCTATCACCATCTGCATGGTTAATCTTATTCTTAATAAGCAAGTTTATTAATCTTTCTGTATGAATCTGAAAATTATGATTTTATTTTATTTTATTAAAATTTTATCAGAAAGTACTCCTGATTTGAAGTATTCTTTATTTTTTTCTTTCCTGCTGAACTTCATGTTGAGCCATTCAAACTAGTGCACATATGATATAAACACACTCTTGGATTGAAATAATTTTATTGTGTGAACTGTTATCAATATCATGGATGAATTGTCTTTCAGTTTTAGCATCTTTGATTGAAAATTACTTTCTTAAGCTTATCTAACTGAACAAATCTTGTAATTTCCAGTTTAAATGGAGACAAATGGTAACTGACTCTTCCAAGTCAAAATGCAGCTGATACCTGTTTCCTAAACAGTTTTGGGGGTGAATATTAGGTGTGGTGTAGGAAAAAACCATCTTACTACACATTATTTATAAAGCCATCATTATGTTAAGTTGTCAGCACTTTATGCTGAGAATTAAAAATTTAAACATCAGCAAAACATTTTTAATTGGAACAGAATTATGGAAGAAACTATTGTAGATTCATATTCATAGCATGTTTATATAAAAATGAAATTTCTTTTTTTTAATATAGAAAAAGGAAGCACCAATATGTACCGGCAAAAAGGCCCTCTTCGATATGCTCAGCCCCCTTCAGGCACATATGCTTCAGGGTCAACACAAGAGAGATCATTGCCACAGTCTTTCGGCATCACTCCTCCTGTATCGTATTCTTCTGCTTCTTTTCCTTCAGCCCCATCTTCTAGCAGTGGCTCTCCATTCAGCTTTGCACCAGCAGTTCCTTCCAACTTAGGCACTCAATCACAGGATGTTCATTCAGATGTATTGTCTGCTTCCTCATTTATTCAACAGGAATCTCCCACACCCAGTTTTCCACAACAAAACCTACCACTGTATCAAGCTGTGCGACACCACTGGTGTTATATGAAGCTGGTTGAAGGACGAAAAATCTGGTATACCTTTTCTAAACTAGATTCATATAAATTGGAACAACAGTATTTGAAAGGTAATTGCATGATTTTTTTTAATAAAAATGTTTAATTTTCATATTAAGTATAATATATTTTATATACAAAGTCATTACTTTAAAAGTTTCTTGTAATATAACTTTACTGATTTCATTTTGCTTTTTGATTGCAGTCACTTTCTGTCCATTCTTGATATCACTTATCAGTGATTTCATGATTTCAACCAAATGATTTGCTCATTTTAAAATTTGGGTATTCATATTTTTTACATTTATTACATTTCCACATCAGTAAAATTATAAAGAATTGGATTTAAAAGTTATTGATTTTCAGTCTTGTTTTCTTGAGAATCAAATGAAATGTTACATTTTATTAATGCTGTTTTGAGTAATTTAATGTACAGCATGATTCATTTTCCTAGAGGAAATAATATCCTAAATAGATACTGCATGCTTGAAAGGTGAAACCAATGGCTTGGTTTGCATATTCCAAATTTTAATTATTTTATAATATAAGTTACATTATACACAATTATATACCACATTTATTAATAGTCTTCATAATACACAGTTATGCACAGACCTACACATATGCACACACTTTTTCTTTTAATAATTAACTGCCTAAGTATTCTACACAATAATATTATCATTATTCTTTTTTTAGCTTTAGCTTCTGATCTCAATTTTTTTGTTTCTTTTGTAGCCTATTGTATTGAGATAAACTATTGTAAGGAATTGAATGAGATAAATATATGAATGATAAATGTTCTGGAAAGCAAAAGTTAATGAGTTGGGTTTCTTTTTGAACAATAACTCTTAGTTAGATATAAAAACATAGATATACTCATATACTCATATAGTATTAGAAAACAGATAGACTAAGCATATTCACTAGGATAGATATAATGAATATGAAATTAGATGTCACATTTTTTAATAGCTTTAGAATTTGTACAATTAAAATAATATTGAAATCTTCTTACTTTTTTGAAAGAATATGCTGCTCATATTTAAGTTAACTAAAATGATATCCTAGAAAACAGGATATTTTATAAAAGTACTATAATTGTTTCATAAATACCCATTAAAAGAATACATCTTATTCTTAATTTAAATACTCTATTCCATATGAAAAGCAGGAGAATAACTTGATTATTATTTTTTAAATAAATTTTATCAATAATTATGATGAAAGTTTGTGTGAAAACATGAAATATACTCTTTGAAGAAAAATCTTTGATCCAAGTCAGATAATGAAATTCTGTAAAAATAAAATATAATGTAATGATATTTTTTTTAAAATACTTTTTATATTTTGTGATAGATTGTAAACCTTGTATTTTTCAGGTCTTAAATTAAGTCACTTTGTCATCTTCATGGTCGAGAAGTAATATGGGCAGACCTCATATGCCCTGAAATAACCTATAAATTTGACAATGTTAAATATCACACACACACTCTTGCACACAAGAGGAAAAGATGAATCACATAAGTACCATGTGTATTTATGTGAAGAGGATTGATATGGTTTGAATATTGTTAAGTTAATGATTTTGATCATTTTATATAGTTCAGTCTCAAGATTTTTGTTGATTTCTATAACTGAATAGATGAACTTTTAGGTAAAATGCATTTAATTATTTATTTTTAATATATTTAACAGAGCAGCAAGGAATGGCTTCACAAGTCATCAGTACCGATGGAGGACGTTATGATGTAGATGTAAAATTGCGAATACGAACCGCAGTTTATTGGGAGGAAGATCCCTGTGAAATACGAAGGTGTTCATGGTTTTTCAAACGAGAAGGAGATAACCGCTATGTGCCATATGAAGAATACCAAGCTGTGCGTTTAGAGGTTCGTTAAATTTTTACAGAATTCACATTGCTTGTACAAAATAAATTAAAAGATATATCACATTTTAAAATTTTAATTGAACTCGCATATACAATACTGTATATATGCATTCATATTTTGAACAAATTTAGTATTTTAATATTCCAGAATTTTTTGTCTATTTTTGTTGAGTTCTTAAACTTATATCTAGGACATTTAGAGACAGTATTATGTATTTTGGATCTAGATGTAAGAAATTTTTAGATTCCAGACAATTCTTTAAGACTTTAATATAAAATCAGATTTTTGTATTTTGTGCCAGTGTCTAAAAATACATAAGCAGAAATTCTTCTACACCAATATATATATATATATTAAAAGGAAGTTTCAGAACCAAAATACATCTTACTATTATGACAAAGACAAATGTATATTGTCATTCTTTTTGTTTACCTGAATCTATTATTATATATTTGATGTGAGCAGTTGTTGTTGCCATCACTCACACAGACACACACACACGCTCTAGCAAGTTAACAAATTGAGTTACTTGTGGCTACAATTTTCAAGAGGGTTGGTAAAAATATGAACATATTAGCAACCTGTTTTCATATTTTAAAAGTATTTTCATATATTTTGCATTTTCTCACTCACAACACTGAAAGTAACAAATTAATATTTCAGTATAATGAAACCATGCTGTTTCGAAGACCAGTTAGTCCAGATAATACATAATTCCTTATAGCATTCTGTTTCAGACTCACTTTGTATTCCATGCATACCTTTACTATCTAGTTTTTCTCCCAAGATCTAGTTTGTTGTTTGTTGAGGTTCCTAACATATATATTATTTTCGATAATTTGACCTCAAATTAATTTTTGAAACCTCATAAGGAATATTAGAAGTGTGAACAATTTAGATTTTTGCCTAGTCTGAAGATAAACCCACGGTAGCAAGATTTTACCGTACTAATATTCATAAAAAATTTTGAATTGTTTATATTTATATCTTTATGAAACTATCTTTGTTTAATTTTAATAAATATTGATAATAATTTTTTCCCCCAGAATGAGTACAGAAATGCAGTTGAAAGAAATGACTGGCACAGGCGTTTGGAGTTGCCTGAAAAAGAAACAATAGTTATGCATAACCCAAATGTGATTGTACACTTTCAGGCTTCAGCGCAACCTGATGAATGGGGCAATGTGCAGGTAATTATTATCAGTATATCCACATAATGTGTTGTCAATTTTATTATTAAACCAGAGCAGATGCACCACATTTGTTATGTGTTGTGCTGACAGAGGAAACTATCATAGATTCTCTATGCTGCAAAGAATAAAGTATGTATGGCTACACTAGTTTGATCATGCAACTTATGACAGTATGTTATTTATTTAGGCACTACTTTTTTTAAGTATTTTACTTTCATTACTACTTCACAAACAAAAAGAATCAGTAGTCTAAACTTTTGAAGTATTAAAAATATGTATTTATTAAAACAACTGTAGCATATCTATTTGATTATTTGTACTAACTTCATTTGGCTCTGAAAATTATAATATTAATTAGTAATACTAAACTTAGTAAAGTGGATTGCACCTTAATATTCTGTCATCAGCACTTAAAGAGAAAATCACATTTAGTCAAAATTGCAATGATTAGTATAGGGATGCCACATGATGATCAGTGATACATTATCTCTTGTTAAGCCAACTGCAGCCAGTTTGCAAACATCACAAACAGGAACATGGCATCTTAGCATATATGACTGATGAACAAAGTACACCCAGAATGCATATTATTAAATCATTTGCTATGTAGTTAATGACTTTCCCTCCCCCCCCCCCCCCCCAGGGCATTGCAACAAAACTGAGAAAATTATTTTAAGTTGAAAATGACCATTTCAGCAAATATTAATTTTAAAAAAGCAGTAACCAAGGTTATACAGAAAACGTAAACAAGCAAAATGTCATATCTCTGAAGCTGCATGCACATCATAAGGATTTGGTTCAAATATAAATGATCAGCAAACTATATCTAAATATATTTAAGATAATTTGTGTTTAATCATATATTAATTTAAATTTTCATTTTATTGTAATATTTTTATTTTTAAAGAAAATGAAAATGGATATTTGATAACAGCTCCGACACTACACAGTTATGATTTAACCTATAAAAATGATCAGCAGAATGTTATCCAGTTATAATGTTATAAAGATTAGATATAACCTTTATTTGTTTTAATATTTTTACAATACGAACTTTTATATTATAAAAAATCTTAATAATTATATACTTGATATAAAAGTATTATATATATATATAAAGATGTCTAACCCATATGCTTTTTCTAGTTATAACAAATTAATTAAAAACAACAAAAAACATCTATTTATTTTGAAGGTTTTCTGATAAATATTAAAACAATGACCAATGTGTATGAAAACTTTATTGTTAACACAGTTCTCTACCCATTATGTACAAGAATTAAATAAACAATAGTGACATGATATTTAATATAATTACAAAATACAGTGTACATTAGAAATGTTAAACTCTGATGAAATTTTCATTCAAAAATAAATCAAGGTTCATTTGACCATCTGATTTTGAAACAAAAGAACATTGTAGACCATACATTTTTACTAATTCTGTTGGTTGTTTTTTTTTCTCAAATCTTTGCATGTTTTGAGAGATGGGCAAACTGTACAGGTTAGATCTTTCAAACTTAATTTTTTGCAAAACTTTAAAGCTCTTTACACAGAATGTTAGAAGCTTCAACAGCTGTTAAGAATTACACATTTTCAGTAGTGAATCATGACTACTGCCTTACTTATCATAGAATGGTCCAACATAATTGAATTTTGATGATATGGAAAGAACATTTTCCCACTTGTTAAAAGGGTGCTCTTGAGCTGGGTCATAACCTTATGAATATGTGATGACAGGTGTAGAATGCTGCTACCAAATTTAAGGGAAAGATACTTCTTTGTAAAGACTAAAATTTCCTAAAAGGTTTTTTTTCAAAGTCACAAAAGATCCAGTTGTTCTACATCACTTGGTAGTCTGCTCTTCCCACAGAGATCTGTGCTACAGGTTGGTTGGTAGTCTGCCTCTTCCCAGAGCCAAGAGATCAGTGCCTCAGGTTGGTTGGTAGTCTGCCTGAAGAATGTAGATAACCTATCACTAGGGCAGGTTTTCCTTTCCTGATTCTATTGATTGGCGAACTATCTATTATATAGCATTTGACACTGAATCTATTTTGGTGGATACATTGCCATCCAGGACATTCATGATGATGAAGATGGAATTATAGTGGATACATATTTTGTTTATCATTGATTTTGATATTAAAAAAATTACCATGGAAATCAAACTAATTATCAGTGTTACGGGTTCTTCTAGTATTGTGATATTATCTCTGATAGATGTACTTAACATTTTTTATGAAAGTGCAGTTCTCCTTTGATATTTTAAATCTTCAGAAGCAAACTGCAGTAAAATTTTGAAATCTTTTTACTCCTGTTATGTTTGTTTGTGCCAGACATGGTATTTTTATGAATGTGTTTGCTAAGGAAAATTAGCAATTGACTATAGCTGACTATATCTCCTGAGAGGTAACTGTTTTATCTTGACCATTGCTCAGAGGAAAATTATCCAGTTTTCTTACAACTTGCACCATTAAGAAGCACTTGTTTTCTAGTTTCTGCCAATATCAATATCTCAAACTGTCCAAAAGTGACTTGAGGAAGATTTCTTGGTGGCAGGTCAGATATGATCTAGGCATTGTATAAATATCATGAGTTTTCTACATATTAACTGTCAATCATGAATTTATTGTCATAGCAAAATCAAATCAGAATCAGAACCATAATTATCATTTCATTAGATCTACTCATTTTTGGAATCTCTACCATTTTATTTATTTTATTTTGCTGATTTTTATGTTTACTGCCATCGTTAGCTATCATTTTATGACAAAGAAGTGCCAAAATAGAACTTTACTTCTATTTAACATGTGCATCCCAATTTTGACCCCCACAAATTTGCTTTTAAAAAAAAGGTTAGCATTATATGAGATTTATGCTATTTAAAAACAATAATACTTTAATAGCATTATTGTTTGTTATCTCTACAAAGAGAGTGACAAATGCTGCATACTTATTATTGGTGTCTAATATTATCAGCACTATTAGTAGGTATGTGTATGAGTTATTTACTGAATACATTTTCTGTAAAGCTTGCATACATTTTTATTTTATTTTAGAGTATGTATAGTCCACTTGGGGTGAGTACTTTACTTCTCTTTGTGTTGCTGTAAATCTTATTTTATGTACACCAAGTATACTCTTTTATCTTTTAATGATTTAGAAGGCAGACACTTCTTAATTTTTAGGAAGTGCATGACGTCAGCCTATGCACTTTTAACTGTCAGCAGTTTCACCGCTTAAGAATGATCAATATTTCTTTCTCCTAGACCTACACTAAGGAGCTTTTCCAATTAAACTAATGGGGTTCACTCACTTTCTTTATAAATATAGCAACTGGCTTATATTTTAAGGCTGTCAATTCTAGAAACTCTGACCCTATTCACACAAAATAGAGCAATAAAAATAGCATGGCAGCTAAAACAAATTGTCCACAACAAACTGAATCTAAATTGGACACCAATGGCTAAAATAAACTAAAATAGAGTGCCAGCAGTAAACTGAGTCAGAATTGGACAAAATGGTTAAATAGAACTGAAATGGAATGCAAGTGATAACCTGAGTCAAAAGAAGTCCCAATCTAAAGAGGGCAAAGAAAATATTTTTCTTGAATAAAGAATATATTACTGGTTAAAAAGATAAACCACAGTTCACTTGTTTCATTAATGACAACATAAGACTGATTCTAATATCAGTATGTACAATATTTTATTTATTGATTTTCAGCCAAATCTTACTCTCTTTCAAATACAGTAATTTTAGTATATTTTATTTAAATTAGAATAGTGAGTGACGATTGTTGTCCAAAGAGAATTTATGAAGAACACAAAGTAAACAAGAATAACTGTAAAAGTGCAAACATGAAATTCTTGTCACTCTGGCATTCTTATACTCAGAATTTGTTGTCCTAGATTATTAAATATAGTGCTAGTTAAAATGATATAAAACTAGCTAAATAAGCCTGTCATTCGTTGGGAAGTGGGACAATGAAGATAATAGGAATTCTCTTTGTTTATTTATTAACCAGTCATTTGGAGAATATTTCTCTATCAACAGCATTTTCAGTTTTTCATTTTTTTTTGCTTTTCTTTCCTCTTTGTTTGTAGCATTTTGTGTATTTCCTTTCCTGCTCGTGTTCCTTTGGTCTTCTGGTCATATTTTGACGATGATTCTAGTCATACTCAGCTTTTTGTCTTTTTGCTTCAACTATCTTTTCTTTTATCATGACTGTTTTGGATATGGAGAGCTTATGTGCTAGCTTTTTTGTTGTAATTTGTTGATTCTCTTGTTTGAGTTTACCAGCACATTGAATCAGTGCTAGAGTGACTGCTGTTGTTGGTGGCCAGATTAAGACTTTCTCAGAACCCACAATTCATGAAGTCCAACAACTAACAGTGCTTTTATCAACAATCACAAATGACTGTTATAAGTTCTGTTTTTACAAGTTTGCTTTCACACTTTAAACCAGAAAAGAGTTGATGATTTTCCTTATGAAAGAAGCAATTAATTAAGTCTGAGAAACTAGCATATTTGTTCTTCACAGCCATAGAGTATACCTGAATGACCACAGCCATCATCCTAAATATGATTACATCTTATAGAAGAAAAAACCTCCTATTCCTAATAAAATACTGTTTCCAGTACCTCAATGACAATATTATTAGTGAATAATGTTTTTATCTCTATTACATAGATTCTTTTTAATATTACTAAATCTAACAATCACTAAATCTGCACTTGTGCAGTTTGATTAAAACTACACACATATAGATTGTCATTACATGAATCTAACACAAGTCATCAATGATGCTGTACAGGTCTTCAGACTTTAAAGAAAATAGAACCTTGCTCTATTTTGTCATGTCTATCAAGCTAATTTTTTTTCCTCATTTTTCAGTAAATAACAATTACAGAAGATATCTAGCAGTAGCATTGAAATACAACTCACCCACACTTTCCAAAAATATATTTCACATTTAACATTTTTTATTAACAATATCTTAAATACTAAAATAACCATACCAGTTGAGTTGAAAATTTATTGTCTAGCTAATTCGTTCAGGATTTTAATTGGTCAAGATCAATTTGACATAACTGATGACATTAATTCCAACTCTTCAAAATAGAGAGATGTAGTTTAAACGACATTTGCCCCTCATTTTAAACTAATTTTGTCATTGTTAGAACTGGCCTCTTTTCATTTCCCCCAGAATTAGTTGCATGTGCATTTTGCTAATACTTGTTGTAATAGAATAAATGCTAGTTCAGAGTTAGCAGTCATTTCAGATAACTCATTTTTATACTGCATTTCAGTCTTAACTTTGCCCGCTTTTGTAATATGTTTTATACTTATAGTTACATATGCAGTTCACTGCTTCTAAAATATAGTGTTTGCTGTTTCTGTATAAATTGTATTCCACTTTGAAAGTTGTAAGTTATATTTTATTATTTGATTGTGTAGTTGTATTGCAGTTGTGAATCATATTAGTAGTCCATCTTGTAATTGTGGGGTGTGGACTCCAACCTCCAAGTCTGTCCCAGGGGAAATCACAATCACTATGTCAAATTTCTGCTTCATAACTCTCCTTAAGGTCATGAATAATATAATACCACATCTTTTATGTGGGCTAGAGGACGTGCCCCAAGGGCACACCATGACCAGCCTCTGTTCATCCTAGGGTACTAATGCCTTCATGCAAAATGTGTTTCCTAGCTCTCATTTGCTCATCTTATTTATGTGGGTGGAGGGGATACACTGGGGGTAGAAGGGACCCTAACTACCCTGTGTCTGTCTCGGGATGGTGTGCCTCCAGTGCAAACTTTGAGATTTGTAGTCTTCTTTCCCTATGGCCATGAATCGAGGACATTGACACATAGACATTAGAATTATGGATTAATCCATAGAATTATGGATTAATTTTGCATAATTCTTGCTAATAATATATCATCCACATCATTTAACTAATCTTCGTGTAAGAGTTTAGATATATCTGCATGCTTGTTTGTTATAGGAGGGACGAGTATAGAAATCTTTTGAGTTTCATTCAGTACTAATCTGTCTGCTTGAAGTAATGTGTTTATTATGTCACTACATGGATCCTAACTTGCTTCAAAATAATATGTGGTGTATGAGAGGGACAGTGACATTTTATATTTATTTATTTTTTTTAAAGATACTGAGATACTTTTACTATTAACCATAAATATAAAGGATCTAAGAGCTATTTAGAGCATAATAACAAAAGAAAGAGTAAATCAACATTCAAAATTTATATCAGTTAAATAGTATGTCAGTATTTAGCATAAAATCTTAGGCAATCTCTTTGGTTTTTTTGTATGATTTATTTTGAGCTGAGGTGCATATTTTATGGGAGTAATTTTTTTAGTTTTATTTTGGCAGTTCTGGAACAGAAAAATATGGTTGAAAATGTCAGTAAACATGATGTCAGCACACTTAACTTCTCTAAGTTTTTCATCTTCAAAAAAGATCATTGAAGCTCATGGTATGTGTGGAGATGGCTTGAGGAGGTGATTTTGATATTTTGATTTTAAAATGTTTTACAGGCAGGTGTTTAGTGCAGTTTAGAAAACTATTACTTCTAACTAAACATAAGCACTATGTATGGTGACCTTTACTTCATGGTCTCTCCTCTTCCTCAGAATCACAACAAACCAAATTTGTATATAATATATTTTTGACATTGTCACAAAATGCACATAAGGAGAATCTATATGTGTTCATATATAAAATAAAGGGAAATCATTTTAGTTGGCAAGAGTCGACCTTCAATTAGAACTTAGAAGCTGTAGAAAGAGGAGAGTGCCTGAGCCAAAATGCATACCTTCAGTGGTCTGAAGGTACTCTGATTGATAGTGGTTCCCTTGTTAGAGGAGGGGAGGATACAACAAATTAAGCATAAGTCAGAACAAATAATTAGCAGTTTCTAATCATCCCATGCTGTATTGCTGCCCATGCTGTTATTTCCTCCCAAACTCTTATCTCTTCTCCTGCCAAACTCGTCCATCATGTAGTGTAGGTCAGGAGTGTTTTATTGAGCCTAGATCCTATTTGCCTTAGTGGCAAATTGTTTGTTCCTCCCCCCCCCCCTCCATCCCTGTTTGCATCTATTGTTCTTTTTCTGAGATTTTTCTCACTTAAGAACCTTTGAATTTGTATCATGCTTTTGTCACCATACTTCAACATGCTTAAGTTAGTCTCGATAAATAACTGGATAGGTTAACAGTCTATAGCAGTGGTTCCTAACCTTTTTTTGTGGCCAAGAGCACATTCAAGTTTTCAAAAGAGTGTGATGTGTGCCAAAACTTTTTCAAGGCTTACTTTGTATTTGGACTTCAATAATATGCCAAACATTATATGTAAAAATACATAATGTGATGGAGCAAATCCACTCTTAAATATATGAAAATATTTTATGATTATTATTGTATATATATTAATTTAGGCAATAATTTTGTTCTGTCTTAATTTAGCTTTACTTCAAGGCTGGATGTTTGTTATGTAAAGAATTTATGAGCCCTATCATAGTACATTGAGGGATCCAATGGTACTGCCCATCATTGTTAGTGCCCCATCAGTGGTAAAAGCAGACAGCTTGTGAAGTGGCATATTAATTGATGTAGCAAATATGATATGAATAAATTGTAGATGTCCTTACCCTTTGTTCATCCTTTCATAGGCAATACTTTTAGTAACTCTTCTTTGATAGTAAAGTCACTAAATACTTTCCTCACCATAACTGCCAACTGTGTTGTATCTGATATGATGGCTAATATCAAAAGAGCCATGATTAGTTTGAAAATGGCATTCAGCAAAGTTTTTTTGGTGTTGCAACAGTACAACCACACAATAAGCAAACATATTTCCTTTATTGTCAATAAAACAGTAGGATTCTTCCCACTTTGTGCTGAAATAATACATATGTTGTCTTTTATTTGAAGCACTCATTTTGGGGGATAAGTGTTATAACAAGTCAGAAATGGATTAATACTCAAATGATATAATTATGGAAACATAGGTTACTGACTATATGCTTGTGCGCTTGCAAATAAAGTGTGGCAATACACCACTGAGATGTATACAACAAAACAGATGGAGGAGATACCCTAAACAAACAGGTCCTAGAACAATAGGCCGGAAGGCAAGGTAGAACAAAGAAGTGGTTTATTCAGCTTCATGACATGCCCAAGAGATGGTGGTGGTGGTGGGGGGGAACAACCAGCAGGATTGACTTGGATAGGGCCCGGTACTGTTCCACTGGATGCTAATATATGATACATTGGGACCCTCACAGGAGAAAGAGATTGAAATTCACCAGCCTTGTTCTGATACTTTAGTATCCCACTCCCCATTCTTATACAGCCCCTATTCCAGTGCAAAATGACATAATCTGGGAGTGCTCCCCCTCCCATAATGCAGTAAATAGTAATGGTATATGGGTAGCTATGGCTATGTCAGTCTTTCAAACTATTATAAATGATATGTCCTAATTTTTTTCTATCTTACATTACATCTTATTATGGCTATCACTCTGCACTGAATTTGCATAGGGCCTGAACAGTTATAAGAGTAGTTTAGCAAGTTGTCAGCATTGAGTTACTTCACATCTCTGTATGAAAGAGTAGGCTAACTAGTTATCAGAATTAAGTTATCCAGAATTTCATATCATAGACTATGGGTCCCAGATAGACTGCCAAGAACGTGGTATTTCTGGATACCAGGTAAAACTCTTCTTCCCCTCTCCCGCCTGAAGAGGGAAATATGATGAAAACCTGATGGATGACTAGATGCAGATAATTGACAGGTGTCTCTATACCAATAACTGAATAAGGCTCAGCATCAACTTAATTAATGCTTGGAGTCTTGCTCCTTGCTGTGCTGTTTACCTCTAACAACATTGTTTCATGCTACTATTTCACCTAATTATTTTAAAGTCATATTTATTATAGTATGTTTGTTTGGATTGGGAGAGAAAGGGAGGGATTGAAGAGCATTCCTCCTCCCCCATTTTCTTTTTTAAACTATGCTTTTATATTAGTAAAATCTTTCTTTTGTGTATGTTATCAGAACAATTTTCAGATATGAACAAGGATGAATTGTTTCCTTGTCTGATTTTAGCACTTGTACTTTTGAAAAAAATGGTTGGCATGTTTTGTACCTAGGATTTATGCATGCTCATACTAATATGAAATGTGTGTGTATGTATCACTGTGCTTGCACATATAAGTTGTTTGTAGATGTTTTATGTTGATTACTTTTATAACTGTCATTTATGTGTTTTAATGTCATATTTACATGCCATGAGTTGTACTATTTTAAATAATAAATGCTGATAATACATGCTTTATATCTTAATTACTATATTATATTTTCATGATTACAAACTTTTAACTATGTGTATTTTGTCATAATTAAGTATCAGTAACTGTGTCATGATATAATATATATCTTAACAACTTTAATTTGTTATAAATTTTAAAACCATTACCTGCATGTTTTTTACCATAACAGTAACATGCCATTAATTATAACCATCAACAGTACATTCAGGTCTTAATTACTGTTTATTTTTAAAAAAATAATTTAGTGCTCTTGGTTATACATGTAGTGCTATGGCTTATTGAAATAGGTTTATATTGTTGATTGAGATATAGAACAGTATCATACCTTACAGTTAACATCAAACTAAAATACTCACTCTGCCTGCCAAGTCAGTCATTAGGCAGCATGGAATAATGCTTTTTGGTTTCAGTATTTTAAACTATGTTTTTTTTAATTTTACAATGATTAATGAAATATATTGGTAATTCTCACCAGTTTTTTAGATTATTAAATTATACTTCATTTAAAATAATTGTCTATTGTGCTTTGTGAATGAATTTTTGAAAGTATATTTAGATTTAGTGGAGGGAGAATATGTTTTCCATGTTTTATTATTCATGCATGTTTTTTTGTTTGTTTGTTAGTATATGTAAATAATATATATAGAGAGAAATAAAGACAGGCCAGAAACACATGATATGGAACTGAAGGGGACTTAAGTCTGCTGTCTGATATTTAGAAATAAGGACAGGCCAGAGTCATGATATGGGACTGAAAAGGACTTAGTCTGTTGCTGACATTGAATGGTATTACAGTGATTTCTCAATAAATAGATGTTAGGTTGACACAAAAACTCTCCCCTAACTAAGTCCAGTTTATAATGTGTTTATCATAGTGAGTAGGTGTATGTAATGTGTATGGAGTATCTTTATGTACTTTTGTTCTGTATTGATTGTGGTCAGTTTTGCATATTCCATATTCATGCTTTAACTCTACTAGTCTGTGCCTGTTCCATACTCACTTTGAACTAATTTTGCATGTTCAGAAGTTTGGGTTTGGATTGCATTGCAGTTTGGCAGCCATAAAATAATACGGAACAGTTTAGCTACCAGAATTTGTATATCAGTATGCAACATACATATATGCAAAAGATAATCATATTATCTGTTTCAATGCCAGATTTTGCAACAATATCAGTACAAACTAATTTTAATGTAACTAGTTCCTCTCTGAAGAAAATACAGTATAAAAAGTCAAATGTTGCCACTTTTAGTCATTGAATTAGATAAAAGAAATATTACAATAGAAAAATTTGGTTCATCTGTACATTTATAAATGTATAACATTTTACTAATTTCTGCACATTTCCATATACTCTTGCAAACTGCTGGTAATTTTTGATTCCCTCCAAAATGTGTTTAGAAGCAGAAAAGTTTTTTATATTCACTTTTGCTCCACATAAACACACACACACACACACATATGCACGTGTGTGTGTGTACGTATCCTTGTAATTACATTTTCTCCAATATTTTGTTTGTCTCATTTCACTGAAATGGCAAGATTGCTGAAACCAAACACCCATTTCTTTACATACATAAGATATTAGTATATTTAAAAATCTTCATCTTAAGAGTTAAAAGAATCTGTTTTATTTCAATCTCAATACAGCAAGTGCAGATAAAGTGAGTTTCCTGCTATGACTAATAATATAATACAAACGTGTAAAATAGCCTTAGATTTTTTACAGTATCAATCATTTTTTTGTAAAATTTGAATCAATCTTCGGCAAATGGTTCTGAGGGAAAATGGTTATAATTCAGAACACAATCTATTTAAATTGCATATATAGTACTTTGCAAGAAATGTGTAACTTTTTAACATTAGCCAGTAGTACAAACACATCCTGCTTAAATTGCATATGTATGTAATGCTTTGCAAGCAGTTTGTGGGACTTGGCATCAGCAAATTATAGATGTCATTGTTTCAGTCATTATGCAGGACTTAACACCAGACAGTAGCTAAACACTTACTCCATACTTTAATTGCATGTGTAATGGTTTGCAAGCAATGTGTAAGACAACATTAGCCAGGAATTCAAGCATGCACCACATTCTTCAATACTTCCTGCCACAGAATGAGATTTTTGGATAGAAAGAGTAGAGAACAACCAAAAAAATAGAGGCATTCTTGTCACTTTCTTTCTTAAGACAACTCTTTAATCTTTTACTGTCTGAATTACAGTTGCAAAGATCCTATAGACAAACAGGCAAGAGGAACAATGGGTCTATTTAATGCAATTATTGTTGATGTTTCTTGCAATTTTAAATATCACTGTATAATTTTAAATATCTGAAATGATATACAGTTAATTATAGATTATTGTTTGAAAATGTGTTTAGCAAGTTTGCAGTGCAATACATCCACTTAAATCAGAATTGCTTTTTAGAGATATTGTGTATTACTGTTTGAAAATACAATTTTAAAAGACTTACAATGCAGTAAATCCTTAGGAATCTTCATTAATAATAACAGTCAGTGAGTTCTCAGTTGACTTGAGCTTTGTTTCTGTGAATTCAAATTTACACAACCTCACATTTAGGCTTTTCAATTTATTTGTGACACACTTGGAAGTTACACAACCCGAGATGTTGACCTAAGAGCAAAATGCTGATTCCATTCTCTAGGTTGTTAGTTGCGCTGTACATATATGGAACTAATTATACCCCTGTCTTTCGATATTGTGATGTGTACCTTTACATGTACATGTATATGTATGTCAATTTGAAAATTCTGTTCCAATTATTATGCAATATTTGTTTATATCAGGGGCTCAGAAGCATGTCATGTAAACAGATAACTCATTGTATGTCAAATAAAATAAATGTAAATGACAATTTCTCAGTTCTTATTTGGGTTAGGACTGTATTTATTCAGAACTGCATTAATAGGTATTTGTTTATTTTTTGAGCAGGGAGATCAAATGCGTCCACGTGTGGTAAAACGAGGGGTGGATGATTTTGAAAACATTGAAGATGGTAATTTATACAAAATATTTTCAGTTATTCTTTTATAATTTTAATGAAAAAGAAAATAATACTTTTCCCACTTATTTACACTCTGAAACATTTGCACTGTCAGCTTTTTAATCATCAGTTTGTTTCCACATTATAAATTTTGGTCCTTGACCATCAACCATTTGTCTCTTTTGTATCTGCCTATAGGTCACACTGTCAAAATGTTACAATGTTGAAATGTCCACACTCAGCACATGTTCCCGTCTCATGTACAAGAAAACACTGACATGTCATTACTCTCTCAACCGACCTGGCACTATCTTGCCGTCAGTTTCTTGAATAGAACACAATCACTATGATTGGGTTATCTTCACTGTACTTAGCTTCCTTGCTTTGGTACATCAAAAAGTAGGGGTGTAGCATACTCCATTATGCTTACACACTCTGCAGCACACTTAGTGAGATTTCTTTTTTGATTGATCATTATTCACTTCCTAGCTAAACAGTTTTGAGTTCATCAGTATTTTAGGGTGCTTAGGAGAATTAAAGCAAATAAATACAAATTAATAGTTATTATTATATATACATCTTTTATAAGGCTTGATTTTTTCTTTGTTTTTATTGTATCGTAAAATCACACACACACACACGCACGCACACACACACAACAATAACTTTTTGAAATTATCATTAGGTTCAGTCATATTGAGTTGTAGCTTATATGTCTGTCTGTTTTTAAATGCCCTGAGCTTGTTGCCTTTTCCCTTAATGCAACACTTCTCAAATTAAGTGTACATCCTTTTGTTTGATTAATAAATGAATACATTCCTTTTTTTGATTCTCATCATAATACTTTTATTTCTTTTGCAGGTGAACACGAAGAAGTGGATCACCTAGTCTTTTTGGTGCATGGAATTGGAAATACTTGTGATGCTCGTTTCCGCAATATTGTAGAGTGTGGTGAGTAAAAGACATATAATTGTGTTTTTTTAATCGGTTTTTATTTTATCATACTTTTTGTCTTTCTGACTTGAAAGTTAGTGATTACCATCTTCTCTTGTACTTTTTGTATTACCATTTTTGAAATTTGTAGTTACTTTTTATCTTAGCAACTTGGAGGATGGTTATAGTTTGTTTTACCAGCTTGGAAGATGGTTATTTTTTGTCTTGTTGACTTTGAAATTGGCAGTAACATTTTGTCTAATTGACTTTGAAATAGATGGTTACTTTTTGCCTTGTTGACTTTGAATAGATGGTTACTTTTTGCCTTGTTGACTTGGAAGGTGGTTACTTTGTGTCTTGCTTACTTTGAAATTGGTGGTAACATTTTGTCTTATTGACTTGGAAATTGATGGTTACATTTTGCCTTGTTGACTTGGAAGATTGTGAATGTGTGTCTTGTTGATTTGAAAGGTAGTTACATTTTATCTTGTTGACTTAGAAGGTGCTTACTTTTTGCTCATTGAAAGTATAGAATGTTCCATTTAATTCTTAGTATTCATCTGACTGGTAAGTTGTGTAATAATAGCATAAACAGAAAATAGGATAGTTATAATGTTGAGATTTAGTGTCATTAATTGTGAGATATCTTTAACTTTGTTGAGAGACGCATTAATATGCACAAGGTAATTCCTGCTTTTAACAAAAAAATAAAACTGTGCCATACAATACATTTAGATTCAAAATCATCAACAGCAGATAATTCATCGTACAGGTAAAAAAAATGAGACTATGAAATGCTGGTTTTAGTGCTTGGGTTATAAAATGATTGATATCCAGTTGTGAATGAGAAATGGTGGGTCTCTAGTACATAGTGACAGTTTTCCATGTCAGTCACATACTATTTTGCTTGTTTTTATCTAGAGTGTGGGGAGTAGAAGGTGTGAGTACTGCTTGAGTACTGCATACAATACAACATTCACTACCAACAAAATATCACAATCATGCATTTTTTCCTTATGATATTACATCCATAAAACTCTAAGAATTCATTTCCTGATTGATGTATGAGAATTTTGCCCTTACATTGCAGTGGATGACACACGTAACATTGCTAACCAGCTGATTAGATCTCATTTTGGACCCTATGCAAACAATGGACTTGTCCATCGTGTGGAATTCCTACCTGTTCATTGGCATGGTGCTGTTCATTCTGAGACTACAGGAGTTGACAGGTTGGTATATATGTAGGTCTATAGAGAATATATTTAAATTATGGATTTTTTAAATTTTTTTTTTTTTTTTTTTTTTGGGGGGGCGCAGTTCATCACCACTACTTACTTATGCTATATTAGATAAATTAGCATGTTTGTGACAAATTTATCATTTATTGGACTTGCAGTCTCTATTGATATGAAATCATTTGAGAAATTACTAGACAAAAAGCATAAAGCAATTATTTATTGCTGAGACTTATTGATAGATAAATAGACACCTAATAAAGGTCAGATATACTGTTGTAGTTATGGAATGAGATCTTGTAGGAAAGAAACATAATAAAAAAGAATATTCAGTTTTGAATAAATAAAAGAATAGATAATGCACAGCCCTCATACTTAAACAAAGGGAAAAATTAGCATTGAAAATAAGTTATGTTTAAAAAAAAAATGTCACCCTTGACTTAAATAAATACATAGTAGTCTGCTTAGAGGTAACAGAAAATTCTTAAAACAACTCTAAATAAACATGTTATTCTGTTAAAACAGTGTTTCCGTTGAAGTACTTATCAACACACTTAAGTTTGCTACTGTGTACTAGAGTTCTCTTGAGTTACTGAGAGTCATAAATATAAAATATACCTTCTTTATCAGTGTTCATGGAAAAAAAATGACTTTGACCTACTTGTACTGCGAACTTGAAAGTTTTATATAGTACATGTACATTAATTTCAAGTGGTGATTTTCATCAATTTTTCCTGCTGGTTTCAGTTGAGAACATGTCTGCACAGTGAGCAAAATACTTGCTCAGTGTCTTAAGAACTTTTCTGTAACCATCTTAAAACCATTTTCTTTTCTCCATTCACCTTCTTGCTATACTTTTTCTTTGATTTTTTTGGATGATCCCAGTGATGTGTGAGAAGTTCAGAACAGCCATGAAGGGCAATAATACACAGTATATAGTGAATGTATGTTCAAACTGAATATGTGTGCAGTAGTTAATGGAAATACTGGTCAACAGATTTGTTTGAACAAGTATGAACAAACTTGGTTGGGGAAAAAGTTCTATTCTCTTATAGTGGGAGATAACAGCTTATTTTTAGACTGCTTACAGGGAGCGGAAGACTCCTGCAAATAAGGTGCATTTGAAAAGGCCTCTTATTCTAGCTTATATTTTCCCACTTTTATGTGAGACACTAGTGCAAGAAATATTTCACTTCACTTTGCTGTAAGAAAAACAACAGTTCAAGTGCAATGATAATAGTGACTGCTGTGTGTGTGTGTGTGTGTGTGTGTGTGCAGCATACACAGTGCTAGTTATTGTAAAAGGTTTTCTGTGCTTTGTTGACTTTTGCAGCAGATTGACTGCTATTACATTGCCAAGTACACGGAAACTTCGGAATTTTATCAATGACACATTAATGGATATTCTTTTCTACACTAGTCCTGCCTACTGCCAGGTAATTTTCCTCAAATAATCTTCCACAATATCTTTCTTACTTCATTACTGTTTTTTGCATTGAGAGTTATCTTTTCTTGTATAAATTATCAATGTTTTAAAACTGTTTTTCTAAAAATAATAAAATTACCACCCGTGACTTAAATTAATTCAGTAAATAAAATTATATATATGTATATACACAATCTCTGACTTAAATTTTATTGCATGAAAATAGCAAACATTCACGACAGTGACCAAAATATTGACCTATTTTTGAACTGTTGAAGTAGTATTTTGTATAGGGGAAAAAATCAATAATTCTACTTTAAAAAATAGAGATATGATTACAGTAAAGTAATAACGAGTAAAGTAATCATTAATAATTGCTTACAAAAGAATCTTACCAATAATAGGTTTCGACTATTCTTCGTTCATGGCAGAAATGTCAGCGGCAGCATCAAATTGTGTTCTCACAGATGGAAGTCATGAATGACAGGAAGCATACTATGGAGTTTACTGTTTTGGGATATCTGTGGATCATAATAATGGACTATGGTCTATCATTGGAAAGATATTAAATTTCTGCAGAAAATTATATATTTTTGACTAATGTGCGATAAATATTTCATCTGAAAAATATATCATGAACTTCTTACTTTTTAAATTTATTTAGTTATTCAAAACACACAAAAGTGGAAAAAATATGAGTATATAGAGATATTTCTCCTCTATGTAATGGACCATTCAGATTTTATGTTACAAACCCACAGAAGCTCCTCTTTATTGTTAAAACGTGGTACCTGAAAACAATAATTTTACTTTTTTGGCTGTAATGTGACATTTACCCATTTTTGTTGTAACCCTTAGGTACTTTTGTCAGAGATTAAGGATACTATCATAAAATTTAAGAAAAAAGAAACAACAGCACAGTTTGAAACTGAAACATTGATTTTTATTTTCAAATAAAAATATTCTGTTTAAATGTGAAGAAAACCGCTCTGAAAAATTGTAACAAACTTATGTGTTTTTGAGCTTTCACCTATACAACATTGACATTGAGACTGCCAACTATAGAAATGTTGCTTTTTAAGCACTTTTCCTTGTAGTTTGGCATCACTCAGGATCACTGAAATTCGTGTTTTATCTTAGTATCTACCATTAGTTAAGTAGTAGAACAAATTTATTTTACTTAGAATAACTCTTTTCAAATGCATTTTACTTGCCTTTTGTATATGCAATCATTGTCTTTTTCTGTTTCTTGATTTTTAAACACTTTATATCTAACAGCAGTCTACAAATTGGAGAAAATAAACTTATTGCTTTAAAAGATCATATTTTGGAGTATGATTTTGTATTTGATATTTGTTGTAAATGCCACATTTTGTCATGGATATTAAAAATATTGAACCGTATATATGTACATTTTCTCCTGTTAAAATTATTTCTTTCAGTGTTTGCATATTTTTTCTTGACAAGAATTTTTGCAGTCAGGTTTATCTGCTGGATAGCCATGATTGAAAGTCAAGTAATATTCACTTGTTTAATTGTGTTCATCATTTGCGTGCAGTCGTAATAATTACTTTCTATTCAATAGAATTTACTAATTCATAGAATTCACTTTTCTCATTGCAGATTATCTGTGATACAGTTGGCCAAGAGATGAATCGTTTATTTAAGGTTTTCTTGGCACGCAACCCCACCTTCAGTGGTGAAGTTTCTCTGTCAGGACACAGTCTTGGTGATTTGATTTGATTTTGTGAAATTTGTACATTCCAATTTTATTGCATTACTAATCTAAGAATAAATTCACTAGTAAATATATTTTTAAAATTAATGGCAATTGAATATAAAAGAAAGATCATAGCAAGTTCAGGATAGCCTTACAAATTTGTAAGGTCCTGCTTATGAAAATCAATTAGTATCAAATTATACTAGTTTTCTTATTTGCAGTATACTGTTGGACAAAAAAATTACCTCGCATGTCATAAACAGTTGAAGTTATTTTTGACATGTAGCATTTTTCTGCCATTTGTAGATTTATTTTATAGATTTAGAAGTAGATTTACTAGAATAATTTTTTTTAAAAAAAACCCTCTTATAAAATTGATCTGAGTTATTTTATAGATTTAGAAGTAGATTTACTAGAATAATTTTTTTTTAAAAATCCTCTTATCAAATTGATCTGAGTTATCAGATTTCAATACATTGTTGCATACATTTATTTATTTTTAATTGAAATTGTATAAGGTAAGTTATCTAACATTAAATCATCATTTATATGAACATTCTTTTTAAAATTTTAATCAGTCTACTGCTTTTATGAAAATTTTGCTGACATGAAGTATTGTCCATCAGGGGCATCTATCCTTTTTGACATTTTGATGCACCAGCATGGGCCAGGTGACTTATTGGACTTGAGTGGTTACACTAAAGACGGATTGCAAAATGACTCTCAGTCTTCAATTGTGAGTAGTAAATATATTTCTTTGGGTATCTTGTTTTTCTCGAATAATACTGTCAAAAGAAAAATTATTTAATTTTATTATGCTGCTTGTTATTATTGTAGCCATGCAAATTACTTGATGTAGGGTAGCTCATGACAAAATGCAGAATGTGTGTGTTAGTGTAGCTTACCCTGCACTAAATTAAAAAGAAATAATACCTCACATATACATGCATACATAAAACATCAGGAAAGAAAATCTGAGTTAACAATAAGAAATATTTATTTAAAAAAACTAACAGTTAACAAGGTTTCTAAAATGCAAATTGACAATCACACTGACACTGAGGAGAATAAGGAGACCTACAAAAAGAAACACATACATACATTACTGTCCAAACACTTTTGCCCCAAAGAAATAATTTCACACATATACAGTACTGGGGAAACACTTAAGTCCCAGAGAAATAATTTCATACACCTACAGTACTATCAAAACACTTTTGCTTCAGAGAAGTAATTTCTTATCTACACAGCAACTCTAACAGTAATAGCATGAAAAATCAGATATCCGATCCCAAGAGAAATAATTTCATATCTACATGGCAGCTCTAACAACAGTAATAGCATGAAAAATCGGATATCCCACCCAAGTGAAATAATATCATAGTCGAACCTGGTTATGTCGCCGGCCTAGGGGTTTGCCAAAAAGCATCGAGATAACCAAAACCCAGTATGGCGGCAATATATTACATTAGAGTACTGTAACGTGCTTGAAATTTCTTTATGTACATGATGTGCATTAATAAATGAGAATGTACGTGCACGTGTTTTTGGTGATTTTTTTTTTACACAACAGCATAGCCGCAATTTGTTTGATGAGCATATTTTTATGTCCATACTGACTTTATTCCCCAGTAGAAATTGTTTGTTTTGTTTGTAATTTAATAAATGTAATATTCCCCAATAGAAATTGTTTTATCCTTAATTTATATTTGTACTACTAATAAAAGCAATTATTAGGTATAATTTCTAGTTTGGTGTATTATATATAGTCCCGTTTATTTACTCACAACAAAATTGTTACAGAATAGCTTTGAATCTGAACAAGTGTGGGAGGAAGAAGAGGAAGAAGAAAAAACAGTTGAGCATGAATTGACTTTAGAAAGTTTATTGGAAAGAGTCGGACTTGCAGACAAAATTGAGATCTTCCATAAAGAGCAAATTGACCTCGAGTCACTTGTAAGTAAATATTTGCATAGTGTTGTTTTCATTGTTCTCTTAGAACACTTTTCATACAGACTGATGTAGAAAAATGGATATTTATAGGTTACAGTCTTATTGTCTCAGATTTATTTTAATTTTGTTTTATATTTTTGATACCAAGATTTTGCACTTCAGAAGTTTACAAGAATTTTCGGAATAGTTTCTATTCAGAAATAAAGGTTGGGATTTTTTAAATATTTTCGGAGAAAATTTAGTAATCCATAGCTTTTCTAAAATAGTTTGTATATTGAAGAATTAAGATGTAGATTTCTCTAGAAAATTTTAGCATTTCACAGGTTACATTTCTTTTATATTAAAATTGGTTTGTAAGTGAAATAAACTTATATGGAATACATTTAAAATATCTTGTTGAAATGAAGCAAAAGTGAAATCTTAACCCATTGTGCTGGGATAGAACATGTCTTTGTTAATTTTTCATTTATAATAAATACTGTGGGTGAATTGTTAAATACTCTTAATAAATTTTGCAATTGGATCTTCCTGCATTATATTATTTAGTCTAAAATTTACAGCATGAGCATTAAATTCATGGGTACATTTGTTTTCTAAGAACAGGTCTTGTTTATTAAATACCAAAATGTGCTGTACTTTTCTTCTTGTTAAGTATTTGTGCTTTGGTGTTGGATGTGTTTGTGCAGTAATGTGTAGTGTTTGTTCAAGACGTGTAAAGTGTTATGCAGTGATGTTGTGTTTGTGTATTGTATTGGTACAAGATGTGTAGTGTATTAATGCAGAGATGTTGGGTGTGTTTGTGCAATACTTGCTGTGTTTGTATATTATTGTTGGATATGTTTCTGCAGTACAGTGTGCAGTGTGTTTATATGGTGATGTTGGATGTTTGGGTATGCTTGTGTAGTACATGTGCAATGTGTTTGTGTAGTACATATGTAGTGTTTTTGCAGTATATGTGTGCATTGTGTTTGTGCAGTCACTTTTGATGTGGATGAGCAGTGTTTGTGTTCCATGTATGTGATTAGTGCTTTTCTCCAGTGTTGTTTGATGTATGTGAACAATGTTTTTGTATAGTATTAGTGTTGTATGTATGTATGTGAGTAGTGTTTTTATACAGTGTTGTTGGATGTATGTGGGCAGTGTTTTTGTACTGTGTTGTTGGATGCATGTGAGCACTGTTTTTATACAAACTGTGTTGTTGGATATGTGTGTGCAGTACATGTGTAGTGAGCAGGACCTAAAAGACCTGGGATTGCCCATGGGACCACGCAAGAAGCTTCAGCTGACCTTGAAGGAGGAGAAAGGCAAGAAAGTATGTCCATTGCCTTTGCACTTATTTTATGGTAAATTGCTAGAACTATTTAGGGTAAACTTTTAATAGTTTGTTTCAGTAGCAGAAATATTAAAAACTGGTAATAAGAATTTTTAGGTTCAAAAACCTTTTTAAGTTTTAAAAGTAAATCAAAGTAACAATTGGTATTAAAACAAATAATTATGAACCAAACCTTAATTTGTCACCACTTAGATAACTTGTACCAATTAATTTGTACTAACAGTGAACAAATTTATTTTAATCTAAAAGTTTGTCATACTAAAATTGAGCCTGTATATTAAAAAAATCAGTTTATAAATACACAAAAAAGCAAAATGTATTGACTCAATAAAAAGTTCCATTATATGTTTGAATAGTCATATGTACACTGCTGATTGCAAATAATGTAGACTTAGGCTGTACATAAAGCCAAGTGGGAATGGTACACACCCCATGGAATAAAAGTAATTCAAGTTCCAAATGCTAATAACTTGTCAGTTTGGCAGTTTAGACAATGTACATGTGCATCATACACAGAAAGACATATTTATAGAGAGAAAGAGATTACTAGCACACATTTATACAAATACTATGCATGTTTCACTCTCAGTTCCCAAATTGCCATGCTTGTTCAATGCATTGCCATGCTTGTTCAATGCATTGTCATTTATATGTTCAGCACTTTGTCATTTATATGTTCAGCACATTGTCATTTATATGTTCAGTGCATTGTCATTTATATGTTCAGTGCATTCATTTATATGTTCAGCACATTGTCATGTATATGTTCAGCACACTAAACTTTCCTCTCAGTATGATCTACATCTTTTTTCTAGCTAGAATAAATTATGTTTTGATCTCTTGAAACATTAAATTTTGTTACATTTATGATTTGCTGAGACATTTAAAAAAATATAGATGGAATCTAGTTGACAGTCTGTTAGTGATTTTGCAGTCTTTATAGTCATGACTGGTGGTTATTTTTTTCAGGTACACATTATAACAATTAAGCATGATTTCCTACATTTGAAATTGGTCAATAACATTATTGTTCTTTTTGCAGATACACATTATAACAATTGAGCATGGAATTATTTCCTATATTCGAAATTGATCAATAAAATTAATGTTCTTTTAGCAGGAGAGGAGAATACACTGTTTACACAGTTTTCTAACTCGTGGAAAGTAGGGCAAAATATTTAGTTTTAATACTTTTAATACTTTTTTCTTTTATGACTGACAAGAATTAATCTCTCATCATTTTTCAATTAATATTAATTAACTATAGGTAGTAATGAAAGTGTTGTGATTTTGTTTCTGAGGTAATGTAAAGTTTAGGCTTGGTCTGGATAGTAGGCATTAATAGTATCCCATTTTCCAGTTAATATTTTATTTGGTATTTCAGTACCTGATAGAGTAGACTTAGTGTAGTAATTCCTCAGGAGACAGTGAATTAGCTAAGGTCATATGGTTGTAGCATTAGTATGTAATGGAGTTTACTGCTAGATGCTAAGCTACACACTCACTAGTGCTGAGAGTAATTTGATGTTGTTACTGTGGGCATTGTAATTGAATTCTGTCTAGTGAGTATTGTATTTTAGCTTCAGTGCTGATTTGGAGCTAGTTTGATTTTTACCAGTAAAGTCTATTAAAGAAGTAGAAATTATGAAGTCCTGATTTGTGTATCTGGCGGCTTGTCAACTAAAGGAAGTCCTGTATGGGCTGAATTAAGATGTTCTTTTGATAATGCTAAGAATCTGACCAGAACAGTTAGACAATGTGAGAGTGCTGTTTGAATGAAATTTTCCTTCTTGTTTGTCATTGTTTGTACTATTTGTGTTGTAGTGCATTCTTGAATTAAACTTTGGTTGTATCTACATATGTGATACCAACACCACTTAGTTAATGAAAATGTTTATTATTATTAATTAATATTTCATAACTAATTAAAAGTGATGAGAATCGTAATTTATTTTATTAATGATCTTCCAGCAGACACTACTTGTCTCTCTCACATGGCAGATATACGGGTGCTGTAAATGTTTTCTCTCTTCCATAACATTAAAGATGAATATTTATTGTCAGTGCTCCTTTAGTAAGAAGTTTTCCACCTAAGGAGCACTGACAATAAATATTCATCTTTAATAAAGAAGCAGACAAATCATACTTTAATCTATATTTAGTGAGTTCCCATCCACCCACTTTGTTCTCCAACATAAGATTATCAATATATATATAAGAAGATCATTAAATTTAACAGTAAATTTATTAAATCAGCAATCAAATATACAAATGACAAACACAATGAAATAGATTACTTGACATTGACATTGATATTTCTATGAACCCACATTCAGATAATTTTATGATTACAGTCTTATGCGTAAAATACAATTCAACAATAGAGACATTACAAATCACAGGATAGTCTTATCAGAGAACAGAAATGGAGTTATTAGAGATAAACAATAATAGTCTTTACATAACCTTAACAGTCCTTCATGCACTTTGCCAGTTTCACAAATTACAGTTCAGTTCAATTTCCATGTGTTTCTGTCCTCATGTTGAAATAGAATTTGCTGCTCATTCTCCCCTAGTTAACCTGGGCCTTTTTCTGCCTTATCAGTTCATTCAAGCAGAACCGCAATTGTAGTCATTTCGAGTGCCATACCCAAAACTTTTCTCAATGTAGTGAGCATGTTTTGCCACCATACATTGAATAGAGTGCATCCTCTTTAAACTTACACACACCATGGTGGATGATTCCCTTGTCTCCCCAGTCACAGTGGCCTACAGTCAGTGAACCAGTAGACTCAAACAACATGTGAAAATAGGCAACTGGAAAGGCTGCTTGCTCACTGCAAAATATAATTAAGGAGCAAATGCTAAGCTTCCATTTTATTGCTTTATAACTCCATTCTTTCTTACATTCCAGCCTCAACTTACAATTATCTGCAGTGGCATTTATTAGCCCAATACATGCACATGGCACAATAAATACAGCATATCTAAACAATGTCAAATGTTAGCACTCTAATGCAAGTAGCTTAGTTCAAACATTTGTAGAAAAAAAAGTCAACTCACATCTTTACATAAAACAAAAGTAAGTCCATTCTCACGCAACCAGTCAGCTAACTCATCATCAAGCTAACGGCCACCTTTGAAAACTGGACTTCTTCTTGCCACTCCAAACTCACAGTGATCAGAGAACAGAATTTTCTACAAAGTAAATTATTTTACCCCAGGCCATTGGCTGGTCTTGTTCTCCAAAATCACAACCATTGGATAAATAAAAACTACTCACTGGTTTGCATTACATCAGTAAACTCTAACACATTCTCGCCTCGAGTGTTTACTTCAAACTCAGACATTTTCAAAAATACCATCATAAGATCAGGTTACTCCGACAATTTAACAATTTATATAACAATTAAATTTTAAAATAGGGAGAGGCAAATTTACTTGCCACATCATGTTAAGTTAGTGATTTTGATTTCTGTTACTTATAATTTATAATAATATGCTGATAGGTATCTTTTGTCTTGCCAGAGATTCTCTGGATTGTTGCACTGTAGTTGACTTTGTATTGTACTTGTTTCATCTTCTCATATGATTGTCTGCCCCAGTATTTTATAGAGGTGGTAAGCAGGAGTTGGGTTTCATGATCCATAAGATGAAGTAGAAAGAGCACTGCCTTATGAGTTTGAAATTTGTGTAGCATGAAGGTGTAGTATGAGATAAATCTAGATATATTTTCAGAACTTTTCATTTATATTTAGTGATCAACTCTGCAACATCATTAGAGTTACAGATTCATTGTAGGATTTGATTTTTGCAGATCCCTGTAGTTAACTGGGGTTGAAGAACTCAATTTTTTTCAGACACTCAGGCATCATCATAAGGTTTAGCTCATGCTTACTCTGCTCTTGCTTTACTGAGTTTCTTACTTTATTTTGATATTCTTAACCAGCTTTTGCTTGCAATAGTAATAATTATTTGTGCACACTAAAATTTATGAACTTGAAAGTAAAATAAAATTTATATCAAACCGCCTAAGTGGTACAGTAGAGAACTTCTTTGCTAAAACTCTGCATCCATATCAGTGAAGAGCTAAAAGTTAAAGAAGCATATTTTTCTTTCAAAAGTGAATCAGTACCTAGATTAATAGTAATAATAACACTTATTTGTTAGCTGTTAAAGGAGCTCTAATTGTTATCAGGAATAGACTTTTTAAAATTGTTTTCCAATTAGTGCTAAGAAGGAATCTGTAAATTGTTATGTGATATAGCTAAACACTACAGAATATGTTACAATTAATAAGTATGACTTGGAAATATTCAAAATTATATGAACACATACTTTTAGTTAAATTGTATGCTTAGTAAATTAGTATGTTTTTGTAATATAATAGAAGTACTAGCTGATATCACCCAGAATCTAGGACTTGGTAAAAGGTTGCAGGTATATATTTTATCATTCTAAAACCAATATATACCATCATCATAGTTTGTGAAGTAAGATAAACTGTTAAAATATTACTTTACCTTTGAAAATATATCAAATACAGGTAACCCTTTGCAGGTAACATCAAAGGTGCAGTGAATAACAGTCATGTGTGTGATGATATGTACACTTGTTTTCAGATTCATACCAATTCTTACGTATCTCTTAACTGCTTGTTGTATAGTGAAATTTTATTTTAACTACTGCTTCATCCTATACTTGCAAACTATTAGTGATTCATAAACATAAATGTATTCATGTTTACCAATGATTATTCCTTTTCCTAAAGGATGAAAAAACATTGAAAGACCTGGAGAAGAAAATTCGTCAAGAGTTTAAACAAAAGCTTCATTCTGAAACAAAGCAAAAAAATATAGAAAAGAAAGCTAGTGAAAAGTAAGTTATTTTCTTTCTCAATGAATATCTTTTCATCAGTAAGAATAGCATTGATCCCTCAATATCATTGTTTGTTCAAATTGTACATTATCTTTAGATGTATTATCTTTAGTTTCTTATGTGATGAAATAGTTTGCTTAAAAACCTTACGTCTATTAAGTTTGTTTAAGAAAATCTTGCATGTTTTAGTTCGTTTAAAAGCCTTGAGTATTTTAGTTTGTTTCAAAAAACCTTGTGTACTTTAGCTTGTTTAAAAGCCTTTATATTTTAATTTGTTTAAAAGTCTTGTGTTTTAGCTTGTGTAAAAATCTTGTGTATTTTAAATTGTTTAAAAAGCTTGTGTATTTTAATTTGTTTAAAAGCCTTTATATTTATATTTATTTAAAAGTTTTGTGTTTTAGCTTGTGTAAAAATCTTGTGTATTTTAAATTGTTTAAAAACTCTTGTCTATTTTAAATTGTTTAAAAACTCTTGTCTATTTTAACTTGTTTAAAAATCCTTTGTATTTTAAGCTTGTGTAAAAACCTTGTGTATTTTAGCTTGTTTAAATCCATGTGTAGTTTAAATTGCTTAAAAACCTTTTGTAGTTTAGCTTGTTTAAAAATCCTTGTGTATTTTAAGCTTGTTTAAAAACCCTTGTCTATTGTCGCTTGTTTAAAAACCCTTGTGTATTTTAGCTTGTTTAAATCCTTGTGTATTTTAGCTTGTTTAAATCCTTGTGTATTTTAGTAGGTAGTCCCAGCATCGCCATTTTACAGGGGACAAATGCACTTTTGCACGTAAATTTACTAAACTACATACCATTTTCTTTACAGTTAACCTAAACTAACCATTTTAATATAAAATAAAGAGCATTGTTTCATCTTTTAAAGTATGTTGTCATTTTTCTTTTGAACTTTATTATTCTATCTGTAAACTTTGACGAAAGCACCTTAGGGTTATATCAAACATTTATCATCGGGTGCATCATGGCTGAAAAAGTTACATTTCTGTTTTTAGAGACCATTTTTAAAGAATTTTGCAAGATCTGCAGAGGAGAGATAACTCTCCACACTCATATTTTTTCCACATTTTTGTGTGAAGAATAACAGAAACAAATTTTAAAGTAAAAAGTAAAAGACAGTTTTATAAAAAAATTAAATATGTATCATAAAATAATGGAAAAAATATTCTATTGAGCATTTCAACACCTTTTCAAAGATATGACATAATGCAAACTTTTTAGTCCATGCAGTTCTTGCTAAATTGAAAATCCATACTGCTATGATATTTGAGATACAATAAATATTGCACTGACCCTAATTCCAATTTGTATGATCAATTGGAACCTGTTAGTGGAAAGGCTGATTTGTAATTTACAATCTTTTCTTTTTATAAATATATGTTTTTATTTTTTAAGCAGAATTATTGAATTTTCTCTGAGTTACCACTTCACTAGTTTGAATATAAGTCAGTCTTTACATAACAAAAGTTGGGAGTATGCTATTTTCTTAAAGTAATTACTTTTAAAGATGCAGATTATATTCTTTGATATTATATTATTTACTGTTTTCATTTTAGTCTTGAATAATAATTTATTATTTAGAAAAAATATTTTCAAACATCGATAATTTAAACAAGATTTTAAAAAAGATAACTCTTAAATTAAAAAATGTAAACATTTGAAAATCTTAAGCATGTGAAATGTTTCATTTCATTCAAACATTGCAAATGATAATAACACAATGATATTTTATTTTCCTGTTTGTTATTTTGCATACATATTTTTACACATGATTTTTATTGTATTGTATTTTTAATCAAACATTTTTTCCCCTTCAATTTTCAAATTAATTTTCAACAAGCGTTTTTGCTGTGCTTCTCTGGTTTAATGATCTTTTATTTCTTTAGCATTACATAAACGAAAAATAAGCTTAAATGTAGAGATTGGATTATTGAAATTGTAAGTTAATCTTATTGAACTTATGAAATTAATATTTCTTGCATGATATTTTACTTTATTTTGAAGAGTGAAAATTATGAGGTTCAATATTTTTTGGTCCTCTTAACTATTGAGTAATTCGTTTGAGTAATAACATTATTACTGTTATTATTATTAGTTACTGAGCAGTATACTCTGTTATCCTTACATTTCTTGTTAGAAAATAAGAATATTTTTAAATGGGTGATAGCATGGACTGAGATGCTATAGATGCCTAGTTTGTTTTTAATTGGGGCATAACCGTGCAGAGATCCATCCTTATGAACTTTAGATTTTTTAATAATAGTATGTTTTATGACTAATATAATAGTGAAATTAACCTTTGTTGTACTTATTTTACTTCATCAGTTTGAAGCCACTGGGCATTTTTAAGTATTCTTCTTCTGTTCAAGACTCATTTTATAATCATTCTTGTATTGCTGCTACTACATGCTTATGTGTATAATATTTTATTGTGCATATTCATTTATTTGAAATAAATATCACAGAATTAAAATTAACTTTATTTTTAGTTTACAATGTAATTAGATTAAACATCATGTCAGTACTGTTTATTTAATTCATGCACACATGTTGTAACAATGAGGTTTTCTTTTCATAAATATTTATTTCTTGTTCACAGGGGTATAGAATTGTTTAACAATAAAGTTTTCATGCAATTTTCCCACTGCTTTAATACTTTATCATAAAATCTTCAGAATAAGATATTTTTCAATATTCCAAGCACACATATTAAAGATATTAAATACATAAGTTTGTATTACATTTTAAAACATTTAAATGAAAGAAATGTCATACATAATATATCTGTTCTTTAGATAAATAGATAATGCCATATTGAACATTTTAATAGGTGAACCATGACTATGTTAGTTCCAAAGATGTCACATATTATCCATTTTCATTTTGCATTATAAATAAAACTTTTTATTAAAATGAAAAATATACAATTTAATTAATGATTAACATAAATTGTCTTTCATATATTTAGATAGCATATAGAGTACTGATCAGTTTGATATGTGAACTGTCTCTGTATCAGTGTATGATGTATTTGTTTCAGAGATATGACAATTTGCATGTGTATGTTTTCCGTATAACACTTGGTTATTGCTATATATTATAAAATTGTACTGAAATGGTCATTTTCAGCTCCCAGTTTATAGTTTTTTTGTAATTCCTTTGAAAAAATAGACATTAGCTACATTAATAAAATGTGCATTCTTGATATATGTTATACTGTCTGTTAAAACCCAGCTACAGTCTCTAAAATTAATTTTGCACTACAGCCATTTATAGTCATTTATTCTCCTTTGATAGTCCAGGGAGATATGTACTTAAAAAAATTATAATGAAAAAACCTTCTGACATAAATTAAAATGTTTTTTCTAAAATAAACATGAGATTCTGAACTTTAATAAATTCTAAAAACCCACTTTTGAATTTTTTTCACTTTAGCGCTACAGCCATTTGTAGTTGCTTACTCCCCTTTGATAGTCCAGGGAGGTATGTACTTAAAATGTAAAGTGAAGAAAATATCTGACATAAATTAATTTTTATTTTTTTTAATAAACATGAGATTCTGAGCTTTAATAAATTATAAAAGAAACCACTTTTGAATTTTTTTCACTTTATCTAGGTTTTCCCAGACAGCATCACATATTGTGCTCATCAGTTGCATAAGCTTTGATATCATTAATATTTATATTTGTTGATTTTGCAAACAATTTTATGAAGTAAAGTCAGTTTATAATAAAGTGATATTTCAATTTTGCATTTTGCCTGGGTTTTTTAGTTGTCTATGACTATGTTTATTTGAATAAGTGGTCACACTTTCAATGTGGTTTATATTTTACTTGTACTGAACTTGAAAACTCGTAACTTTGTTATGTCTAAAAAAACGTTGATCATAAACAACAATTATATATATCAGACATATTAAAGTTATCATCACAATCTTTTGTACACAACCTTATTTTATCAGAACACGTTTTGAGCATAAAAGGTCTGTACAGTATTAAGTAGAAAAATAGTGGGACTACCTAATTTTAGTTTGTTTAAAAACCTTGTGTGTTTTTATTTGTTTTAAAAAATGTGTATTTTAATTTATTTAAAAGCCTTGTGAATTTAGTTTGTTTAAAAAACTTTATGTATTTTAATTTTTTAATAAAATTTGTGTATTTTAATTTGTTTAAAAAACTTGTGTATTTTAGTTTGTTTAAAAACCTTGTGTATTTTAGTTTGTTTAAAAAGAAATATATATTTTAATTTGTTTAAAAATGAAAATTCATGCAAACATAGGAATAGTGGTAGCATAGTGTGGTGTGGCATGGTTTTTTAACATTGCTAGTAGAATAAAATAGAATGATTCTGATTCTTGCAATTATAATTTTGCGTGTGTGAGTGCGTGCGTGCGTGCGTGCGTGCGTGTGTGTGTGTGTTCTTTTGGGGGGAAAGTGTTTTACAGAAGTTTGCAACATTCCATTGTTAAAAAGTTCCTTTCTACTATCTTCAAGTATTTATATGGATATTACCAATATAATGAACTGTTTAGATCTTTTGTCAGTACAACTATGGAAGTCATTGTGTACAAGTTATAGAAAATGTATTGTTAATAGTTGGTCATTTTGACTTCATGTACTATATTTGTTGTCGCTGATTTAGTTTTAGAAGCCATTTCAATTATTTCTTTTTTCTGTTCATTTTAGAAACCAGGGTGTTGGGCCTAATATTTCTATTGACTACATATGTGGGACTGCTGGTACAGGGCAGCCATATGTTAAATATCCACTGCTGGAGTTTTCGCCAACCTGCCTGTTTGCTTTGGGTTCACCCCTTGGCATCTTTCTTTCTATACGTGGTGTGCAGCAAATTGGGGAAAATTTCAAATTGCCTACATGTCCACATGTCTATAATATTTTTCATCCAGTAAGCAACCTACATTTTGGTCATTTTTTAGTCTTTAACAATTAATAGTAAAATATATAAACTACTTTAACAAAAATATATTTCATACATTTAACTTTTTGCCTACATAGTAACAGACCTGCCTACCTTCTGTTCTGAGCTGAAGAATCTTCTGGTGTTCCACTTACAGAAGCAATTTTCCGCTTTCAATTTTGATAATTTTCCGATCAGTTATGACAGGACAAAAACCTGCTTGTATACAATCACCCTCTGTGTTGGCTGGCTGCCGGCATTGGTCAATGATAGTTGTTATGTAAAATACTAGCGGGCGCTATATAACAAATTGCCAGCCAAAAATACTAAAATAATCATTGGTAACTTGCTTCTCCAGTTGACCAATTGTATCTGTCAAAATGCGCTTGGTGTTCGGAAGTGTGCCTGGATGTTTCGGTCGTTGTCACTTGTTTTGAACTGGAGCATTTCCATTACTATAGTATTAATAACAGATTTTATCCATTGAATTAATGAATTAAAACAAGTTATTAGTATGTTCAGGGGTAGGGTTAGTGTTGAATCAGAGTCCCGATTAGCTAACTTGCACTAAATGCACATATGGCATGAGAAATCAATTTTTTTGTTCAGTTTTACGATTTTTACACTTTTGCATACTTTAATATCTTCTTTTGCAGAAAATATGTTTTCTTATTAAAAGTTGTTTTTTGTGCAATATAGTTGTTTTTCCAACCTGGAAGTTCAAAAAAGCATTTTCTTTGTATAGTATCATCGATAATTAAAATATGTGTACCAAATTTGAAGGCTGTAGCAGGAGAATATTTTTTGTTTTGTTTTTTGGAATTAGTAATGTGGTCTTAATTTTTAAGTATTACATCATAGACAGTTGCCAAAACTTAGTGCCGTTGAAACATCCATAAATTGTCTCTTCATGGAAAAGATGGTGGATGCAGAGTTGCAAAATTGTTGACATTGAAGAAGAATTAGAAAGGCTTTTAGAAATAAATCAAGTTGAAGAGGATAAACCACAAGTGAAAAAAAAAAGCACTGAACAAAACTACCGATCAGAATATCACAGAAAGAATAATTATCTGTGCCCTAGCAAACAAGGTAGCTACCAGTTCACCAAGTTGAGTTTGAAACCCATTTAGAAGGACAACAAAGGTCTTGCCATTGGAGAGGAAGCATGGGAATTTATTGCAAAGCCAGAAGAAAATCACTTGCGCAGCTCCAGGACTGAAGAGTTGTACTCTGGAATCAGAAAATTCCTCATAGAGCTTGTGAAATACCTGAAGCCATTGCAAGAAAGAATCTAGTCATCAGCAGCCCAACTCTCAGCCTGTTCTAGGTTGCTGACTGATCTGCAGATAAGTGTTACATTCAGTCAGCTAAAAGTCATTGTCAGGAGGTTTCCAATTCTTCTTCCTTCTGATGTTTCAGTCGACCAACTTTCAGAATCCTTCAGCTTCTATCAACAGCTGAGTTCAGTGGATGCAAGGCAGACATAGAAAATGCAAGCAGTGTCATGTTCGTTTTCATAAAACTATTTGCTTATTAGCACTTTTGTCTGCCATTGCATTTTTTATATGCAGAATTCTGTTTTTGCAAAGTGTATTGTTGATTTACCCAAGCACACCCACACACACTGCAAAATTTGGTGACATAAACATAATTTGGTGAAATGCTTGAAACATTTGTTCCAAATTCTATGCTCCCTGGATTTTCCAATTAATTCAGCAAAATATTGTTTTCTTATCTATAATACTGTTACTTTTAAAATAAGAATATACTTTCCACTAATTTTATCTGATGATTAGCTCACTAAGTTTCAAGGGAAACTGCTCTTACCTACCTCTCTGACCTACTATTTTCATATTTATTTTGTTGAGAATAAACCATAAATAAAGAAATGTGAAATAGAAAATCACCAACTTGGATATTTAATAACAAACATTACAAGATACTATTTATATAGATATTTATATTTAAATTATATCTGCAAACATATCAAACTTTAATTCTGTTCATTTATATTTAGATTGATATAATATACTTTCCTTCTTTATAGGATTTAGCTTCTTTTCATACAAAGAGATATTTAATACAGAAACTTTCTCATTTTTACTTTCTTCTTTGTAGTAGTAGCGTGAGATGATGCTCAGATTTGCACCTAATTTGTTATCCCAGAAACCTGTGTATGATTTGTGCATGCTTGCGTTATGGTTGGTTTTTAGGATTTTCAAATATTTAATTTTTTTTCTCTCATCCTTTCTGATTTTGTTGAAGTATTTGTCATAGTCAAAGTATTGCAAGAGTAAAGGCATTGTTTTCATATTGTTTGATTGTTTATGGTTATAGGAAAATTATAGATATTTATAATTCATAGTGTTTATTTTTTTATTTTGTTTCATGGATGGCTGCTACCTTTGACCCATGAAGTTTGATCCTGTGGTAAGATAAACAGTATATTTAAATAATTTTAATTTGATTGTGTTATAGACAGTATACTTAAATAATTTAGATATCATATATAATCATCAACTATTAAAATGATCAAATCACAGTAATATGCTATCCAGAATTTAAAAAATCATACAGAAATGTGTGACTGAATGTTTTCAGTTCAGTGGCTTTTGCCGTAGCATAACAAGTTTTGAAGAACACTATACATGTCCTTGATATAAAATTATTTGAGCAATTACTTTTTAATTAATTTCTTCCTTTACAGGCAGAAATAATTTGTCAGCTATTCTGATGTTTTTAAGTTTCATAACTCACTATTTCAATTTTAAATTAAATCATTCAGTCTTGATAATGACTATATTTTGTAGTGATTTAAATTTGTGATGTATAGACTGTAAAAACAGAAAACTACTTATCTAACATTTGTTACCGATGAAGGCAGAAGTGTTTAATGGTTGATACACAAAATTAATGTACAGTAATATGGAAGGGGTTGACAGTATTTGTTTAAATAGTTTTAATGATTGATACACAAAAGTTAATGTACAATAATAAGAAAGGGGTTCACAGAATTTGTTTACATAGTCTAAGTTGAAAAAGAGATAACAGAGGCAAGTCAAAAAATTGATTGATACCAAATCCAAAAGCAGAATGACTCAGTTCACCTCATATTACAGTGATTTGGAGATAAAGCTTTCTATCATACCTCCACAAGTTACAAGCATTAACATTTGTTTTGTGTGCACATTTAAGTTGGACAAACATGTCAATGACTTCAGATTGAAGTCATGCCAGGATAGTATATCAAACTATATTATAAAATTAAATTGTGAAATTAAAGTATAGTGAAACCTCACTAATCCAGACTATGTTGTTGTCAATCTAACAATTAATTAAAACATTAAGCAGAGAAAAATGGGAAATATTCATTTTATAAGTGAATACTTTTTCAGACATTGTGAAATATACCTAATATATATTTGTAAGTTTTGCAGCTGTTATAAAGTATATGTAATGTATATTCAAATAGTGGCTGTGCTGTTTTGTAGTTATATGTAATGTATATTCATAAGTTTTTCAGACATTATGAAGTATGTGTAATGTATTTTCTTCACAATCATTAGATTTACTGCTTGCAACCTTGCTATATTTTATAATTTTAGATAGCTGTGATATTTTTTATTATTTGCTCTTCTCTTTTTTTTTTTTTGTGGATGAGTGGGTAGCAGGGATTTGATATACTATAAGTATTACAAATATCTGGTGCACTGTTTCTTATAGGCTTACCGATTAGAGCCCTTGATTCATCCATCTGCAGCTGCAATCAAACCTGTTATGGTACCACATTACAAGGGACGCAAACGTCTTCATCTTGGTTAGTTAATAGAATGTTATTGATATTTCAAAAAGTATTATAGCTATCATCATAATTTTTTGTACACAACTTTCTTTTATCAGATCATACATTTCAGCATAAAAGATTTCTATGATAGTAACTAGAAAAAAATGAGTGGGGCTGCCTAATTGATGGCCTGGGGAAAAGATGATTTTCATTAATCATGATACTTTCACAATGGTGTCCTTTGCATTGAAAGCATAGGAAAGGATGGTTTTCACTAAAGTTATGATATTTTCAGAGTCGTGACTTACAACTGAAACCAGATTGACAATACTTTAACAGTAAGACATGTGTACTTCAGCATTTAAACAAATATATACCTTAGCTTTGAAACATATCTTACATTTCAAATGTAAATATCTAAAGAAAATAAAGATATAAAGGTTTACTCTAATTTTAAGGTTCCTTGAAACTTGGAATGTGCACATTTGGTCATAGATTTGTTCACCACTTTTGTTTGGAATAAACATGTATTAGATTATATATGCTTGACTAAATATCAACAGTCCTAAATAGCTCAAGTATATAATTTTCCAGGTAAAAAGTTGGTTCTATATTTGCTAATAGTACCAGACATTCTTTATCATCTCTAAGTATGGAAGGTCGAGTAATGTTTACCTGATAAATTTTTTTCTTAAATGTAGAAGTTTGATTTCTGTACCATTCACTCTTATTTTTCTAACCACAGCTGCAAATTCTCTAATTACAAATCAATGAAACTGCTTGCTTAAGCAAATTTCATTAATATTAATTTGATTGTGAAAACTAAAATGTACATCTCACTACTTGAAAAGTTATTTTAATTTAGGTTGCATTTGCTTAATATATCACTTTGAACATGTATATATATTCTTGATAGTGATCTTCCTGTGTTGTTGCAGAACTAAAAGAAAGCATCTCAAGAATGGGGACAGACCTGAAACAAAAAATAATTGATTCTCTGAAAAGTACTTGGAATTCCCTGAATGAGTTTGCCCGTGCTCACCGATCAGATGTCAGTGCTCTGGCAGACCAGAATGACAGCAACCAAGGTCTAGAACAAGAAGTGGACAATCAAGTAGACTCAGTCATGGCACAAATAGTGCAGCAAGATGTAGATAGGTCAGACACGGCCTGTAAGCATTTTCTCTTGCTTTCTTATTTCTAATGTAATATCACAAATATAATATCATTAATTTCAACTGTTAAATAAATTTATATGAGTAATTTAAAAAAAAATTGCAATCATCTGTTTGAGTGCTTTCTGCCTAGCAAGTTGAAAAGGTTAATTCATGTATTTTTTCATTTGGTAAATGCTCAGTTGAAATAAAATACTTTTAAATAACATATTTTGAAGATGGTCTTAACTTTCTTCACACTGTACAGCCCATTTCATTATGCATGTAGAACTCATTGAACTTTGTATTGATTGTGTTTTTTGGCATATTAATTTCATTGAACTTTGTATAGCCCACTTCATTATGCATATAGAACTCATTGAACTTTGTATTGATTGTGTTTTTTGGCATATTAATTTCATTGAACTTTGTATAGCCCATTTCATTATGCATGAGGAACACTCATTGAACTTTGTATAGCCCACTTCATTGATTTTTGCATACATCCCTAAAGTAGTACAACCAATTGAAGTAAGTTTGGGTCCTAAGTTGAATCACATTTAAAGGTCAGTATCATTAGTCAAGTTCCTAACAGTGCATTTAGTGGAATTATCTCTCTAAGCTTACATTTTTTGATTAGATGGAATTTTTGCCTTCTGTCAAAGTAATTTTTAATATTTTAACTCCTACTCTTTTCTTCACAATCACTTACATTCCCGTTTTTTTTTAATTTTTGGTGCATTTACTACCTTTTTGCATACTATGGTCATCAAGCTTTCCTACTTTCAATATTTAGTGTGAAATATATACATTTGTGTGCTTCCATATTCTGTCTAACTTACATATGGCTTTCCTACTTTCCTTACAATATTTAGTGTGAACATGCACCATTGTACTATGTGCTTCCATATTCCACCTGACTTACATAAGTTGTTATACTTGCCTTAGTACATATTATATGCATAATACTCTGAGCATCCACACTCACTTGCAACTTTCATCAAGCTTTCGTACTTACCCTTACAGTGATTAAATATATTCACTTGTTCAGTGAGTACCCATGTTCCCTTTTGATTTCAGTTATGCTGCTTCTCAGCATAGCAGTAAGTGTTTCTTATTATATGTGATTGATTAATTTCTTTTGACTTTTAAATCTTCCAATAATTTCATGTTTATTGTAATTTTATTCAATCCATTTACAATAATACTTTTCAGCATCAGTTAACCAAATTTAACTTTTAAGTTTATGATGATGTTCTGATAATTGTAATGGATAAGCCGTATAGTGTAGTGTAGTAGTGTAGTGTGTATGCCATAACTGCATATATTTATGATTTGTATTATTGCAGCTGTCTGTTCCTCTCATGATGATGAAATTTCTATGGGCCAGCTGAATGAGGGTCGACGTGTTGACTACGTCCTGCAAGAGAAACCTATCGAAAGCTTCAATGACTATCTGTTTGCATTGGCAAGTCATGGGTGCTATTGGTAAATTTCAGTGGTTTTTTTTTCCTTTTTCAAGACCTACGCAAAAAATAAATATAACAAGCAAATTGTAATAATAATTAATAATTTAATAATTAAATCTATTTATCTTTTTATTTTTAAACAGATCAGTAGTTTTTTTTTTAATTGGCATATATTTATTTTGTATTTGTATAATGAAACTTAATATATATATTTTTTTACAGCTGCTGACAGCAATAGCTCTGTAAAGTACTGTCTGTGGAGCCATTTTTTTTTTTTTATTGTTGTTCATATTTATACCACCACATTTTGATTCTTGATTCAAGCATGTTTATGTTACTTTGTTTATTATAGGACATCAGAAGACACAGCCCTTCTGATGCTGAAGGAAATTTATTCACCATTAGGGATCGTACCTATCATGCCTGGACCTGAAGGCATCATGCAAAAACCTGTCATTCCTGCACATATGGCTCCTCCTCCTCATGCATCCTCTTGCTCTCATTCAACCCATCCTCAGGGCTTGCTCAGCTCACAAGCAAGGTCTCAGGCTGGGTCTGCACACCTGTCCTTGACAAACACCCCCCCGTTTTATGTTGCACCATCACATGGGACATCTCCATTAGTGTCCTCAGGAATCTTTACCTCTTCACAGAATAGTTCCAGATCCATCACTCCACCACAGAGTATACATAATGCAGAGGGATTTGTAAGACCACCACCCATTGCAGGATTTGTTCGTACTTCTCCACTCAAATGAACTGATCTTTAAAATTGCAGATACAAACTTACCTATACAGAATAGCAATGGGAAATCTGTGGAGAGTGTATTGTCATATAATAGTATACTTTATTGTCAGTGAAGTCATGAGTTACGGTGATTTCTGATAGTTGATTAATACTGCTCAATAACCAGCCAGCACTACTATTGTAGTGTTTAGGAAAGAGATTTGTAAACAAAAGAAAAGCTGTTTTTTCATTTTGATTGATAGCATTTATATATTCATAGCTGTTCTTTTTCTATAATTTTACTTTAGTCTATCTGAATTCAGTGTGAATTTAGCATTCTGAACATAGAATGAATTGGTATAAACAGAATGATCAAATTAGCAATTATTTCCATTGCCTCTAAAGGTCTGGTTTGTGATATTTTTTCTTCCTCACAGAATATCTCAATATTAAGAAAAACTCAGTGGTACTTCTAGATGAACAAGATTTACATTCTTTTCTGCAATTCATGTTTATTTGAAATTCACCTTGTCACTAACTTTGATCTGAAAAGCAACCTTAATGCCCAGATTTACATTCAAATGAATTATTTTAAACTAAACAGTCATTAATAGTTTTGTACAGTTAAGTTGAAAGTACCATCTTGATAGATTGCATGACATTTTATTCAGATAGTAAATGCAAAATTTCACAGAAATATAATTAAAGCAAATCCAAATTAAATCTGTTATATCAATACTTTATTGTACATGATATGCACAATTTATGGTTGTTTCAGCTAAATAAATCATAAAAACAAAGTAAGCTTCAAATAGAAAAAGAAATTAAAAACATGATGTACAGTGGTGATTAATGTTCCCTCTAATATTTTTCCTATGTTCGTGGAACTTTTTCCTGTCTGCGTGGAACTTTGTCCTGTGTATGTGGAACTTTTTCCTGTGCACATAGAAATGGCGGTTGTTTGAGCTTGCTGCCAAAAGTTGTGCGTGGAATTTTGAAACTGCTGCGCGGCATTTTTTAATGAGATGCACGGTCGCACACCTTAGAGGGAACATTGGTGGTGGGATGGGTTGGGATACATTCTGATGTCAGCGCAAACAGCAAAAAATGCATGTAGTAAAAATAATGATGATGACTAGTATAATATCCACATGCTAAAAGATGAGACCCTAATAAACCCAACACAGTCGATTTTTCCATCAGTTTCTTTGATCATCAGGTGAAATACATTTAGTTGACTTAAATTTAGGGGCCATTTATTTAGAAATAAATACATATTTCTGGAATACTGGAATCACACTCAGGACAAAATTCTGACACTGACGGGAACTAAGATTGGCTGAAGAATATCAGATTCATGTCTTCACCACTTACTCTGACTGGCAGGCAGAACCGCCCACACTATTCATCAGTTTTGTTGTTTGCATTGTGCCAAGCATATATAGTTGAATTTGCATAAGTTAAAGGTGTTTTAAGATGCAGCTCCACTGTCCAAGTATGCTTAATGTTGATCAGTAAATAAATAAACTAGTAATTGTGTTGAAAATGTTGAGTCAAATTGTTTCTTGGCATATGCCAAATGTTTACATTTATTTATTACTCTGGTATTTGTATATTATTGTGTATATAATTAGATTGGTCTTGACAAAATCTGTTTAATGTCAACTGTTATTTACCTTATTATATATCATTTGTACTTTTATTATGTGGTGTTTTAATGGCTATAAGTATAACATTGTGTTTGTTGCACAGAATGATGATTAGGAAATTATTTTTGTAATTATATTTTTGGCTTTGATTAAATTAAATTTACTCTGAACTGTTTTTCTTTGTGTTTACTCTTGAAGCAGTATTTCATTACAAGTCATATCCTTAGTAAAATTTGTAAATTTAAACTCAGTAGTAATTTTTTCTTTTTACATAATTCTATCAGTAAATTAAATTCATATGGAAATAAAGCAAGATAAATTTAAATATTATTTTATTTTAGTTGGGTCTGCAATATTTGTAAAGTGAACTAATTATTAAAATAGTGACTTATGCACCCATTTTTTTTCAAAGTCATTTAAGAATGGTTTCGTTGCCATACAATTGATAATTAACCACTATGCTTTACATTGCTTTGTGTCAACAGGAGACCCAGAGAATAGTATATTGTCAAGCCATGGAGACTCAAATAGAAGTGATGCTGATTGCAATCAGCAGCTTTTAGGTTTATTTTTTCCTGATAGAAAGATTCACTCTTATTTATTAAATCATAGGAAAGTGGTATTTTTTATTCAACACCAAATGCATTTTGCACTGAGAGTAGTGAAAAGACTGGTACTGTATCAAGACTTAAATAATGACCAGCATCTAATGATGAATTAGATTTTTTTTTGTTTTTAGTATAATTTTGAATAGAATCAATTCTAACATTATAACTGTCCTTTAAGTTGTGTTAGTTTCCTTCTCATAAGCATGGGGCCTTTCAACTTGGGACATTTTGGGCCCTGAATAGCTCTGGAGAGACTATCCCTCACTATTGGGGTCCTGACAACCATTTAAACTAAATATCGAACACAACCTCATCCTTTCCAGCACCCACCCAACCAACCACCCCCAAAAATGTTTCATTTACTTATTAGCATTATTTTTAAGTTGTTTCTAGCAGATCAAGAAAAGAAAAAAAAATATATATATATACTTGCACAAGCACACACACGTACGATTCAGTCACTAAATTATAATGTTCTTCTATCTTACATTTTTAGTAATGAGCAGAAAGGAAAGACACATATTTATTGTGGAAAAATAAGCTGACAGATTGTGTTCCTAACAGTTATTGTTCTCTGAAAAATATATTAAATTTCATATGGGGAAAATAACCTGATGGATTGGGTGACCCGTCAAATGCGCGATAAGTTTAGGGTTAGGGCTATGCTTAGGGGTTAGAGTTAGGGACAGAATGCATCGTCACGCTTTTGTCCATTGCGTTTTTGTCAGCGCGCATTTGTCGGTGAACCGATGGATTGTGTCCCTGACACATTACTTTAATTTTCTGTGGCCAGTGAAGAGTGAAGATGTTTGAAGCTCAATTAGATAAAAACATACATTCAAACATCAGTGTTACAACAAAGACATGTTGAACTGTCGACCTTGTTGGTGTGGATGAACTTGTTTCTAAATTTGTTAAACTGGAAGCATGGAAAACTGAATTCTAAATTTAATTTTGTTACTATCTATCTAGGCCAAAATGTCTATTTGCTTAAAACTTGTCATCTTCCATACATACTACTTCCTGATGCTGTGTACAGTGCATCCTCTATCAGTCTACATGACTACTCCCTGACAACATGCAATTGGTCATGACAACTCACTGACATATAGAAATGATTCCATTGTTCATAACTACTCACTGACAACTTGTAGTAATGCATCCTCTGTTCATGACTTCTTGGTGACAACTTGTAGTAGCACATCCTCCATGCATGACTACTTGCTGACCATCTTTAGCAGTAAATCCTCCTTTTATGACTACTTGCAGACATGTAACAGTGCATCCTTTGTACATGACTACTTGCCGACAATCTTTAGCAGTAAATCCTCCTTTTATGACTACTTGCAGACATGTAACAGTGCATCCTTTGTACATGACTACTCACTGGCAAATTGTAATAATGTGTCCATCATCCACACATGATTACTTACTGACATCTAGCAGTGCCTCCTTTCCTTCAAATCATGTGTTTATAACTGCAGAAGACCAAAGAAACAATACTTCTGGAATAAATTGCTTGTAAATTTAATGCAATATTATTAGGTAGATATGAATTTAAACTGTATCTTTAGCATTGCATAACAGTTTACATTTTTAAGCTAATTTACTATGATCAAAGTTAGAAAGATGGGAAGTAAATTCTTTAGCTTGTCAGTAGAATGTATTTTGGTTTAACACACTTCAGTGACCTCTAAGATGATGTTAAACTTCTTGGATAGATGGGAATGTGTAATTTTAACTCAACATACTTACACGAACCAAACATAATAATATAAATCTGGGAATGTTAATGAATTAAAAATAGACTTACAGTAGATTATAATGTAAGATATACTCCATTATTCAGGCAGATGAGTAATAAAGTCATATTTGTCTATCATTCACTGGGTTAGGCTTTGCATCACTGATAATATCGGATGTAAAAATACAATCTACATGGCAGACTGTAAATCTAATTCTGATGAAATTAAAACAATAACGAATAACATTTGTAAGAATTGGTTTGAAGAGTACACCACTCCTGGGAGTGAATCCATTAACAGGAAAGCTATTCATGTCAGCCATCTCCTAGTGATCATCATTTAGGGAAGGATGCTCTGCAAGATGTATTATAATCAGTAATTATAATGACAGGTAATAAATATTCTTGTAGCACCCAAATCAAAGCACTCTGACAAGCATAACAATGATGATGCAGAAAGATAAATAAATAATAAAATCAATTTAAAGTTGTTACTGAAGTAATCTGAAGATATCTCTCTACACAAAGTAATATTTCTAAATCTTAACTTTGCAATTTAAGACCTCACATATTTAATTGACTTATACATTTAATTTAATGAAGACAATAAATATGTTTTGCTCACAGTATCACTGCCATCGTTTATCACAACAGGAATTTGTTCTTTTGTGTGAGTTTTTTTTAATATGCACATTCAACAGGTAATAAGTTTTGTTTAATTATGACATGTCCATATATTAACAACTTAGATAAAAGATAATAAGATTAGATTCGTTTAACCTGATCAGAGTGAAGTTACACAGTCATACCTGGATTGTTACCCTTGAAGCAGCTGTCAATTTGATAAGCCCATCAGGACATCATTAAAAGCTATCTCTTGTAAATGACTACCTTTATTTACTGTAATAAAGTGACTGCTGATAACACTATTAAGTGCTTGAAAAACCCCAATTCTCATCTGGCTATGTAGCTAACAAGTACCAGAAAATCTTGTCAAACATATTTTACTTATGCATTTATAATACAAAATATCTGGTCAAACCATTGTGAATGCAATGAACAAAACTTGAAAACACCAAGTTAACTAGATTTCTCAGAAGTTGCTAGACATATTTAGAATTTTAGTTTTATTTCAAACTATGGACTTGATTTGAATGTGAAATTACAAACCTTACTTCTGTTAGCAAACTCTCAAATTTTTAGTCACAACAAACTCTGCATTCGTAGTACATTGTATAAAATAATTGCATTGATTCATTTACCATGTTTATAACTCCATGTCAGTTTAATGAGAAAAATACTTTGACTCTCCTCCTTGAAACAACTAACTATAGTTTCAAGTAAATACTTCACCATCCTTCTCTATGAAATAAACTCACATTAATCAGGAAATTAGCTTCCTTTCACATTCACCAAAAGACAAATCTGATTTCAGTTAATCAAAATACATATCTGTCTGGTTTATACCAGAAATAAATCCAGCTTTAAGCTAATCAAATAAAAAGATATTAAAGCATTTATACTAAGAAAGCACATGTTGGATTTCTGAAACCTTAAAAAGAGAAATCCCTAATTTTCTATAGTGTATATTATTTGTATCATATGCATTCTTTCACTATATTGTTACAGTAGAATATACACCTAAAATAAATCAAAATTTTATTCACATACCTTTTCACCCCTACTTCTGCCAACCCTCCTGTCCTCCACTTTGGGATGCAATGTGAGTCTGTGGGTTCCCACTGGAGCACTCCAGATCAGAAATGTCTTTTGACAAAATGATCAATGCAAGCTCTAGTGGTGACATTAACAATATTGTAACCATCACCACCCACATAGTCAACATAGTGTACTTTTATCATGATTTCACCAGTTTCAGTATATACAAAAGTTACTCATTTGTTCTGCATAATCTTTCAGTTTTTTAAGTTTAGATGTGACAGCAAACTAAATCCTTGTAGGTGAACTGGAGACTCGGCTTCATTTAACCTGATTTAATAGGATTCCAATACATCAGCTCACATCCTTCCACAAGTGTGACCATTTATTGCTAATCTGTTTAGCTCATTCATTCATGCCCATGCTCTTTCTCTCTGGATTATATATATATTGTACAGATCTTATTTTTAAAAAATAGGTTGAAGGTCACTCAATGGACTTACTGGGTATAATCATGGGTATAAACATTTTTTTAAAAAAAATAGTACACTGTATTCATCAGCTTTCTCTATAGTGGGCTTTGTGGAAAATATTGAGAGAAAAACAAAAGATATTTCACAAATCTTAACACGTGAAAAGCAAACAACTCTAGGACTTTAATGCCTATGTATCAATGGTCGCTGAATTCCCTATGCTCATTAATTCTGTGTTCACAATAAAATACTAATGAAAAAGTGTTCACATTGACTGTGAAATAAAAGACTGAGGAAAGTGTATTTGTGCAATATTACAAAGTCATTTCCCTAGCACCTTCACATGTAGAATGTAATATGTACTAACAATAGCTTTCATTTCTGTATTAACATCTTCTCTTTAGTTTAGCAGCTGCCAGATCGCACTAGATCGCACTTTATAATTCCTCGCCACAATTTGAACAAGATCACTCAAAATATTCAGAGCCCTACACAAGTTTTGAAGAGTTCTGTACTATTTTAAAACTTGACAGTAATAAGAGAAAAGAAAGCCTAAAATAACAGGCATGCCATCTGTATTTAGAAACCACAAACTGTCGTGGGTCTGACAAAACGAAAATGTCAGGCATTATTACTAATGATTTCATTGTAAATGGAAAGTATCGTCTGGTCCGAAAGATCGGAAGTGGATCATTCGGCGATATATATCTGGGCATTAATGTTGCTAATGGAGAAGTAACTTTTTAATGTATTTTATAATATGTTTCAATATTTTGTTATTTAATTTATTGTGAAAGACAGTATGTACTGTTCAGACCTAAATAACTGGAAGGAAGATACTGCAAAAAAATATTAAATAAAATTGTATTTACCTTAATTTGTAAACAATAACATGTAAGTTGTAACTGATGTAAGCTATGTCTTTATTTAAATCTACCAATTTCAACACTACACTTTGTTCTATCCCGTCTCCGGGTATATGGCTCAAGAGCAAAGTATTTATGAAGTTCTGTTATGGACAAGTAAGAGTATATCACTACTTGACGATATGTCTACTATCAAACTTCAAAGTCAAGGACTAGAAGTTTAGCATTTTAGCAATTTAACTTTAACTTTATTTCATAATTTCTTGACCCAGATGGAGATATTAAGTTTACGACGGCCAGATTGTACACATGGGGAGTTGACAGAGATATAATAGATAATCGGGGTTTGAATTATGGTAGTTGGGAGTTTTTTCAGCTCCTTCCCTCTCCCTTGTTAGTTATTTGAGAGGTTCCAGTAGCGTAACTTCGAATGCTCAGCCACCCTGCAAAACATCTCAACCACCCCACCCCACCCCATTTTCCATATGCGCGCGTGCACACACACATTGCTCCACAGAGAATCAACGTGCATCCTGCGAAAACTTGATCGTGTGTATATTTTTCAAATTTCAAGTACAATTCTTTGTTTTGAAGGGAACAAATACTGAGGCCCTTCTGTTGAAAGACCTACAAGCACTGCCAGGGATGGAGGTTGACCAGTTATACTCCGATTGTAATATGCTTTGAGATTTTAATTAATATGAAGCACAGATAAAATCGCCATTCTTAAAATTTTCAGGAGTGTGTGTATTTCTGTAACTTGTGTAAGTGTAATTGATTTTTTTTTTTTAATGAGTTCTGTTGTAAACCCTACTCTTAGGATCTGATCCAGCTATGATTCTTGGAGATCCAAAGATTTGATGGAGGATATGTGCACTTCAGAGAAGTGATATTTTAAATTCTGTAAGTAGAACAGGTTAATGGTTTCCAGGCAGTTTGTTTAGATAATCTTTCAGTTCTCTGCTCAGTAAACTAGATTTTTATTTTGAGAACTTCTGCTTGATCAGTAAACTAGATTTTTATTCTAAGAACTTCTGCTTGCTCAGTAATTTTTTATTAATTTTTTAAAAAATTTATTCTGAGAATAAAGATCCTATTTTTTTATTTTTTATTTTTATTATTTCAACTCTAGATTTTTATTCTGAGAACTTTTGCTTGTTCAGTAAACTAGATTTTTATTCTGAGAACTTCTGCTTGCTCAGTAAACTAGATTTTTATTCTGAGAACTGCTTGCTCAGTAAACTAGATTTTTATTCTTATTATTGAATAGAAATCCTGGCTCTTTAAATTCATTTTTTTTCCTTCTTCCTTCTTGAAGAATCTGCTATTTAATTCAGCAGTGTTGTAGTGTTTTTACCATGTTTATCTTATTGTCAACTGCCCTGTATGATCTTCATACAGAAATTATAAATTCTCTTTTTATCCCCAAATTCCAGCTTCAAGATGGTGTGGTTCTATTCTCTTTTTGTCAGGTTTTTGTTGTTTTTTTTGTTGTTTTTTTAACCAAAGTTTCACACAGAATTTTATACTTTCTGAAGATTTTTGTTCCAGCTACTGTTACAGTGTTAGAGATTGACACCTGAATATTTTTAATTTCATCATTATGATTTTTTGCATCGTGGTATCTTGTGTTACATGCTTGATCTTGTGTAGTGGTGATGATTGCTTCTGTTTGGGCTTTTAAATTCCATTGCTCTCAGCCATCTGTACTTTCATTGTTTAGTGATATTTTTTTATCATACAATACATATTGACTATAGGCTATAGGTAGTATAGAGGGATTATGTATCTCATTGTTTGTTGACCTCTGTTTTAATCATAATGTCTTTTATCATGTTTCTGTGGTACTGGTAGTTAATAAAACCTACTGAATTTTACTGTTGTAGTGGCCCATCTTTGCTGTTTCTATATGCCTCAACTATGTATGTCTGTGTGTATTCAGTATCACTTCTCTCTCTCATACTCTCGAGGCCTATGACCCCATTTTCTGAGATTCAGAAAGGCTTTGTGTTGTAAGCATCTTTCTTGTTTTCCTGTCCATTTCATTGAAGTCATTTGCTCTCCAGTCTATACTCTATGACAATCTCTGCACATGTTTATATTATAATAATTATTTTAAGAATAGCATTTGCATTTTTTTAAAAATAAAAAATCAGTCAAACAAATCTGCAAGTAAAATTGTTATTTTTTTACTTGCAGATTTGTTTGACTAATTTTTCTTATTTTCTTTTACTCTCCTAGTGTGGTTTAAACATCTTAGTTATTATTCAGTCTTTTTTCCACAATTTTTGTTGACTGTCAGTTGTGAACCAAGCTCTCTGAATCTTACTAAAATTCTCTTTCTGGGAGATCCAAGGTTTTATGGAGGATGTGGGCACTTCTGAGGAGCACTGCTTTGAATAGTGGGGAAGTCTGTGGTTTCCAGGTAGTTTATTCAGATAGCCTTCCAACTCATGTTATGTTCCCCAAGGCTCCTACCACTGTTATATAGGTACTGCTTCTGCTTTCACATTCCACAGTTTCTGGATTTCTAATCTAAGATCTTGGTATATTTCTATTTTTTCCTCTTATTTTTTGTTTGTATGTTTCTATCACTTTGAACAGTGACATCAATGATTGTCGCTGTTCTGTTGGATTTACTGAGAACTACAACATAGTACAATGTCTGGTCTTCATGCATGAATCACTCAATCAATTCTTATCTTGAAGTCCCACAGTAGTTTGACTTCTTCTGTTTCAGTGACTGCTTCTGGTTCATGCATCCAAGCTTTTTCTGGGATTATTACTCTAGAGTTCTCACATAGATTTCTGAGTTTTGCCACTTCATTGTGTCTTTTGGTTTATTCTGTTCCAGCCAGAACTTGACATCCAGATAGTATGTGTTCTGGTGTTTCATCCAAGGATTTGCAGAGTTTGCATATTTGGAATCATTTGAGATTTTCATGATTCTTGTTTAGTGCTAGATCTTGTACAGCTGTTATGAGTCTTTCTGTTTCTGCTTTCAAACCTGCCTCTTTCAAACATTTGTAGGTTGATTGTTTTGTTGATGTTTCATCAGCTTGCTGCACATACTGGCCATGAAAAGATTTTTGACTCCGGGTATTTGCTAATGTCTGTTTCATTGTTTTCTTCCATATTTCTTTGTTTGTGGAGGTTGGTATAAGCCACTCATCATCAGCTTACCCTTGCTGTTATTCCGGATGTAGTCGGCCAGACCTACAACCTCTCCTTCTGTGACATCTTTAATTTTCCAAGATACATATAGCCTGTCTATGTCTGCTTTTGGGTGTAAGGCTTTATGTATTGTGAGTAGTTTTCTTGTTTTTCATTTATTTCATTTGTTGTCCAATCTATGATACCTCCAATGTAGCTGGTTATGGATTTTGCTTATACATTAAGGACTTGTATTTTGTTAGCCCCATTTAGCTTGGACTTAGGACTTGTCTAAGTCTAACATGTTTTTCATTCTCTCTCTTAACTTTGGACTTAACTTCACCCTGCATATTTTCTTGCTATTGTAGTATCCCCCGGTATTTATATCCCCTTTTTATTGAAACATCTCTGATTTTTCCAATGTCAATTTGTTGTTTTGATCCTTCCTTCTGTACGATAATTCTACCACATTTCCTAGGCTGAATTTCATGTTAATGTCCTTACTGTAGATCTTGACAGTATTAGTATTGATCAGTGAGGTGATGTCACTTTCATTTTCATTGTATATAGCTTTTGATCTTCCATATACAGTAGATGGCTGATAACATATCCAGTTTTCATTTTGTATCCTAATCCTGTTTTCTGGATGACTTTGGTTGAGAGGATTTGGGGCAATGCAGAACAGCAGTGGTGATAGGGAATCAAGAAAGATTCTACAGTTTATTGGTATGTCTGTGGTTTCTTTGTTGTTGCATGTGAGGGTGCTTTTCCAGTTTTTCATTGATTCTTGTTTGGTTCTGTACTGATGGTGCTATTTTGTACAGTTTTGTTTCAAGTATCCATGAATGTGGAACTGAGTCATAGGCCTTTTGATAGTCAATCCATGCCATTGCAAGTTTGTTCTTCATTTCTTGCTGTCAGTAACTAAGGCTTTATTTATTGCCAGTTGGTCTTTTTTCCTCTGCTGCCTGATCTAGCACCCTTTTGTTCATTGGTTAGTTTGTTTGTTTCAAGATGAGATATGATTTTATCACTTATAATTACTGATAGTGATGATAGTTGTCTGGTGTTGTGCCTTTCTCTGGATCTTTCATAATAAGGTTTGTTTTCCCTTTACCGTCCAGGCTGGCAAGGTTTCTGGTTTGTTTAATATGTTCAGCAAGTCTACCATGTAAGTGTAACTAAGGTGGTAAGATGTTTCAGCCAGAATATTTATATTTGGTGTAGGTCTGGAGCTTTCCAGTTTGTCATCTTTCTTACCTTCTTGATGCCTTTCTTGGTGATTGTGACATTACATTGTTGAGCTGTGTCTTTATGTTCATCTTTCAATTCTGTGATCCATCTGGCTGAGGTATTATTAATTAAGTGTTTTTGGATTGCTCCAAATGTTTTCCAGAAGGTCTTGGTGTCCTGAATATTTGGTAATTGTGGTTCTGTTCTGGAATTTTTTTGTGAATTGTTGGTTTAGTCTTCCTGGGTCAGTTTTGAATGTTTTGTTCTGTTGGAATTGCTGGCCTCTTGCAGTTTATCTCTTCAGACGGTTGCTGAGTCCCAGTAGTCTTTGTTTTGCATCTTCTATTGGAGTCTTAATAGTATTTGTTGATTAATGTTGCTGTCAGTTTTCTTTTTATTATGTATTGCTGCTGTCTTTTGGATTAATGTTGCTGTCAGTTTTTTTTTTATTATGTATTGCTGCTGTCTTTTGGCTTATTTCTTTCCTAGTACACCCTATTTTCTTTTTTATTCTTCTCTTTCATGGTGGTACTGTTGGTTTCGTTGTTTTTCTTTGGCTGGCATTGTATGTTTATCACTTATTTTAGCAGTGGTGTATATTAGACTATTGGTTTCTGTAATATCTTCTGTGGGAATATGTTTTAGAATTTCATTTGCATTATAAATTGCTGTTCTTAGGGCTTTGTTGTTTTGCAGCCTTCTTGTTGAGATTCTGCCTACATGTGACTTATTTTTGTCCATGAAACTTTGTATGTCTTCTAACAAGCTATTTTGTTCTTCAGTTCTCTAGTGTGGTCATCATCTGGTTTTGACTATTGTGACTTTGTGGAAGTTTCATTCTCTTCTATTTCAATGCATAAGGTTGTGATATTGTTTGTTGCAGCTCTATCTTTTGTAGTTCTACTAGGGCTGTAAGAAGCTGATTTTGTAGGATTGCTCTCTTCTGGTCCAGGAGCTGCTGTTCACTGATAATATCACCTGGTTTGAGCCAGAATTCATTCATGCATCCTTTTTCTATATCCTCTTACTGTTGGTTGGCTTTGATAGTAAGACCATTATTTGTATATTTTCCTCTCTGGTCCATCTTCGAGTTTTTGCTAGCATTTCAGTAGCCCATTTTTCACTAGAAGTAGAACAGCCTGAAACATCAGTGCTTTAATGCAGACCATGTTAACGCAGGCGATGTCTGATCCAGTATAGAATCAAATTTTGTTTTCTCCATCATGGATGGGATGGGTGAGGATGTAGTTTGGAGAGAGCCATTTTTCTCTGCCTCGACAGTTCAGAGATGGGATTTGAAGTTGTCACCCATCTTTGTTTGTCGACACAGCATGGGTAGCTTAACTTTCTTGCCCCTCCATATCCACTGAACTATTGAGATTATTATTATTATTATTATTATTATTATTATTATTATTATTATTATTTAAGCTTGTAATGTAGTTAAAATTCATCACTTTTTACAGAAATGGAAATAATAATTGTGTTCAAGTTCATTGTATACTATATTTTCAGGAAGTTGCCGTCAAACTGGAGCCACAGACTGCAAAACATCCACAATTACTGTATGAAAGCAAACTGTACAAGATCTTGCAGGGTGGTGTTGGCATTCCACATTGCAGGTTTCAGAAACAACATATATAACATGATTATATTGTTATACATAAAACTATTAGAAGTGAAAAGTGAATTATTTTATTTTTTTGTTCTGTATTAAAATGTTTGTCTGGATTTAGGCCTCTTGATGGTGTACCACCTGCCATAAAGGCTCATTCGTATTATTTCTATCATATCTAGAAATTACATTTTTCATCTGACCATTTTGCCGAATACACCATTAGCTTCTATACAGCCGCAATGTCTTTGTACTTGTGACATTTGAAACATTAACATTTATGTCAGAAGCATCAGTTCCTTTTTTAAAAAAAAAAATCATGAATTTAAACAATCTGAAACTCAGAAAGCTTCAATAAAATATTTAGAATCAGTGAATTATAAAATAAAGAATTTTTCTATATAGCATTTTTTTTCTTTCCTTAAATAGATAAAATAGCAAAACAGTAACACATCTGGAAGTAAATCTATATGCATCCCCTTCAAAGGATAGCCCTGGTACAGAGTGTGTACAGAGTGGGGAGGATTTAGATGTTCAAATCAGTAAATGGAAACAAACTCAAATATGCTTTAAAAATAAATATAAAACCATATTAAAGCCCTAATCATAATCCAACACAAAATTTTGATCAAGGCCAGGCTTCAAAGATGTGCCACATGATGAATAATATAGTTGATTAAAGATCATGACCAGTACTTATCTGCTTAAGTTTAATGTAATAACTGAAAAGATAACTTTTATGGATGTATGATATTACTGCTCCTGTCAGCCTGGAACTAAGCTTTATTAATCTAGGTTTATAATGTGGTCAGGCAACCCTTGAAAATTTTAGCCATGACTAACTCTCAGTTTGTTATGACAACTTGCTAGCGAAAGAAAGCCAATAGTGGGGTGGGTGGAGAGAGAGACAATGACAACTGTTAATATCGAATATATAATAATAGGTTCGGGTAAACGAACGGACTATAAATTTGTCTTTGTTGTAATAATAAGAAATACTTTGGTTTTATTGCCTCTCTTTTTTAACATAATAGTTGCAATTTTTATAAAGACATTTTACCTAACCTTTAAATCAGCCACTAACACCATGCTTTTTTGTTTTCTTATTTGCATTTGAAGAATTAATTTCTGCACAGCACAACCCTACTCCACCATGGTAACAATAGGAACATTTTTATGATCACATTGATTGTGCTGCTCTAATAATAAAGAAGGAACATGTTGACATTTTTATGATCGCATTGATTGTGCTGTTCTATTCTTCTAATAATAAAGAAGGAACATGTTGGCATTTTTATGATCACATCATTGATTGTGCTGTTCTAATAATGAAGGAACATGTTGGCATTTTTATGATCACATTGATTGTGGTGTTCTAATAATAATGAAGGAACATGTTGGCATTTTTATGATCACATTGATTGTGCTGTTCTAACTAATAATAAAGAAGGAACATGTTGGCATTTTTTTTTTACCTGACTGCACTGTTCTAACTAATAATAATGAATGAACAAGTTGCACTTTTATTTAGTTTGAATTAATCAAAGATTTGAAATATCCTTATTGTAATTAAGCATGTTCTTCTGTACCTGTTAAAGATAAATGTTCATTTATTTAGTTATTAAAATAAAACATTACATATTTGCAAATAAAAGTCCTACTTTTTTTTTTCATTCCTAATGCTATGCAACATCACACTGTAGCTATTTACAACAATTGTAACTGTAAATAAAGGAAAAGGGTAGTGGTAATTAAAGTTTGTATTCACTAATTTTATTAGATGGTATGGTCAAGAGAAAGACTACAATGTCCTTGTTATGGATCTACTGGGACCTAGCACAGAGGATCTTTTTAACTTTTGTGGACGTAAATTCACCATGAAAACTGTGCTCATGCTTGCTGATCAGGTAAATATTTGGTAAACCAAGATGTCTTAAAGTAGAGGATCTTATTTATTTCATTTTCTTCACTATTTCATCACTGACTAGTTAGGAATCCCTTCACAATTCATCAATATCATTTTCTCTTCTTCGTTGTCCTTTAGTATCCTTATGTTCCAGCTTCTCTTCAGTTTCATGCTTATCTCTGGTGTAGGTGTAAATGAAATTGTGAAATATTTCATCCGTTAATATCTTTCTCCCTCTTAGCAAGAATTATATTAGTTAAGTAGAATGTAACAGGGTTTGTTTATATTTTAATGTTGAAAAGTCTGTTTAAGAAAAGTAAAGTACCGATTAAAAATCATCATCTTACCAACTTAGATATATTTGTTCTTTTTTGCTTTCAAATTTGATAACTTCTCTAGTGTTTATCTTTATTGGTAGTTAAAAGGAAACAGTGATTAAAGGGCAACGCTTACTTTTGACAGTAATGAAAAGTACATTTTAAATTTAAAAATTAAATCTGTGATTCTGACTGACTCTTTAGAGTATGGTTGGATTTTGATTTGCTCCCACTTTTGTAAGATGATAGTGCAATTTTTCATACTGTTATTGAAACACCCTTGAACCACATTTTTATAGTATGTTTTAAAATATTTGTTGTTGAAATAAATTATCAGTTTTTATAATTATTATTTATGTTTTAGTAAACACACTCTCATATTTAGAACTCGTATAAACCTCTATATGTTTTTGTTGTTGCTCAATGCAGAAAACATCCCCTATTTATTATTTTCTATGGAAAATCTTTCTTGATGTGCAAATTCTAGATGCACCATTTTTCTCTAAAACACATCCCCCAGCCCCAGCCCCACCCCCACCCCATAGTATATCAAGGTATCACTGTTTATTTAAAGGAAGATGAGAATACAGTTAGTTGCTAATTATTGACACCAAAAGTTTTCTTAACAGCAAAACCAGATCTGAACTTTGCCAACATTTTAAGGGCCACCATAATTGTGGATGTTTAAAACATTAATCTACTCTTTCAGTAATAACATTTATGTAAAATTCAAGAATGTGAATCTGACATGTTAAGAAAGAAAAGAAATGCAGGAATACAACAGAATTGCAGTTTTTTTTATTTAAAAAAATGCTATATGGAAGATCTTACAGATAAATTTATACAACTTTACATGTTAAAACCAAATGTTTTGCACCTTTTAGGTGGGAAAAATTGCTTGCAGCTTACATTGGCACTGTTCACACACATAGTTTTGCACTATTAAGGACATTTGTAATTTCTGTGATAAAAGTATACTAAAATGAAACCATTACATGGGGGGGAGGTATTATATTTGGCTGATTATACTTGTATGCTGTCTCTGAATTAGAACTGTTTGATCTGCGTTATAACTAATGTTAAATATCAGTTCTTGATGCCATAGAAATGTAATGTTGGGATCAGAAGGAATCTCTGAGTAATTAATTTTTTTAAAATTAAATTTAATAATAATATTCATCTCAAAACTTTAGATTTATTTTCTCTTATATACTTAAGTTTAAATTTATAAATTAACATAATTATTAATTATTTGTCTCTACTTAATATTTTTCTTTTTAAAATCACTGATTGATGTTAGTCTTTATTAGTTTTTTTCCTACAAATATCAAAATATTTTGTCTTAAGTTTTAACAAAAATTTTTTAACTGTTTTCAGATGATCAATAGAATAGAATATGTGCATAATAAAAACTTTATCCATCGTGATATAAAACCAGACAATTTTCTCATGGGCATCGGGCGACATTGCAATAAGGTATGCTACTCACTTTGTAAATATGCATAACTAATAAAATGTCATGTTTATGAAGATTTAGATTAAAATGTTAATGATTTAATAATTAATTGATAAAATATTTTTACAATGTTTAATTTTTCATTATATTTTAATTTGCATGTTAATTTATCTGTTCTCTGACATATATAGGTTAATGCAACAATATTAGTATCTTGTGCTACTGTCATTCCTTTTAGGTGTTAAGTCAAAGTCACAAATAAAATGATTGGTCATACACCTGGCTGATAATTAAAATTCAAAACAGATTTTAAAAAATGGATATAGCTCAACCCAATTGTTGGTTATGCCAGTGAAAAGAATTGACAGAAAGCCTGATTAGTGAGTTACAAAGGGCATGGTAGAAATCATATGCAGCATGAACTGATCTGATTCAGAATGTTTATTGAGAGATTTTGCAGTGTACTTGCTCTTTTAGCATAGGTAATAAAACAGTTATTTCTACATTTTAGTTATACTGCTCTAGTTGAAGGCTTTTACTAGCTCCAGACAGACAGCTTTGTCATTTTTAGATTACTTCTCAAAGATGGGATTACTGGCTGGGGATAAGTGACAGATTGCTTATCCCAGATTAGTGGTGAGGTGGCCACTTTAATAGGGCTGGTGCTGACATGAACTGATGAAGTACTTTGTTCTTTCTGTCTGAGTCGTTATCTCATATACACTTTAGCTACTCAAAACATGAAAGAGCTGTGGTGAAATATGTTCTTTAAAATTCTGGCTGAATTCTTATAGTAGTACTCAGACTGGTTACTCATTATAATACTGGTTACAAAATAATAAAAACAAATGACACTTTTATTGTTTAAAAAAATGAAAATATACACTTTTATAACTATAACCACATACTTATTTCTCAACTACACTGAGCCACAAAATAAATACACAATGGAAAAACAAATTATGGAAACACAAGATCAGGGCAAAACATCAATGGAACAGCAATGAAAACACAGAGAAACCATAAAATTGGCACCCAGTCAATGCCCCACCTACCTCACCCTAGTTACAACCACTGCTGGGGATGTCCATGGAAGGATCAGACATGGCTTATAGATCTCAACTTTGCAGATATCATGTTGATAGCAGAGACAAGGGAATACCTGCAGAATATGACCACCACACTGGAATCAGAAGCTGACAAAGTCAGGATGTAGATAAGGGTTGATTAAACAAAGGTCATCCAGATTGGTAACCCTCCTAAGAATATGCAGATCAAAGTCGGATGCTAACCAGTTGAACAAGTGCAACAGTTCACCTACCTAGGCAGCACGCTGTCACTTGATGGCAATATCGGTGCAGATGTCAATTTCAGAATTGAAACATCAGCAGTGTTTCAGCAATCACTACTGATTTGGTCTGCACCAACCATCAACTCTATGGCATAATTGACTCTACAAAACCATTATCGCACCAACAATGATCTGTGCTAGTACAACATGGAAAATCATCACAATATCAATGCGGCTTACCATGTTATGCCAGTGATGCCATTACTTACTACACTATTGCAGTTGAATTACCAATGAAGAAATCTTGCAGAGAAGTGACTTGAGAAGGCTGCAGGACATTATGACAGAATGTTGAATACTCTTTGTTGGTCATGTTCCTCTGCCTGATCAACAACACCCCAAGTGTGCAATGAAATTTAAGCCACTAGGAAGTATGTGGAAGACTGGCAACTTGCTGCTAAAAATTCAAAGAAGACCTGCAAGTACTTGGCATTAAATGGGAAGAGATTGAAAACATCATGGCCAACAAAACACAGAAAAACTTGCTGCCCAATGACCCAGGTGGACCTTAGTCTAAGTAATATATAATATAATGTGTGCGTTGTTGAATGTCAAACTAACGAAAAGTGGTAAAGTGGAGGACTGCCTGTTACAATGTTCTAAGAAATAATAATTGATTAAATAAATAAATCTTTTCATCACTTGCATATCTTAATTTAATTGAAGAATGTTAAGCAAGAATATGAAATTATGTTATTAGAACCATAGTTGAGCAGTAATAAATCAGAATTTGCAGAGGTTACATTATTGTCATTAAGACTATATAAAGTGTATAACAAGAGTGAGCAGTTGGTTTATTTCTTAGTGTGCCAACTTAACAGTGTCTTATGAATAATTTTTCAGTGCACACCCTAGAGAAATGGAAGAAAATTGTACTCACTATAAAACAAAAGCTGAGTTAATTGAAAAATTTGAAAATGGGGAATCTGCTTGTAAATTTCGAAAATAATATGGAATTGGGGTTCAAACTGTTTGCAACAAAGAATAAAAAGTTTGAGGAATTTACAAGAGACTGTAATAGCAGTACAAATTCTTCCAAATGAAAGATTTTGAAAAAGCCATCTTCTGAAGACTTGGATGTAGAATAAGTTGCTATACATATGTATTATATAGAGGCCAGATTATCTTGTCCATTGTCCATGCATCTCCTCTTTTCCATTAACCTGGATAATCTCCAATATATTGTATTGTCAATATCACTATGCAGAATAAAAATGGTCAACTATCCATGATATTATTTTATTTTGATTGAAAACCCCCCACAAAGATATACCTTTGTATATAATGTAACAGTTATATCCACCATGTTATTACTATTTTGCCATTATCAGTTTCCCAAATATGGTATTTTCAGGTATTCATAATTGATTTTGGCTTAGCCAAGAAGTACCGAGATAGTCGCACAAGACAGCATATACCCTATCGAGAGGACAAGCATCTGACAGGCACTGCTCGTTATGCCAGCATCAATACCCACCTTGGTATCGAGCAAAGTCGTCGTGATGACATGGAATCATTGGGATACATTTTGATGTACTTCAACTGTGGCTCACTACCTTGGCAAGGTTTGAAGGTAAGAAAGGTATTTTCTTTTTCATTTATTATTACAGTGTGGGTTAACGCTATGTCACGATATGGAACACAAGTGACCAAATATGGGCATTCGTATCCAGTTAACGGCCTTTCCCTCACCTTTAGAGTGACCTACATACTCTCAACCCGTAACCATGTTATTGCATCAGCCGAACATAGTGAAAGTCTCTTCTCATAAATTAAATAGCTAGTTGAAACAATTAATAAGTTGAAAAATAATGTTTCCATAATTCGGCATAATTTGCCTAATATTTCCTGACACTCTAAATTGTCCTATAAAGCCTCTAAAATGAGCTTAATAACCAAATATGAGTTTAATTGCTGCATAGTTACTAAAAATATTATGTCAATCAAAAGTTAATAATTATTTTTTATTTCATTTTTATTTGATAGAAAATATTTTTTCATTGTTTTGTGGTTTATTAATTTGTTTGGTCATTAGTTCATTTGGTCATTAATTCATTTGGTCATTAGTTCATTTAGTTCATTTGGTGTTTAACCCGTTCGCCGTCGGCTATGAAAAACTCGCGCGACGTCACGGTATCAGGCAGTTTTGCCGCTGAACGATTTTTCTAAAGGTTACCCTAAAAAACCGCGAAAAGCGACGATCATTTTGCACGGATATTCAAAACGTTAATTGAATATTAATCTAGACAAACTAATTAAATAATAAAGTAATATTTTTAATTGATTTAAAATTTAAAAATAAATAAATAATAAAAAGTTTTCTTACCTTTTACTTGAACTTGAGAATTTCTGCATCGATGTCATGTTGAATTTCTGCATGGGTGTCATATTCCTTGAAGGCTTTACATCCCCAAGTGCTGTGGGAATGTTTTGGCGATGTTTTGGATATTTAGGAGAAATATCCAGGGTCTCGCCTCATCAGAAGCCTGACCCAAAACTGTTTATTATATGGAACATCAAGCACACAAACACCACGTACTTGTACTCAATGGCTACAGTGTCCGAGATCTATCTGAAGAAAGTTTTTTTGAAGTATAAGTCACAGTTCAAAATTCCAAAAGAATGATGAAGAAAAATTATTGAAATTATTTAATTCAGCTGAAGTAATGATAGATGTAGTCAAAGATAGTGAAGCACAAATCCAGATGCAGAAAATAAGTTGAAAAGTTCCAAAGGAATGATGAAGTAAACTCACAGAAATTATATAATGCCAGCCCCTACCAAACAAGAGAAGAGATGTGAAGATTTATATCTTTTACAAATGTAGAATAGGCAATAAAATAGTAATTGTAGTCAAAGTTATGAAGCACAAATCCCACTGATGTCCAGAAATATTTTTTCACATGTCCACTTGAAGAATACATTTTGTTTTCACAACTCCCAAATGAAGAAGATAATTTATAAATAATCCAATTGGAAATGTAGTCAAAGTTATGAAGCACAAATCCCACTGATGTCCATGAAAATTTTTTCACACGTCCACTTGAAGAATACACTTTGTTTCCACAAATCCCAAATGAAGAAGATAATTTATAAATAATCCAATTGGAAATGTAATCAGTTATGAAGCACAAATCCAACTGATGTCCAGAAATATTTTTCACGTCCACTTGAAGAATACATAGAGAGTGAAAGAAAACTTTCTTGTATCAGTTTATTGTTTTTCTCATGCTTGGATATGCATTTATGATACTGTCACACAAATTGTACAAGTGTCTTTCCCCATGTACATAAATAAAATCGAAAACATGCCCTGTAGTACTCTCGCAGATTTTGTATGATTTGATTCCAAATCTAGCACGTTTCGATTTTATATACTGTCTAAAACCCAAACGATTTTTCCAAAGCATCAAAGATTCATACACACAAATATTTTCACCAGGCACATAAATTAATAAAAATACTTGTCTGAAATGATCAACAAAGAATTTGATTTTTTGGATACTGTTGCTAGGTTCAAAGACTGAAAAATGTAACAGCTTAGCACAAACAGATCTACGCCTGTCGTGACTTTTGCGAATTAGACTTATTTAGTTATTATAAAATGTTTCATTTCTTGTAAAGTAATGATCAATAAAAGATTTTCTATCTATTCCCATCAAAATAAAAAAAACCAAACACTGATAAAGTTCACTTACCTCTGTATCTCGCCATTGTTTGAATCGAACCTACGAAGGAAGGATCTACGAAGGAAAGATCGGTCGCATTACTCGCATACCGGCATAAATATTAGCGTACTTGACAATTCTTTGCACAAAACTTTCTGGGGAAAATGTTTGGAAAATATTGAGAACTGTAGCATTTTCTGCAAATGGTATTTGTACTCCACTGCTGACTGTAAAAGGGGGATTCTCCATGCGTTGGTCACAGATGCACGCACCACGCACACACGCTACGCCATGACAGACCGGGTTTCGTTTTCGCCTCATGGTGACCTTCATGAAAAATGTCAATAGGGGCTGGAATTTCATCTTGTGATAAAAAAATCACTCTCATCTAATGGGTCATAGTCTAATCCATCTGTGGCTTCAAATTCTCCAACACCAACATCAAAAGTTGCCTTGGCGAATGATAAACGTAGCATACACAATATCCCAAATATGAAAGCACACAATGGCGTCCACCTTTGAACAAAGTAAAAGTAGGGTGACGCTACCAAAGGCGGGAATTCAGTCACATGAGTATTCTCATTAAAGTATCCAATGATAAAATTTAGAACAAAATTGGATGCTGAAGCGAACTCACATACTTTCTTCCCTCGGATTGGTTACTTTAATTTACATATCATCTGTTGAACTGAGGATGCGCGCGCATGGTTTCAAAAGAATACCCTTGACGTTTGTGCCTATTTTATTAGACGGTAACGATTAGATACCAAAGACGGCGAACGGGTTAATTCAGTTTGTTCAGTTTTATTAGGTTTAGCTGCTGGAAAAGACAAGACTTCATTCATGCAACATTCTTACAATAGGCATTTTTGAAGGCATTTTGTTCTCATCTGGAGAGAATGTATACAGTATTGCCTTATTCTAGATATCTTGGCATCAGATTAATTCAAGAACTGAGTATTCTAAATATATCAACATAAAATAAACTGGAAAAAAAACTATTTATTTCACCTAGAGCATTGTCTGAAACTAGATTTGCAATCAGCTTTACACATTTCTTTAGACTCACTGGCAAAACTTTTGAAAAATAAATTGCTTATTTGCTTTGCCATTTATATTACTCTGTTTTTATAAGAACTTTGCACTTTCAAAATAGAGAATGCTGATGTTTTCAAACATATGAATGGGGGGGGGGGGAATAATCATTCAAAACTTACTCCATTCAAAACTTATTGGGTTCAGATACTCATGTGTCTTTTGCTATCATCACATATCTTTAATGATGACTGGTTTTTAATTTGTATTCAGACCAGGTCAAGCTCCAAGCAGTAGAAGCTAACTGCCGTATCAGAGACAAATGGCTAAGCACTATACATACAAGTCATTGTCTTTTTCCTTACATATAATTTATAATTTTTGAAACTTTTTTTTAAAATAGGAACTGGAAACTCACTGTGCTGTACTTCTTCACTAGGCTTAGCTTACTTATTTCTCACCGAACAGTCAAATTTTCATTATATACTCAAACCCCTTCACCCTGACTCCTCAAAACAGTTTCTTTGATTAAAAAGTACCATTGAAATCAGCAGAAAAAGTTTTGTCTGTTTATGTATTATTAGTAATGATTTTGGAAAATATGTTTGGAGTACCTATTATTATTATTATTTCGAAATAATCAACACAGCCTGCACTTGACAGAAATTGTGTATTTTCTCCCTTCACTTTGTTGCACTATTATTATTTTTAAATAATCTACTCAATACAGTAAAAAAGTATTTATATTGTCCACTGATAACTATTCTTGCAGTCTAATGACATAACTTAATAGACATTTATAAACTTCTGGACAATAAGGTGATTGAGATTCTTTCTGACTTGCAGTATGCAAGTATGCAAATCAAATAGATTAAAAAGAATAGCACCAGAATAAAAACTTACCTGATAGCTTTAATCATTATTTGTGTAATAGATAATAACTATTTGATAAGTAGGACATGACATGACCAATTATGAATAAATGTCTTATGAATGTGTTTAATGTGAAATACTTGTATTTTGTAATCAAACTCAAGATTTTAGTAATTCAAGACTTATTTATTTGTATTTCTTTAGGCAGCAACAAAAAAACAGAAATATGAGAAGATTAGTGAAAAGAAGATGTCTACTATGATAGATGTCTTGTGTAAGGTTAGTCAATTTATTTTCACCTTTTTATTTTTACCCATCCATTTATTGTGCTAAGTTTAGAAGTCAGTAAACACTATCAAATGTTTTATATTATCAATCATTATATGTATATTGTTATATCAGCCAATCGGTTTGTCTCTTAATTGTTCTGAATGCTGTTGACACTAGCGTATACAGAACACATTCATGAATGTATGCATGCACACTTGTATGTGTCTTTTGTAGTTAAGAAATTGTGACATTTATATGTATCTACACCATGATAGGTTTCCTTATGGTAGAGTTATTGAGTGACTAAGTTTGCACATTAACTGATGTTTTCAATAACCATAAAGGATTGAATCTAACTATACATTATTAAAATGTATACTAGAATAAGGAAAATATAATAGTTCTAATACTATTTACTTCATTGATCATAAGAGTATATATTTATTTTGAAAAAATGTAATAATTTGTTATGTTTCTGTTGTGTTGTTTTCTTTTTTATCTGAATCAAAATATAAGTTCATGCTGCATTTCATTATATCATAATTAGTATAAAAATATAGTACTGCAATATGCAAACACTTTACAAAGTAACTATGAAATATGTCAAACTAAAATTAAAAGATATAGACAAAAAATTATTATTGTTTTGAGTTTAGATTCAACTGTATGTTTTTATTTTAATCTTAACACTACTGTTGATAAGAAATACTGCCTTATATTATGCTGCTTAGTCTAACATTTTTACTAAATTAAAACCAATGACCTTTACTAATCTTGATTAATCTTCTAAATGGTTAGCAAATTTCTTCATCTAATATGGCTTTTAAAGAAAACAATAAATTGAGTAATACTAAGACACTTTTGACATCTTTGGAACTAAAAGCCCACAAATGGTTCATCTATCACTTAAACAGAAGAACAAGATTTTCATTGAATTTTTTTTTAAAGACTGATTTTAATAGTTTAATTCTTAACAACAAAAATAATTGTGTACAACTAAAACTAAAAGTGTTGACAATGCCATGTAAGTATAGCTCATTTTTTTATTAGTACGTCTATTAAAGTTGAGTATGTGTTATATTTAGCTATCTACAGGCTTTATCTATAGCTACTTTATTCTTCTGTTTAATTATGAATATACATATAATTATTAATAACTGGGAATTTTTTCAGTTGATTTATTGAGTACAAATTATAGTACATCATTTGTAAGATTTAATTAAACAAATGTTTAGAAATTTTCTTAATGTTGAACATATCATATATACTTGTGTACAAGTCAAATCCTGTATAAGTTAAAGTTTTTTCCCAGGGTAAAATGTGTCAAAAATTTACAGCTCATTTATAGATCACAGCCAAGAAATGAAATACAAAGTATGTGCAGAAATTTTGTTTTGACAGCCAATCATTATATGGTAAATGATGTCATCTTTTATTTTTTACAGCATAAATAAATAGCATAGAAATCGCATACCCTTAATAAATGCTAAATAATGTTTAGTGTATAGTATAAATTAAAGCCTGTAAATTGTAATGCTGTTTATAAAGATCCTAACAAAGTTAAAATCCATCAGAGCATCAGAGTCTAATTCATCAGCATCAAAATCACCAAAAAAGAAATCAGTAAATTTAAATGCACTCTTGTTAGACTCAGTTAAATAAAAAAACCACTATAATTTTCAGTCAATATGTGCACATCTCTGTTGACCATGAGTAGAATGTTTTCACATATTATCACTAAGGAAGTTAACTTCCATACAAAACATTTTATGACAGCATACAATAGTTTATATTTTGAAAGATACTCATAACACTTCGGTAGGAGTGCTGCAGGAGAATATCGGTATAGAATATCTTTCAAACATGGCCATATAATTTGACCATAGGATAAGTTGGGGGTATGTGTTTGCTGATAAGAATAAGAATAAATTTCTCAACTTGAGTCTCAACTGATTTTTAAAGAAATAATCATACTTATAACTTACTGTATACACTCGAGTATAAGTATGATTATTTCTTTAAAAATCAGTATAAGCAAAACCATACTAATTTGGAGACTGCTAGTCCGAACATTGCATAATTGGATTATTAGACCATCTACATCTTTTACTCATGCATACCCTTACTACATACTTTTTCTCCCTTCTCTTTGACCTAAGTAATCATTCGTTTATTAGACCAACTACATCTTTTACTCATGCATACCCTTACTACCTATTTTTTCCCCCTTCTCTTTGACCTAAGTAATCATTCGTTTGTCAGTTTAGACCAACTACATCTTTTACTCATGCATACCCTTACTACCTATTTTTTCTCCCTTCTCTTTTACCTAAGTAATCATTCGCTTGTCAGTTTCTCAATAATTTTACCTCAAATAATTAATAACTAAGTATTAGAAATGTGAATAATATCACCTCTCTAATTTTGATTTTTGCTTATCCAGACCTTCCCTCCTATTATCTGAATTAGCACAGTTTCACTATATTAAAAATTCTGTATTTCCAAAGTAATAAGACAGTACATTTTTATACTAGTGGAAACATCCTTAAAAAGAATACAGAGAAGGTATGCACATAAGCAGTGATTTGCTTAAAAGCAAGTAACTGATCAGAATGAATTTGTTATATATTTAATACAATTTCAAAATTAAAACCATTGTATTAATTTTAATAGTTATATTAAGCATTACTTAAAACAACTGAAAAATCTCTCTACTCAGCCCCACCAAAACAAATTTCAGATGCATAAAGATAATTAATGTATCAATTTTTAAAATTTGTTTTATAATACCTGCTTTTTAAATAAGTACTTTAATTGACATATTAATAGTGTGTTTTTGTATATTGCTACTAAACCTTTCAACTTTGCAGGGTTTCCCAGCAGAGTTCTCAATGTACCTTAACTACTGTCGTGGTCTGCGATTTGAAGAATCACCAGATTACATGTACTTAAGGCAGCTTTTTCGCATTCTGTTTCGTACATTAAACTACCATTATGATTATGTATTTGACTGGACCCTGCTCAAACATAAGGCATCTGCGACTTCTATTCCTAACAGTTCAGCAGTATCCAGTGCAGGTAAGAAAGATTTATTATTTAATCCAGTATCTCTGTTGTGCTTAGTAGATATTTCTTTATTATCATATCTTCTTTCTTAAATAAAGTTTTTATTTGTCACTTAGCCATGTCAGTTGCCATATCAGAGTATCAAGTTTATGTTGACTTCATACCACTTAACATAAAACGTTTCTGTGCCTGTGTGTTTTTTTTGATTAGTTTGTATTGGATTAGTGAGGAATAGCTGTTTGCAGTGGTGACTGTCTTTAACTTCTCCATTTCCATTTTTTCTATAATAGGTTGATGAAGGTGGTAATCAAGCTTTGACTTTTTGATCCCATTAAGTAGTCCCACTCATTTTTTAAAATTTAATATTGTACAAAATCTTTTATGTACAAAATATATCAGCTGATAAAATAAGTTTGTGTTGAAAAATATTTTGATGATAATACTTATTTTGAAGAATGATAATTATAATACTTTTTGAGATTTCATTTCGTGTCATCATTTATATTCAACATTCTTTAGCTGTAAAGAAAGTTTGATTTGATAAAAAAAATAAAAAAGTGATAGTTAAATATAAACTACATTGCAATTCAAATAAACATTGTCACAGGCAAGAAGAAAATATAAGCATAATTGAAATGTCAGTTTATTATCATTTGCAGAAGAAAACATGCTTTTCTTTTGTAAAATTGCTCACAAAATGCAATGGGAATGTTCATGATCACATAGCTAATGCTACTGATGAACAAGTATATCCAGAATGCATATTATTAAAGCAAACATCCTGGAGCTTTGTAACAGCCGTATTATAATTACCATTCAACTCATGCTAAACTAAATTGTCAATTGCCTATCCTTAATCAGCACCTATGCTCAGAAAACATCCTTTGCAAGACTACAACTGCTTTCTAGAAATTTCTGTCGGAGGAAGTGTTGTATTTTACTCTTGGAGAGTATGGTGTCTGTTTGGGACCTACTGTCATCACTAGTTGAGCTTAGAGCTATGAGCAGTTCATAGTGACTACAGTTGTTTTTTTTTTTTTAACAAAGACTAAATATGTTTCTCTGGTATTAATAGTTAACACTACTTTGTCTTTTGTGATTATCTCTCTAATGCAGTTTTTGGTCTCAGTCAAGTACACTTTTTGATTATTTTTTGTTCATCATATTCTCTGTTTATCAACATCTCCTCCTGCCTAGGTATGATTAAATGTGATTTGGGAGTCACTCATCTACCTATCAGTTTACCTGGTGCATGACCACTTAGATTTTTGTACACAGTATACCACATAATTAAATGTACATATGCCACATCTTTAAATAATAACACTATGTCAGCATTACAACAGTATACCACATAATTAATTACATTATACTTTGTAAAGTATGCCACATCTTTAAATATATATACACTATTAGTAGTATTACAGTATCACAGACTATTATATACAGTACAATGTACAGTATACCACATAAATACAATACACTATGTACAATGCATCCCATAAATAAATACAGTACACTATGTATAGTATTACCACATAATTAAATACACTATATACAATATACCACATAATTAAAGTACAACTATATATAGTATGCCACATAATTAAGTCCATTTTACCACATATACACTACACTATATACAGTATGTCACAATTAAATACAGCACTGTGCACATTATACCACATAATTAAATAATTTAAACTCGGTACAGTATACCACATGCACCAATTTCAGATAATTAATATATGAGTGATGCTTAATCCAAATTCCAAGTCCAGCTGAATGACATAGCAAATGTTACTTTTCTGTCTTTTTTTGCATGAGTATTGGAACAACGTCTATCGTTATATATTCCCTTGTAAACTAATTCTCTTCTTTATAAATCTCTGATTTTTGTCATCTGGCTGCTTTATTTGTTCCATATGTCAAGTTAAATTACAATTTCATGAGTTCTGCAAGATGTGATATAACCAGAGTTATCAGTGAAAGACCCTTTGAAATTTGAAATCATTCCTTGGGATTTTCTTTTAAAAAATAATAATAATCTGAGAACAAATATTTTATATATGAAGTAAATGAAATTGAACTTTCTATTAATTAAACTTTGTAAATTGAGTGATACTTATATATCTGCTCACACACATGAATATATGAATACAAATATAAATATGCATGCGGATACAATTTAAAAAATTTTTTTTTTTACTTTTAAATAATTTACCTAAACAGCCATATTTTATTTAACAGTAAATAAATGAATTTCTCTTTCTGTTTTAGGTCGGTGAACATGAAGAAGCAGTCATTTATTGAACTGATATAAGATCGAAAAATCAAACTTACTCATGGTAGAAACATCACATAATAAAGTCAAGCTGCCTCAGGATGTTATTTCATTGTTAATAATTTCTTTAAGAAGTGGGACAAAGCAAAAAGTGCAATATTTGTTCACAATTCAGAGTTAGCTTCTGTTTGTTTACATTGGGAGAACATCAACTGTCACATTTATTTACTATTAATATTAGTCAAATGGTCTTCCTGTAAATACGTACCCCCCCCCCCCCCCAATATATATATATATGAAATATTGTTATTTTTTTAAAACTTGGTATAGCCAACATAGTATGACCAGAGCAAGATGTAATTCATAGTTTTATTTCTAGATTGTGTTATGAATATTATATTAGTGATTGTACATTTTCAGATTAAGTAAATTCTTGATGTGTCTCTGTCTAATTGAAGCTAGTGCATACATGGAGCATTGGGAAATGTACACTCTCTTATCATCCTTTTCTTATTAACGGTATAAAACAGTTTGGTAACTATTTCTGAATTCTTTTGTTTACATTCACATAAACTGCAATATATAATTTTTTCATGTAACATTGTACAAATATAATAAATAAGTTAAATGAGTTACATTTTTTTTTAAATGTGTAACATTATTATATGCCAATAAAATAAGTTACTTTTCATCACTTTTTTGTTCCACCTATACATTCTCATGCCTTTCCTTGGTCTTTGGTTCTCTTTACATCTGATACTTTTTAAATTTCTCTTTGTAACTTCTAGTGCATTTTTAAAATTATCTTTGGTTATCTTTACAACATTTGATACTTTGTAGCTTCTGGTGCATTTTTTAAATTATTTTTTGTAACCTTTAACAATTTTAAAAAAATTTTCTTTGTAATCTCTGGTGCATTGTGTAAATTCTTTGTGTAACTTCTAATACCTTTTTTAATTATCTTTTGTAAATGTTGGTGTGCTTTTTAAATCTCTTTGTAATCTCTGATACCTCTGATGCATTTTTTTGTAATCTCTGTTGCATTTTATAAATGAAGAGATTGCTATCTTTAACATTTGCAAACTTTTCATCTTTAATTCATTTTCTGGATTCTAACCATAGATTAATAATATTAATATTTCATTTTTTTTAGCATATCATTTTGGTTGAGTATTTGTATACTTTATTTTAATAATTAATAAACTGTACTTGTATGCTTTATTATTTTATAAGCTACTTAAACAAGAACTTTCTGAGTGTTGATCAATGTTACATTGTAAACTTCCCATTTATTATTGTTAGTGTATAAAAGTGTATATATATATATATATATGTTTAGTGTATTAAAAAAAATAGTTGCTGTAATTGAATTTATTTTTCTTCTAAGCTTTATTCATTACAAATTGCACATTTAATAATCATCATGACTAGTTAAAAATCATAAAATGTGAAAGAATGTTTTCTAATAGATATAATAATGAAGTATAAGATAAACGTATATAAGAATAAGATTATTTTAATTTTAACTTGTAGCGTGTAAAGTATATTAAGCCTAGAGATATTACAAATCAAATGCAGCATATAGGTCTCTTGAGGAAATAATGAGTTCATTAGGTCACATTAGCTTAGCCATTACATTTTAGATCCGATCTGTATATGTGCACATAAGTGCATAAATTATATATGTGCCTATTATTGCTTAGTCAACCCTATTGAAAACTTTTCATAATGACATAGACTTCATTTCATATAAGTGCATTGCAGACTATTGCCTTGTCTAGCTCATTAAAAACTTGCATAATTATATAGATTTCATTCCATACAGGTGTACATTGGGTACCTGTATAACTTGCTCATCTTTTTAGCATAGACATGGACCAGATCTCTTCAGTGTATGTCATGCACACCAAGTAAAAATAGTGTAAATAAAGTAAAGCACATCTGTACACACAAGTCATCACCAAAGCAGAAAGGTATCTCCTACCAACTAATGAAGAGTATAGAATATATATAAAATTAAGAACAGAATCTTTGTTGTAGGATATGTAACATTTTAAAATAATTTTACAACAGTAAAGAAGAAGCTATAGGACTACTTACAATATATAGCTGCTGTCTAAAATTTACTTTTTATTTATAATATTATAATATTTGGAGGTATATATTTATAATATTATAATATTTGGAGGTAATTGTGATGCTCTCTCTAATCTTGGTAATGGGACTGCCAGAACACCATCCTAAATCTCAGTCTCCACAAACTCTCTAGTTTACTGTGTTCATATGCCTAGCACAATAAGTGGTTTGAAGCCTATGCTGATAAGTGGGTTTGCACTGTCATGATTTGTTCAAAACTCTAAAAGAATAACATTTATTATTAGGAAGATTTATTTTAATATTTATAGTCTTGTTAATGTTTTAGTTGACTTTTGTACTACAAGATGACCGTACATTTTTTGGATTATTTGCAAGAAGAAAATGTAGTCACATGTGAAAAAGTGTTGGTGTGAATATATTTAAATGTTATCCTTCCTTCATATATAAATTTTATTTTAAAAGGCTTTTTAAAAAAAAAATGTCAAGTATTTAATCAGAATAAAATACATGTTTTTATTAGCACAGGTATTTTTTTGTGTGTGGAAATGTTTCAATTTATTAAAATGCAACAGTTTTATTTTAAATTCATAATTTTTGTAATAATTGAACATTTTTCCACTCACCTCATTTCACATTATATAATAGGCATGTTACTTTCTCAGCACAGAATACCTGATTAATCTCTTGTGGCAACATTCTCATTTAACAGAGACTTTCTTCAATCTTCTCTGGACTATTGTTTATATGCATTTCAACATGATGTTACTTTTGTATGGTTGATCAGTATCATGAGCCTTTTTAATTCTTGAACATTTGATCAAGTCATGTGACCAGAGTCCCATTAGGTGTTGTCACTTTTACTTCATGGGTCATTTCAATTCCCAACTTTTTTTTTATCATTTATATGCAATCTCTGAATTGTCAATAACATACATTTGTAATGGGGTCTTTGAACTGTTTACAACACACTGTTTGTAATGGGGTCTTTGAACTGTTTACAACACACTGTTTGTAATGGGGTCTTTGAACTGTTTACAACACACTGTTTGTAATGGGGTCTTTGAACTGTTTACAACACACTGTTTGTAATGGGGTCTTTGAACTGTTTACAACACACTGTTTGTAATGGGGTCTTTGAACTGTTTACAACACACTGTTTGTAATGGGGTCTTTGAACTGTTTACAACACACTGTAATGGGATCTCTTATCTGTTAACAGTGTGGTGGTTTGAGTGAAGTTGAAGCATCTAATATGGCTTCAAAGAAAATTATATGAATTATTTACACCTCCTTACCTGCTGCATCTTCTGACTAGTGGTCACTCAATCACACACATACCTGGCTAAAACTATGTACAAATAAATGGACAGTTAGGCAAACATCACAGTATACTGACTCAAGGTCTGAGTTAGATTATTATCATGATGTGTAGACAAAGCATGACATTACATTAGGGATTAATAGTGTATGATGCTTGCATATCAAATAATCAAGAATTTAAGATAAAATTATATAACCACAAACAGCAAATAGAAAATAATTATAATGCCTTCTTATCATAATGAAGTGGGCCTTTGTAGGAATTGTCTGAGATGCATGAATTTGTTAGAGGTACTTGTAAAAGCTAACAAAGACTGAAGCCAATTGAAACCATCTGGTTACACTGTTTACATATGCTGGGCCAACTGAAACAAAACATAATTCAGTCTACTTAAATTAATGCTGGACCACTCTAGATAGACCAAATAAAATCTAGACATAGTTCAGTCTGGTTAAATTATGTCAGATCACTCAATAAGCTTAAGTGAAACTGAACAGTTTAACCTGGTTAAAATTTGTTGGACCATTCTATATGAACAAACTGAAAGTAAACATAGTACAGTCTGGTTGCATTATGTCACCTCTCATCTCTAGATGGGATGCACAGCTTGAAGATTTGTACTATATATGTTTATGCAAAGTTGATCCAAGTATGAATCAAGCCTATTTTAAAAAGTAGTTAGTGTTGATGTCACTAGTTTTTAAAAGTTTCACTTTTTACATATAGTGTTAGTATTACTGTTGCTATTGTTTGGTTAGAAAGTTTCACAATTTACCTAAAGTGTCTGTTAGAATTACTGTTACCAGTTTTTAAAAAAAATAGTGTCAGTTTACCGACAGTATCTGTTAGTAGTTTTGTTACTAGCTTAGAAAGTTTAACAGTTTACCTTTACTTTCCATTAAATATTACTGAGTTTGAAAGTTCTTCATTTAGATGATTGGTTTTACTTTCTTTCTGTTTCTGTAAAAAAAAAAATGCACTTTGCAATGCTTTACATCTTTATAATTTTGCAAGCCTGCCTGTCTGCCTCGAAAGCATGCCAATATGATGTGCAAAACTTTATGTCAGTATTGATATGATAGCATTGCACAACAATTACAAAGCAATTATTTATTCATTTATAGGAGTAAATTTGCTAATCCCTATTTTTAAACTTAATTGTTATATAAATTGTTAAATTGTCAAGGTAACCCCATCTCAGGCACTCCTTATGATGGTATTTTTGTAAGTGTCAGAGTTGGAGTAAACAACTTGAGTTGAGAATATGCTAGAAATTGCAGATGCAATCCAAACTAGTCCCAACTGGATGAGTAATTTTTCTGACTAATAGTCTCACACTTGTTCATAACAAATTCATCCAATGGGGATGGACTGGAAGTTTCTTTGTTGAACAAGCACTCTATTCTAATCACTCTGAATTTGAACATAACTCGATCTGGTCATGAAAGTGATCGTTACCTTAACTGACTGATAAAGAAAGAATGGACTTAGAAGATTTCATACATTTGCTATTGATCTATGATTTGAATTGGAGAATGATTTATATTGTTGTACCATTATTTCTATGTTTACTAATTTGATTACATTGTATATTATACTTGTGAATCTTATGCTGTGTTTGTGGCTAACGAAATTGTTGCAGGATTTGTAAGTTGAAAATGTTTGTAAGAGAGAAAGGAGTTTAGAGATGAAATATGCCTGAAATTCAGTGCTGCCTTAATTTGATTTTTGCAAATCAGATCAAGCCTTTTTTATTTTGGTTGTCACTTCATGCTACAGTGACGACTGTATTTGAATATGTTGGAGTGTGCATCCAGCATTGTTGTCAACCTATCAGTAAATAGTGTTGTTATAAATTGATTCCCATGAATTCCATTTGAGAACCAATACGGCGGATATTTGTGACCTGAGTTTGGTCTCGAGAATTCACGAGGATCATTGTGAACATTCCTCCTTATGAGCATGTGAAATTCAGGATGACTCTCTCTGGCATGCTTGGAGAGCATGTTGAAAATTCTGGAACAGTTGTGTAACGTGCCTCTAGAAGTGACACGTGGTACCTTGCCTAAATATAAAAGGTAGTGACTTGTTGCAAACCTCGTGACTGTGAAACACGTGCCAGCGACAGCAACCATCTTTGAACAGGTTATGTGTGTTAACTTTAACTATTTCTCTAAAACTCCATTCTCATTTCCATGATGATATCCATTAACTTGATTATATATTTATGTTCTTGACTGTTTATATCTATGCTTGGATAAACTGAACAATTGCCCAGAGTTAATTGAACGTTGTTGTGAAGTGATTTAAATGTCAATGCTCTTTTGATTATATTCATTGATTTTTTTTTTTTTCAGTAAATTTATTGACCTTCTTATATATACTGATATAATTTTCTGTTGGAGAAGAAAGTGGGTGGATGGGGGCTCGCTAAATATAGATTAAAAGTCGGATTTATCCTCTACTTTTGTAAGTTTTACACCTGCGGAAATATTGTAGGCAGTAAATGTTTATCTTTAATGTAGAAAAAGAGAAAACGTTTACAGCGCCCGCATATACTCCAAGTGAGAGAGATGAGTGGTGTCTTCTGGAGAATTATTAATAACATAATCTAAGACCCTCATCACTTGTAATTAGTTATGAAAGATTAATTATTAATAATAATAATAACCATTAACTAGGTGGTGTTAACGTCACACTATTTTAAATATATTGTAGCGTAATTTAGTTTTTCTACTATTGTGACGTGTGGGCGGGTAAATGCAACTATATCTGTTGTTGTCGTGGACCATACTCGTTCCTCGCACCCTCAGCTGAGTTATGTATACAGTAACAAAGCGATGTGACATGGGCAGGTATAGATATAGGCTTGCCCCACCCCAATTACACCTACCCTAGACAGGTGTAGATAACTGATAAAGTTGACAAGAGTCAATAGTTAACAACCCAAGTATCGCTCTTGTGAACAATTGTAGGTACAGAGAACGTATCCCGAGGCAGGGCTGATTAAGGGTGGAAGGGTGCCAGGTATGGGATGAATTATATTGGCAGCCAATAATACTAGAACAGGCCTGGGACGGTAGCCTTTGACTCATAATTGAACGAGCAGGGGTCATGCTTCTGAATACATTTGAACGTTTCAGTAGAAAAGATCTTCAGCACAGAAACCTGTAAAACATTTACAATAACATTAGTGCTATACACTTTTAATGATGCCATGTGTATTTGTCTGCTGTCACTTTCATACATAGCACAGTGATTGAAGTAATAATATTATCTAGCACAATCTATATGTAAGTCCCTTAAAACAAGACAACAGTGTATAGTATTTCTTTTCAAAGCATACACTTAGAAAGAAAAGAGGTTTAGAGTTGGAATCTGTGTAGTTCAATGTTGCCATTAATCCTGTTTTTATTACTTTAAGATATTAATTGTAATTATGCTAATTTCACGGGGATGTGCCATGAAATGGTATGCTAGGGTTGGCACACTTTGAAATCACAATGCCGTCCCCTTCTTTACAAAGACCTAAGGGCCGCGCGCTCCGTCACGCTGTCACAATTGCTTTCAATTGTAAATTGGGTGGTTGTCAAATTCAGACAGCCAAATGTAGGCAATATAGCTTGTGAAGGCATTAAACAAGAGTAGGGTGTCGAACCACAAAAATAATCATCGGTTTGAAATGTAATTTACAAATACAATTAATATTCAGCTTTTGTGGAGTACGTTTATGACGCTCATTATTACAAATTTAGTATTTTCACGTCCGCTTGCATACACACCACACACACACACACAGTGTGTGCAAATGGCATAGAGTGAAGGAAATAATTTTCTTTAAACATAGACAAATGTATCTCTTAATTGATTGGAATCACGTGCGCTTAACCCTCACACACACACACACACACACACACTAACCATAAATAAATATTAAATTAGAGAAAAATAACAGGAGGATTAATCCGTGCACAAGTTTTAGTATTCAGTTTTGTGTTAGCACACGCATACTGTTTTTGTTGACCCTACCTAACACATAGGTTCAAAGAATGTCAAGTCACAAACAGCCTCTGCTAATAATAGTAGTCTAAAACAATTTTCTTTTCAATTATTATTGTAGATAGATCGTTAAAACATATTACTGATGAATGACCCCAAAAAATCCTTAAGCAAGAGAAAATTAAGGAATCAAATGCACTCTACAGTTGAACCCGAGAAAGAGAAACGTCACCGATGTCGTAAGCATAAAAAAATTATGAATGCACTACATTCAAGTGGTAAAATAACGACACCTGTTAACATAACCACGCCTGAAAGAGAATACCACCGTCAGATTCACCACAGACATACGAATGATTTTGACCCACCCCTCTCCTCGCCAGCTGTTAATGGTGTCTGAAAAGAGAGCTGACTATGACAGCATTAAAATTTATTATATACATAAGTAGGACTTTGCCCTAGCCCGCCAGCTGTCTATGGTAACTTTCTACAGGCTAACTACATCAGAAAATGATCTTATTTTGACACCACTCTCCTTCCCCTGAGATGACTCGTGTCATAACCCATTCGATTTCGCAAGTCATATGCACAGCCGTGAGCGTTTGTAACAACACCACCAACTATTTTTCCCAACAGTGAGAAATACCATCACCAGTCATTTTCCGAGTAATGAGTGATATCACCAGACATTCTCCTAGTAGTGAGTGGTACCACCATTAGTCCTTCTCCCAGTAGAGAGTCATCACCAGCTATTCTCCCAGTAGTTAGTGGTACCACCATTAGTCCTCCCAGTAGTGAGTCATCACCAGCTATTCTTACAGTAGTGAGTGGTGCCATCATTAGTCCTTCCAGTAGTGAGTCATCACCAGCTATCCTTCCAGTAGTGAGTCATCACCAGCTATCCTTCCAGTAGTGAGTGGTGCCATCATTAGTCCTTCCAGTAGTGAGTCATCACCAGCTATCCTTCCAGTAGTGAGTGGTGCCATCATTAGTCCTTCCAGTAGTGAGTCATCACCAGCTATCCTTCCAGTAGTGAGTCATCACCAGCTATCCTTCCAGTAGTGAGTGGTGCCATCACCAGTCATTCTTGCAGTAACGAGTTAAAGCAGTGCAATTATTCTTCTCATTAATGAATAGTACCATTGCCAGCCATTTTCTCAGTAATGAGTGGTACCATCACTATTCCTCATAGTAGAATGGTATCAACAAACTGGCATTCTTCTAATAGTCAGTGGAAACACCACCAGCCATTATTGCAGTAATGAATAGAAAATGTGCAATCATTATTCCCATTGATGAGAACAGCCATTCTTCCAGTAATAAGTGGTACTGTCACCAGCCATTCTCCCAGTGTGGTGGAGTACATTTTCCTATCCCTATTTTAAAATGTAATCATTATATAAAATGTTAAATTGTCAGAGTAACCCGACCATGGGTACTCCTTAGGACAGTATTTTTGAAAGTGTCTGAGTTGAAGTAAAGTTGAGAATATGCTAGAAATTGCTGATATAATGCAAACCATCCCAACTGGGTGAGTAGTTTTTAATATGCAACGGTTATGATTTACGAGAATGAGACCAGCCAGTGGGCTGAGATCTAAAAGTTTACCTGCTGTAGAGAAATCAAGTGTCTGATCACTTGAATTTGAAGTGGCAAAGAAGTCCAGTCTTGAAAGGCAACCGTTAGCTTTAATGGTGAGTTACTGACTGGTTGAGAGAGAATGGACTTAGAAATATTTCGTGCATTTTGCTACTGATAGACACTTGTTTTTTTATATAGGGATGTATTATGTGAATAGACCATTACAAATGTTTGAACTAAGCTGCTCTTATGTAGCATGCTAGATACTTGACATTGTTTTGATATGCTGTGTGTGTGTATTGGGCTAATAAATACTGGTGCAGGAAATTGTAAGTTGAGATTGGAATATAAGAAATAATGGTGTTATAAAGTGATGAACTTAGTGTTGCTCCTTGATTATATTTTTCAGGGCATGCAACCTTTTTTTCTCTGTATGATTTGAATCTCCAGTTCACTCACTGATTGTAAACTACTATGACCAACCTCTACACTCTACACTACACTCCTTTGATGTATGCCTTGCAAACTATGCTGACTACATCAAGAAAACATTCTGGTATGGGGAACTACTAGAAATTACCACAATTGCTGTTCTACTTGAATGAAGTGGTACGGCAGAAAAAAGACCAGGTTGACTTCGAGGGAACAAGTGGCAAAACTGTTTTCAATGTGAGGAGAGAAACATGTGGAAGTTAAACTGAACTATAACTTGTGACATTGTTCCAAAACGCACTATCAAGACAGCACTTAATTCAGGTTATGAAAAAACAATTATTGCCTGTCTCTAATAACACCAGTTCTTTTGTCTGATAAGAATTATCCCGTGATTTCTATTGAATTGTTGAATTGTATTTTTAGATATCGGACTGTGAAATATAGAAATTATTCAAACATGGTTTCATAGAAATATTGATGCCTAGTAATATATTTCATTGTATTTATCATATGTATGTTGGATTGTTGATTTAGAAATCTATTGTAATCTAATCAAATTTATTGAGCTTCTTGTGCATATTGAGAGCCTTATGTTGGAGAAGAAAGTGGGTGGATGGGGGCTCAATAAATATAGACTAAAGACGGATTTGTCTTCTCCTTTAGTAAGACGTTTTCCACCTATGGAAATATTGTGTGACGGTAAATGTTTGTCTTTAATGTTGTGGAAGAGCCCGCATATCTGCCAAGTGAGAGAGACGAGTGGTGTCTGCTGGAGAATTACTAATAATCTGTCACTGACTATTGCCATCTTATCCGTTCTTGATATTCGTTTTTTTTTAATATTGTATACATACATTAATGCCGTGCTAACCAGGGGCGTATAAGACTATCTAGATGTTTTCGTTTTTTAAAAGAATAATTTGTACCACAGGTCTGCCCCATCCTTTGAGGTCAGACTGTAAGTTAACTCATTTAGTACGGTATAACATTCGTGTACATAGTATGCATTGAGTATAATAATCATTTAGAATTTGCCCATTACTTATTTATCGTAGTAATCATTGCGTATTTGTCCGTGCACGTTTTACTCATTAAGTATAGTAATCATTGCGTATTTGTCCGTGCACGTTTTACTCATTAAGTATAGTAATCATTGCGTATTTGTCCGTGCACGTTTTACTCATTAAGTATAGTAATCATTGCGTATTTGTCCGTGCACGTTTTACTCATTAAGTATAGTAATCATAAAGCTTTGTGTCCGTGTTCGCATTAATCATGGAGTTTAGAACGTAGTACTTTCTATTTTCCCCAATACCCAAATAAAATGCTTGAGTAGTCAGCTTCTTTGAGGCTTTCGTCTAATTTTTGGAATGTTTCTTTTCTTCACAATTTTGCTTTAATTGTGACCCGTTCGTATGTCAGTGTTTATGGTCTAAAATACTCTAGTTAACAGGTCGGCACACCATACATGTATATGTTCACTAATAGAAATGATTCTGGGAAGAATGATTCCTTTAATATCATTCACTACTAGGAGTATAGCTGGTGTTAGTGCCACTCACTACTAGGAGTATAGCTGGTGTTAGTACCACTCACTACTAGGAGTATAGCTGGTGTTAGTACCACTCACTACTAGGAGTATAGCTGGTGTTAGTGCCACTCACTACTGAGAGGATGGCTTGTGTAGTGCCATTGATTAGCGATTGAGAATTATTGATTGAGAATGATTAGCGTTAGTATCACTTCTGGGAGAATAACTGGTGTTAGTACTACTCACTCATGGGGGAATAACTGGTGTTAGTACTACTCACTCATGGGGGAATAGCTGGTGTTAGTACTACTCACTCATGGGGGAATAGCTGGTGTTAGTACTACTCACTCATGGGGGAATAGCTGGTGTTAGTACTACTCACTCATGGGGGAATAGCTGGTGTTAGTACTACTCACTCATGGGGGAATAGCTGGTGTTAGTACTACTCACTCATGGGGGAATAGCTGGTGTTAGTGTCACTCAATACTAAGAGAATGACTGTACCGGTGACGTCAACACCATCTAGATAATGGTTATTATTAATAATAATCATCCATAACTAATTACAATCTTAATTTATGTTATTAATATAATTCTCCAGAAGACATTACTCGTTTCTCTCACTTGGCGGATATACCACACACTTTTTATAACTGATTTATTTGTTAGATAATTAAATAATCATAGTTTTATCTAGCAGTTTTTTGTTATAGTTAGACAAATCACGCAGATTTGTAAAGAAGTTATTTATTAAACAGATTTTACACTTCAAATCCGTCATCATGAAGACTTGTTAAATCATACTTTATTTTATATGCCACAAATTTTTTATGCACGGATTGATTTGTTCAGAAATAATAAAATATTATTCCGCACCAAATTCCTGCTCTTCAGTTTCGTTCAAATGATAACAAGGAATGAAGGTTATCAGATACATCTGTAAAAAGAGATCACATTCCAATCGTAATTAATTAATCTGTAAACAGTACAGAATAACTATTGCTGACATTTTATTATATAATATATAATCCTTATATTCCTTATGCTGTAACAAGAAACAAAGAAAACACAGAATAACTATTGCTGACATTTTATTAATATATATATAATCCTTATATATATATATTCCTTATGTTGTAACAAAATACAAAGAAAACACAGTAAGTAAGGGCGAATAACTGTATACGTTTTGACAAGGTTAAGCACTTGGCCAAACATTTTCCAACACAGAATTTATAACTCTGTTGGGGTTACTCTCCGACATGTGGTAAGGTAATTTGCAACTCTTAATGGAATTGGGAATATGGAGCGCTAGACTAATTAGCAACTTAATCAACCTCACGTGCTCTCAGGACGAAGTCAGTGAAGCGTAATACAGAGAAGAAAGGCAGGTATGGAGGCCCTAATCTAAAAGGGCAAGTTTTGGATATCTAGGTAAGACAGGATGTTTTGAAGCCTTATTAAAGGAAAGTTCTAGGCCCTAGATACCCACAACAGCATTGCAACATTAAGTACTGAGCCACTCCCACTCTACACACAATTTCACAACAAGCGCATTTGGATGATAACATCGGGGTACTGAACAACAGGTGTTTCAAGCACTGACGTCACTGAAGAACAGCAATGGTTGCTGGAGGACATGAATAGTTTCATGGACAAGTCACACAACGGTAGAATCCCATCAAAGACTCTTCGAAACAAAGAACTTACAACAGCTACAAATAATAAAAGCAAGTTAATGAGACATAGCTACACCAGTAATATCACAGAAACCAACAGCCTAAGACATTCCACTAAAGATTAATTATAGAAAAAATGTGGAATCTTTCAGAGACGCTTTGTCATCACTAGTCTTGTATATATATAGCCTATCAGTTCACCGAAAAATAGGATTAGTATACAAAGCTGAATTATTCCAAACTTTGAAAAACAAATTAAAATATCAACTCTCTTATTCGTACTGTCAGTGAGGACATTCAGATGTCATTCGGACTTGAAAGTGTCGAAGACGTCATCCAGAGAGAAAAGATCAAATCCACACAGGGGGAGACAATCTGACATAGGAAAATTGAACGATGTTTCAGTGGAGAAAGGAAACAAGTATTTGGGACTCTTCAACATTAATAAAATATGCGAGCCTAAATGTCCAAAGTTAAGGAGAATATAAAAGCGATTCCAGCATGTTCTGAAGTCAAATCAAATGCAGACTATTAATGCATAAGTAATTAGCTTCAAAGTGATGTTGAAACTGGATAACAAACAAGATCCATAAACAAGATAATAAAACTAGAAAACTGTTCGCAATATAAAAAGCCCTTCACTCAAAAGCATAAAAGGAAAATGGGAGCTAAAACAAGAAAAATTTTCACAATACGTAAAGCCTTACACTCAAAAACATATCGGAAAATGGGAGGTAAATTAGAAAACTATTCTCAATTCATAAAGCCCTACATTCATTCAGGTCGGAAAATGAGAGGTAAACAATAAAACTATTCACAATATATCCACACTAAAGTCCGACACTCAAAAGCATTTCGGAAAATGGGAGGTAAACAAGAAAACTGTTTACAATATGTCGGAAAATGGGCGGTATAAGCCTCAAGAAAATCAAGGATGCTTTTGATGGAGAGGTAAAAGATTTTGCTTGAAAACATCAGGAGTAAAAATAAAGACGAATGTCTGGTAGATGCAGTAAAACTAAGCAGTTTATATAAATTACCGCACTCAGACAAGAAAGAAGGGAGACAAAAAGCATCTCGTGTCCCAAAATCCTACGTGGACAATATTTATACTTTCCAATTCAGTCAGAATGTCCCAAAATCCTACGTGGACAATATTCATACTTTCCAATTCAGTCAGAATGTCCCAAAATCCTACGTGGACAATATTTATACTTTCCAATTCAGAGTCCAACAGAATATCGCAAAATCCTACGTGGACAATATTCATACTTTCCAATTCAGTTAGAGTCCAACAGAATATCCCAAAATCCTACGTGGACAATATTCATACTTTCCAATTCAGTCAGAGTCCAACAGAATATCCCAAAATCCTACGTGGACAATATTCATACTTTCCAATTCAGTCAGAGTCCAACAGAATATCCCAAAATCCTACGTGGACAATATTCATACTTTCCAATTCAGAGTCCAACAGAATATCGCAAAATCCTACGTGTGGACAATATTCATACTTTCCAATTCAGAGTCCAACAGAATATCGCAAAAGCCTACACATGAGAGAAATTCAAGTCTTCTTGTGTGAAGGAGTCTCAGCTGATTTCAAGCGTTTAGCATACTACATAAAAGCATCATATTTCACAGTCTGTAGAAATAATAGTCTACTCGCATAATACATCTCTAGGTAAAATGCAAGTATAACATATCAATAGCAAAAATAATTCTCTCTCAATCAGTCAGTTAACTCACCATTAGCTGCCACCTTTCTTGACCGGGTCTGCCACACTAAATTCAAAGTGATTAGAAAATACATTCTTTTCAACAGGTAAACTTTGATCTCAGTCCATTGGCTGGAGTCGTTCTTGTAAATCTTTACCATTGGATAATAAAAAGTATTCATCCGCCTAAAACCGGTCTAGATTACATCAGCAAGTCTAGTACATTCTTCCTGATTCACCTGTTTATAAAAACTCTTGGTACTTACAAAAATATCATCATAAGGTTGATCACGTTGACATTTAACAATTTATATAACAATTAAGTTTAGAAATAGGGATTGGCAAATTTACTCCACCACACCAAATAAAATTCAAAGTATGTTGTATTTCCTCTCCTACATCAAATTAATTACCTGATTCTGGGATTACTCTAATTAAATTCAAAGCGTGACTAAATTGTCGACCAGAAATAAATTTCATGTCACTTAATGTTTAAAAAAAAAAATCTTTTATATATTTTCACATTAATTTGAAAGGACACATTTTTACCATTAATTTGAAATGCGTCTTTCACATAAATGTGATTGAGTATGTTCAGCTAAATTTTAACAATTAAAGGCATAGTTTGCTCAATGTAAATTTTTTTCAAAGCAAGGATACAATTAGTATAGTGCTTGTATTGAATTTTCATTTAGGGTTAGACTCGGAGTGAAAACTCATTTACACAAATATATGCTGCCAAGCCTATCTGATAAAACTCGTTTACAAAAACATATGCTGCCAAGCCACTAATCTGATAAAACTCGTTTACACAAACATATGCTGTCAAGCCTATCTGATAAAACTCGTTTACACAAACATATGCTGCCTAGCCTATCTGATAAAACTCGTTTACACAAATATATCTGCCAAGCCTATCTGATAAAACTCGTTTACACAAACATATGCTGCCAAGCCAATCTGATAAAACTCGTTTACACAAACATATCTGCCAAGCCTATCTGATAACACTCGTTTACACAAACATATGCTGCCAAGCCTATCTGATAAAACTCGTTTACACAAACATATGCTGCCAAGCCTATCTGATAAAACTCGTTTACACAAACATATGCTACCAAGCCACTAATCTGATAAAACTTTTCTCGGTATTTTTTATTGCAAACTTGATCACATCAAAGATATTTTTAGAAAATACTTTATAAAAGAAATTGAAATACTTTATAAAAGAAATACTTTATAAAAGGAAAATTTCCCACAAACCTCTGACCTCAAGGATGTGAACTTATTATAGATGTTTTCGTATACGAATTAATACCTGCAACAAGACATCCAACAGGATAGAGGAGGGCAACTTAACATTTCATTTGCCTATCATCATACCTGATCAGAACAAGGTTTATGGTGAACTAAATTTTCTGATAATAACGGATTCCCTTTCCAAATGGGTCCTTAAATGACATCAACTTTACTTTTCGTGCTGTCAGGGTATGCTTCTTTTTCACAAGTACTCGCACACAGCACGTATTACTTCGTACATTCTCGCAGCTTGGTATTATGTTCTATACAGGTAGACTTCATACAGTTAGTGTATCATTTGCGAACTTGGTAGTGTGTTCTATACATATTTTCGTAGTCTTCATACAGTTAGTGTATTATTTGCGAGCTTGGTGTTATGTTCTATACAGGTAGACTTCATACAGTTAGTGTATCATTTGCGAACTTGGTAGTGTGTTCTATGCATATTCTCGTAGTCTTCATACAGTTAGTGTATTATTTGCGAGCTTGGTAGTGTGTTCTATACATATTCTCGTAGTCTTCGTGTCATGAACATTTTTTTCTAATTAGTTCACAAAATTAATCAGTACACATCTCACAGGTTTTCTAATTAGTTCACAAAAATAATTAGTACACATTTCACAGGTATTCATAGTCACCAAAATCCTTCCAATCAAATCTTTACTTCTGCCTGTCGCCCATACGTACAAAATATACCTATTCGGACAGAAAATCAAGTGCTGTTTGTCAAGGGAAAGTACTCCTTATTAATGGTAGTCTTACTCTTGTTTTAGTCTTAGTTAACCTAGATCCAGGGTTTAATTATAACTTAATATTCCCTGAATGTTAGACCCTAATTTCAAATGACAGAATCGACAATAACGTTTTATTTTTACATCTGGCGACTTCCCTGTTTCCAACTGATATGACACTTCCACCATTCATCTAACCTCTGACCTCTAACTGTAAACATTTTTGATTGGTCGGTCGCTGGTCAGTTAAGTCATTCTACACTTATTTCACATCTTTCTCAGAAACAGTCCCTACCATTTATTTTTGCGACTGACAAAGGCGACTAGCAAAATAACAAACTGTTTGACGTCTGCTAATATGCGAACGAAGTTACAATGCACGACGAAAAATATATAATAATGGAATCACTTATTATATAATAAAGACAATGGAAATATATAATAATGGAATCACTTATTATATAATAAAGACAATGGAAATATATAATAATGGAATCACTTATTGTATAATAAAGACAATGGAAATATATAATAATGGAATCACTTATTGTATAATAAAGACAATGGAAATATATAATAATGGAATCACTTATTGTATAATAAAGACAATGGAAATATATAATAATGGAATCACTTATTATATAATAAAGACAATGGAAATATATAATAATAGAATCACTTATTATATAATAAAGACAATGGAAATATATAATAATGGAATCACTTATTATATAATAAAGACAATGGAAATATATAATAAAGACAATGGAAATATATAATAAAGACAATGGAAATATATAATAAAGACAATGGAAATATATAATAAAGACAATGGAAGTATATGCAACCAAACAAAAAATTAATACCCCAATACAGATATTATAAGACATATTAACAAACAATAAACGGTTATTCGGAATTTCCAATGCCACAGCTCACTTAAAGAATCTTTTATGGTTTGGAATAATTAATTGAAGAACTGCATGACGTACGTAACATGAAAATATATTTGTGCGTACGTTTCGAGTTATATATAATTAAAGCTATTATTAACTTAAAGCGTGAGATGTGTGTTATGTAATGGCTGTACGCATGAACTGTAGTTAGGGTTGATTTGTAATTTATGTATGAAATAATCAATGATTGATCTGTTTTTAAATTAAGACCAAACCAAAGTTTTAAATATATCGCATCAGGCAGGTCACAAATGATTCCAGTTAACAAGTGATGTGATGCCCAATGTTGATGTTAGTTCATTATATATCATTAACATGGTGAAGGGAGAAAGCATCAGTTGAGTATGTCAGTTATGTGTGCTTTGTGTACAACAGAATAGTATTTTTTTAAAAAAGCAGTGAACACTCATTACTCTGATAAATGGGGGCAAGTCATTCGAAATTATTTTGGAATGATATTAACAAGAACTTCTAACACCACGTACTTATCTGCGCGCGCAGACACACACAACACACGCACACACACAAAAACACACACGTACATACATACATATACACACGCACGCACGCACGCACACATACACATACACACACATACACACACACACACACATACACATACACACACACATACACACACACACACACACACACACACACACACACACACACACACACACACACATACACACCTCTTTTGGAAATGGAGAGAATTTAGTAGACGTTTAAGTGTAATCGTTTAGATAAGCGATATTATCTAATAGAGGTGAAGCTTGATGCAAAGACAGTGATGGTGTCTTATCAACAGCGAGGCCTGTGTTGGGCTTTACACTCATAGTTGCTTTTCCCTACACTGTCTGGACATTGAAATAATTGATACATTATCCGTGATGAGTGTTTCCTTCAGCCCTCACTAGACTTGGCGAGACTACGAGATAGGCAAATTCCGTGACAAGAAATTTACGGGACGATTAAAACTTGCACCTGTACAGAAGCATTGAAGAAAGCCACCGGGTGGGAAGTTTGTTGTTAACTTCATGACAAAGTGTACAGGCACGTTATTGGCCCATCAAACGCAAACTCGGCGTCAAGAAACACAGGGATAGGTGCAGATTGCGAGAAACAAAGTGATAGCCTACTCGAAATGAGTTTCCATTATCTTTTGACACTTGTGCCGGCACCACACGTACATGTACAAGATCGCTGGCATACATTGTATCGGCTTTTCTCAGTCTTGTATTATTTTATTTAGTTTATTAGGTTTAAGTTTTGTGTGCTTTATAGGCAAAGTAAGAAAAGAAAAAAAACTAAATCTATATTAATCCAATAAACGGATTTATTTTTTTTTTTTATATAAAAAACCTTTACTACTCAATCATCATTAAAAAAAATAAATATTAGCAGAAAGATAATTCGCTATTTTAAAAAGTGCACCTTTATCACAATTAACACAGCTTTATTTAATTTTACAAAAATTTGTTTGAAGAAAATGATTAACGAGTGTTGATGATTCACTAAGCTTTATTATAAAAGAGAAAAAAAATCCTTTGAAATGATCATTTACGTTTGTATTACAATGTGATCTTGAACATTCCTTCCTCCTGAGCTAGAGACTTTTCCGATCTATACAATTCGTGCTCGCTCTCTTTAGAAAACATACATTCAGTAATTACATTTATGGATTCTGAGCGATCTTCTTGTAATTCTCTCATGTCAGATATATTCCTCTTTGCAAGAATGAATTGAATTATGTTTTTCTAAGTTTTGTAAATTCATTTTTATGCTATATTGTGATTTGATTTTTGTAATGTTTGTTTTGATTTGTATGCTGTACTGTGATTTAATTTTTATGCCATTTTGTAAACTTGATCAGAGAAATTAGTAGCATTTATATCGCACACAGAGCCAACCTTCAATCTGGTTTTAAAATAAAAACTGGCATACTAACATGTAAGAGTTCCATGACACTTAGATACAAAACCCACGTATTTTGCATTCTGTATATTTTTAACTTGGTGATTAAAAAATAGTTTAAAATAATTTTATTTTAAGTAACATATTCTGAAAACCATCTATGCGATTAAATCTGCAGGAAAAAATCAAGCAGTATATATATAAGTAATGAAAACTAACTAGGGCTGGTGACGTTATGGGACTAGAGCCTATATATCATTCAATGACTAATGAAAACTAACTAGGGCTGGTGACATTATGGGACTGGGGCGCGCGCGCGCACACACACACACACACACACACACACACACACACACACACACACACACACACACACTCACACACACACGTATATATATATATTGGAATTTGAAACTGTCATGCCAACATAGTAGTATTTAGGTTTCTTGGTGGCGGCGGTAAACTATTAATTCAAATATTTGTTTTTAATACGCTGGAACATTATTTAGTAAGATTTCACGGACTATATATTATTTTGTGATGGTTTTGCCGTAGATAAGTGAGCGGCAAGGATAGCCAAGTTTGAAATGGCGGTGTGGTGGTCACTTAGCAGTCTCAAGTTTCTCCAAGTCAGCGTGGCGGGCTGTGACGCGAAAGAGCGTACTAACGGTAGGGCGATGAACACTTTGATAGCAGTACGAGTTGAAATTGTTCTCTTTGAGTCAAGCTAAACTTCAAATGCCGAGCTGACTGCTTGACGTCGCAGGATGTCAGATATCATCAGCAATTATGTGGGATGGAGATGATTCCCCTCCGACAGCCACTGACGTCTGAAGACAAGATCACTTTTAACTATCCAAAAGACGGCAATGACGATGGCAGATATGGATTGATATGAAAGTTTGAAGCGTCACGTCTGTACGGGCTTGGATGGAAGACTTTACACGGGAAATGCTTAGCTTGCACCTTCATGTGACTAAATGAGTGTAATTACGGGTGATCCGACGGGTAGAAATATCAAGAACCTAATTATGCGCTCCTAAACTATTAGCAACATTTTTCTTCTCCTATTACAAATACAAAAACATTCTGTCTTTTAAAAATTATACAGAGACTACATTTTAAATGTGAGTGTGTGTCTAGCGAGCGCGCGCGTGTGTGATCGTATTACTGAACCCTATCTACACATCTTGTCATAATATGGCTAAAGAAGTGTAAAGGTATTTGTTTGTTTAATAACACTGCCAAAAAGAAGACAATCATAAACAAAAGAAGTTCTAACAGCTTGTATATCTTATTTGTTTTCCAAAATATTTCTTTATTATTTATCCTTTCGTTTATTTCATTTTTATATTTTTCTTCTGTAATGTAACGTGTTTACTCTCTCTCTCTCTCTCTCTCACACACACACACACACACACACACACACACTACCATTATCATTTAATTGCCTTACGTTTCGCTTTATCTTTTCTGTCGTCAGACATAATGCTCCGTGAGGTTTGTTGTCCCATTGGGACGTCGTGTGAGACACGCTGTCTCGTGAGATTTATAGTCCATGTAGACACGCTGTCTCGTGAGATTTATAGTCCATGTAGACATACCCACATAAGGAAATGATTAGTGATTCTAATGCATTGAGAGTGTTAATCATGGTCTCATACTGAGGTACAGCTCCCTTCATGTAGTACAAAAGTAGTCCCATATTTAAATATTATCCTTAAACTTTTTATTTATCCAGTTTTTCCTGAATAGAATTTTAAAAAATAATATGTAGCAAAGATCAGATGGAAACAGTTGCTCACTGCAAGGTGAGAGGTGGAGAGCAATGCCGACAATTGATTGTACCGCCCTGTAGCTAGGGTGAGAGAAGGAGATGGCTCTAAGTGAAAGGATGTATAGTCTCAATGAAAATGTATATTCCGTATGGTTGTTTAAAAGTCAGATTGATCGGCCTTCGAATATTTCTGGATAAATAATTTGGGGTGGGTGGGTGGGTGGGTGCAGGAGCAGTTGTCAAGCGATCTTTGTGGGTTTGTTTATTTGCTGATAAACATCATACTTGGGGGTGGGGTGGTGCAGAGCAATTGTCCACTGCTGAATTTATTTATCTGTTTACCAGGGTGACTAACAGGACCAGTGTTCGGATCTCTCTGGCTATGAGGCAAGTGGAGATTGAGAAGAGCCTTCCCACCACCACCACCACCAATACAAGTGAGGTAATCGGTGTATTGCCATTGTGTCTTCGTTGATCAATGCGCTGTGTGACTATTATGAGAGGATGTGTGCTGCATATGAGATGCCAAAAAACTATATTTGTCTGGATCGGAATCGACCACAACGTGATAAAAGTATTTTTCCTGGCTTTGTTTTTCTGGCCTGTACTATAGAGTGTAAGTCTGGCATCTAGAATCCATGCAGAACTTACAAAGAAGGTCAAAGCTTTAGGATAAAGAAAACAAAAATTACGGTGAAAAACGGGCCTAGCTAGAACATCGAAAGATAACTGGTGAATAACCTAAAAAAGAAAAGCAATGACAATCAGAACTTCAGAACTGTCGAAGAGTCACAAAGAGAGTTAGGGAGTTAGAAAGAGCTGAAATGGAGAACAAAAGAACATTAGAAGAAAACAGGTTAGCTCTTGAAGGTCACAGGCTGAAAGCAGAATTAGAATGACTAACTAAATTATCCGCAATATTCTATCTGTCCAGCCTAGCACCCTAGCTGTATGAGTGTCCAGCCTAGCACTCTAGCTGTATGACTGTCCAGCCGAGCACTCTAGCTGTATGACTGTCCAGCCTAGCACTCTAGCTGTATGACTGTCCAGCCTAGCACCCTAGCTGTATGACTGTCCAGCCTAGCACTCTAGCTGTATGACTGTCCAGCCTAGCACCCTAGCTGTATGACTGTCCAGCCTAGCACCCTAGCTGTATGACTGTCCAGCCTAGCACTCTAGCTGTATGACTGTCCAGCCTAGCACCCTAGCTGTATGTCCAGCCTAGCTCCCTAACTGTATGACTGTCCAGCCTAGCACCCTAGCTGTATGACTGTCCAGCCTAGCACTCTAGCTGTATGACTGTCCAGCCTAGCACCCTAGCTGTATGACTGTCCAGCCTAGCTCCCTAGCTGTATGACTGTCCAGCCTAGCACCCTAGCTGTATGACTGTCCAGCCTTTAAATCGAAGATTCTCTACATTTCCGCTTATACCTAATATCTTCCAAAAACGTTTGTTTATGATGCGCCATTAGTGTCAGGAAATTTTCAAACCATTTACAAATTGACTAAATTGCTATACAAAGAAGAGTGTAGGTGAGACTACGATGATGATTAAGGAGCGACTTCTGGAGTCTAGTTCTCCACAATTTTGTGTTTACTAAGGTAAGAATTCATTCCTGTCCGCAGATGAGTTAAAAGAAGACGCAAACGGGTTCACACTCCTACTGAGTCTATCTTCCGTAGATCACAAGGGAACAAACTCCCATAATTGTTATGGTCAGGAAGAATCTTGGCCCACTTTGCTTAGCTTGTCAACTCAATGATTGTTATGGTCAGGAAGAGTCTTGGCCCACTTCGCTTAGCTTGTCAACTCAATGATTGTTATGGTCAGGAAGAATCTTGGCCCACTTTTTTCAGCTGGTCAGGAAGCCGCCATATTCATTGATCTCTCTAATAAAAATACGCTGTTTTTAGTTACAATAAATTCGTTTATTAGTTTTAAGATTTGTATATATTTCATTACTGAATCTTCTTTTGCAAACAACGACAATGTGTCTTGTTTACTTACTCTGCAGGAAAATAATTTTTTAAAGATATACTGTGATATTTTTTCAAAGCTAAAAGTTGCCAAAAATGCATTCATTGAGATCACTACTATCACCAATATTTTTAAATTACACAGAAATACGAGAACGTTATCTCCCTTGCAAGGAAAAAAATAGGTCTTCAATCCAATGATCCATAAGGTTCAATGGGGTTTATTATAAATCTGCGGGCCTCTTATTAGAAAAAAGTTGATCTCGTGCAAAATATGTTCAAATCCAGAATGCTGACAATTTGAAAAACGCAGTCTGGAAGGTTTGTAATAGACGTTAGTTGTAAGTATTACGGCATTCTCTAAAAACGTCTGGAACATTTTCCAGACAAAATAAATTCCAGTAGATAAAGATCAGTTCCGTTTACAAAACAATATTTTAACTTCACAGTTGTTAGCAGTTAGGAGTAAATTTTCAATGATTAAAACATAATTTGGTACAGAAACTTTCACAGTTGTCAGCAGTTAGGAGTAAATTTTCAATGATTAAAACATAATTTGGTACAGAAACTTTCTAATATCCCTCTCGGTATCCACTGATTATTTTTGACAACTGCAAAATAGATTTATGTAAAGAAACTATTTTTACAAAGAACAATTAATTTATTTTTAAAATACCATTCAGCCCGTAAGCAAAACATTATTATGAATATATTTAACAAATTACCGGCCCCTAATTATATTTCTGAAGACGATTATACTGCATTCAGAAGAGAAGAATTGGACTTTATATTTGTGTAAGACTATACAAGCTATATACCAAGGCAAAATCAAGAATGCAATGCCGAACGAAAAGATGTTTAGCCTGTTGAGAGGGTGGGGAGTATCTTGACCGCCTGGGGAGAGTGGAGAATGTTTTGGCCTATTCAGAGAGTGGAGAAAGCTTTGGTCTATTAAGAGAGTGGAGAATGTTTGGGCCTATTCAGAGAGTGGAGAAAGCTTTGGTCTATTAAGAGAGTGGAGAATGTTTTGGCATATTCAGAGTGGAGAGTGTTTTGGTTTATTCAGAGAGTGGAGAGTGTTTTGGTTTATTCAGATAGTGTTTTTGGTCTATTCAGAGAGTGGAAAGTGTTTTTGTTTATTCAGAGAGTGTTTTGGTCTATTCAGAGAGTGGAGAGTGTTTTGGTTTATTCAGAGAGTGTTTTGGTCTATTCAGAGAGTGGAGAGTGTTTTGGTTTATTCAGAGAGTGTTTTGGTCTATTCAGAGAGTGGAGAGTGTTTTGGTTTATTCAGATTGTGTTTTGGTTTATTCAGATAGTGTTTTTGTTTATTCTGAAAGTGTTTTGGTTTATTCAGAGAGTGTTTTGGTCTATTCAGAGAGTGGAGAGTGTTTTGGTTTATTCAGATAGTGTTTTGGTCTGCTGAGAGAGTGGAGAGGGAGGAAGAAGAAAGTCTTAGAAAAGACAAAAGTATATAATGAGTTGGCCTGTAAAAGAATTAAAAAGGGAGGAAGAAGAAGATATAAGAAACGACAAAAGTATGTACTGTGTGATGGCCTGTCATTTTAAAAAGAAATATTATATTTTTATTGTGATAACTGTTTAATAGTTAATGAGCAATAAGTGGGTATTGGTTGACGATCAATATTTGGATCACGGCTGATAAACAATAAGTAGATCATGGCTTGCAAGCAATTATTGGATAATGGTTAACGAGTAAAAATTGGATAATGGTTAACGAGTAAAAATTGGATAATGTTAACGAGTAAAAATTGGATAATTGTTAACGAGTAAAAATTGGATAATGGTTAACGAGTAAAAATTGGATAATGGTTAACGAGTAAAAATTGGATAATGGTTAACGAGTAAAAATTGGATAATGGTTAACGAGTAAAAATTGGATAATGGTTAACGAGTAAAAATTGGATAATGGTTAACGAGTAAAAATTGGATAATGGCTAACGAGCAATAATTGGATAATGGTTGAAGAGCAAAACTTGGATAATTATAATGATTGACGAGCACAGAAAAGCAATACATGAAAAAAATGTGTTTAAATTCTAGAGTATTCGAATAAATTAATTTGTAGCTAGCATTCTGAGTACTCATGAGAAACTGATAACATTTAATTTAAGCTATAATTATTATGCATAATGTGTTGTGACTATTTATTTAATGACAGAAAGATAAATTGGGCGTTCTTCAATTGCATGGACATTTATGCAACTACATTTTAAAAGGAAGGAAACAAAAATTTTAATTTGAGTTGGAAGATGATGCACGCTTCATTAAATGGGTGTTTACCAAGTAGCTGCCTCTTAGCTGAAAACACATATTTTTCAGTGTAAAGTAGGATAACATTATAAAGAGTGTTAATTAAAATAATGCACTGGTTTCAAAGCTGCCAATTTCTACCAACTCAAAATACTTGCTGAGATTTGGGTCGTAATATTGGGTTTTACCAGTTATCTCCAGCTACTGGTTAGCAAAGAGTCGTTTTAAGGAGTTTGGGGGCCCTAGGCACAAACCCTAACCTTAAACGTAACCTGATTTCCGCCTCAATCTCCCAGTCTCAATACTCCCAGAGAGTATTGCATTGTAAGTACATATGTGTCATTTTGTTACATTTATTAATATACATGTAGTACTAAACTGTTAACACAACTAACACGTCAATCTGTGTATTATAAGCGTAAAATAAAAAGATTAGTATAACATACGTTAACATTTTTATTGTTAGTTTGTTATACAAATTGAAAGTGAGATTGTAATGAGTGTAATGTTTGCTGTACAATGATTGTTAGCCAATGTCAGGACATTTCCTAGACATCGCTTTCGTGTTTTGCTCTCAGCAAAGTCTCTGATAATATCATCGAAATTTAAAGATTCCAACACATCTGATTCTATGCTCATGACAGACAGGCAGTTGAATCGTTCTTGCATCACACGGCTGCGAAGTTCGTTCTTGATTAATTTAAGTTTTGAGAAAGAACGTTCGCCGGTACAGTTTGTGACGATCATTGACAGGAAAATTCTTATTTCAATTTTGACGTTTGGAAACGTTGATTCCATATTGTCATTCTTTAAAATGGCATAGATATGTGCACTTAGTGATTTTATTTAAAAGTCCGACAATGAGTATATGTTTAGGGAGTGTCTTACTAAGCTCTGAGAAGTGTGCTGGCCAGAATCATATAAAGAATATTGTATCAAAAAGGTGCACTAGATGGTTTATGGGTTCTGAACCAGTTACACTCAGAGCCAAAAGGTAGAAGTCTATTTTAATAACCATTAATAACTTTGAGGTCTGCCTGAGTTTCACATCTGCATTTTATGAAGACCTATACAGGTGAGGTTAAACAAATTAAGGGATATGAAGTGAAATCTATTAACTCTGCTCATCACTCAAGCCAGTCACAGTAACTGGAAGTGGGGGAGATGAGGGTGTGCTAAAACAACCTCCAATTGTACAGTACTCAAGGTTGCGTCTATAAAGTTGGCCGGAAACAGTACTCAAGGTTGCGTCAATAAAGTTGGCCGGAAACAGTACTCAAGGTTGCGTCAATAAAGTTGGCCGGAAACAGTACTCAAGGTTGCGTCTGTAAAGTTGCCCTGCGATTGTGTCTGCAAGAATAAAATTCGTCTGGGACAGTTTACAAAAACAGTACTTAGGCAGTGTGCGAGTTCATATGATAGTTGTTACACCAAAGGTTGTGACATATGATAGTTGTTACACCAAAGGTTGTGACATATGATAGTTGTTACACCAAGGGTTGTGACATATGCCTCTGACATGGCCATTTCTGCATGCTTCGTAGCAACGGTATAGAGACAGACTCGTGTGCATTTTCTACAGGATTTGCATTTGAAATGACTTACATTCTACTGAGTCTGTATTGAAATAGCTTACTTTCTACAGTCTTTTGTTGTAAGAAGAATGTAGTGTATATTCAGTAGTGTATATCTTGTAATAATGTATTTTTTTGTAATGTGCTTTTATTGTAATAGGATGTTTTATATAGTTATGTGTTATAATAGCAGACTTAAAACAGGGTAGTCTTGCACCAATAACATACCATCTACAGATTTTAAATTGTAATACATAATGTATTTGTGTGTTGTGTGTAAATATATACATATATCATATAGATATGCTTGGATGTTTTGACGCCCACCTCTGACCTCAGTGAAGTTCACCTAACGTCATATGCTTAAAATGCAAGTACCTTATTGTGTGTGTGTGTGTGTGTGTGTGTGTGTGTGTGTGTGTGTGTGTGTGTGTGTGTGTGTGTGTGTGTGTGTACCTCTAAAGTTTAGGTTATAAAGCAGACTTTTTATTAGCCATATATCCTTCATACTGAATGCAAAAATATTTGTGTTACTCCTGCACCTTCAGACTGAGTGCAAAAAACATCATCTGCACTACATCCGTCATACTAAATATAAAAGTATAACTGTGCTAGTCATATATCCACCATAGTATATGCAAAACAAAATTGTACTATTCATATATCCGCCATAGTATATGCAAAACAAAATTATACTAGTGATATATCCGCCATAATGTATGCAAATCAAAATTATACTAGTCATATATCCACCATAGTATATGCAAATCAAAATTTTATACTAGTCATATATCCACCATAGTGTATGCAAATCAAAATTATACTAGTCATATATCCACCATAGTGTATGCAAATCAAAATTATACTAGTCATATATCCGCCATAGCATATGCAAAACAAAATTGTGCTAGTCATATATCCGCCATATTGAATACAAAAACTATACTAGTCGTACATCCGTCATAACGAATGCAATAAAAGAAATGTACTAGTTATACATCCGTCATAACGAATGCAAAACAAAATGTACTAGTTAATACATTCGTTATAACGAATGCAAAAAAAGAATGTACTAGTTATACATTCGTGTTACTGATTGGTTGCGTAATCAGCAGATCAACTGAGGTTGTTTTTTTTTTTAAGAATTAGCATGGTTTTCATTCATAATGCACAATACTCGACTTTTAATCATGTGTGGACATTTATTTGACTCTTTAGTCTGCCAGTGGGTATTTGATTTCATGATCGTGAACACCAGTCGCCGTGACCCTGTGAGACAGTCGGGTATGTTACTCACCAAATGGTCTCTGTGATTGCCTTTCCCACTGTCTGCCAGGTTCTTTTACCTGGCTGGCTGTGTGGTTTTCTACCTGACAGTTTGGTTTTCAGTCAGGCTGTTTCCATTCATGTCCGTTGTAAAGTAATCAAGAGACACATTTTCACACGTTCATGTGCATGTTCTAGTCAGTAATCGTATGTTCGTTTGTAAGTCCTCCACAGTATTTTCTCAGTATACTTTGCCAGCCATTATACAAAGGAGTTGTATGATAGGCCATACGGATTTCAATAGTCGTGTGTGGTGTGTATTTGCCACAACAAGTTTTATATTTTACTTGAATAGGAGTGGTGTATGTACACCACACTGAGTTCTCAAGTTACCTAAGCGGAAGGAGAGGTGTGTGTTTGCATATATTTACATAGTGTGGCAGAGCAGAGTTGTCTGTCCATATTTTAAAATTGAATCTGAAATTACTTATTCAATAGTCAGCGTGACATGACCTTCGGGTACTGTGTGTTTTGTAAATACCAGAGTTAAAATACCAACTCATGAAGAGAATGTGCTAGAACTTGCTGATGTAATCTAAACCAGTCTCATGTGGATGAGTAGTTTTATTATCAAATGGGTAAGATTTACAAAGAACATGGGCTGAAATCAAAGTGTACCTGCTGAATTAATACTATTTTCTACTCACTTTGAATTTGGTATGGCCGAAGTCCGGTCATGAAAGGCAGTTGTTAGGTTAATGGTGAGTTAACTGATTGATTGAGAGAACGGACTTTAAAATAGTTCATGCATTTTGCCATTGATATATTATACTTGCGTTTTATGTAGAGATGTATTATGTGAGAAGACTATTACTTCTACAATTGTGAATTATGATGCTTGTTTGTAATATGTTGAACACATGACTATTTCTGGTGAACATGATTATAAATTATCATGCTGTATATGTGTATCGGGCTAATAAATACTGTTGATGAAACTTAAGTGGAGACTTGAATGTAAGAAAGAATGGAGTTAGAGAGATAAACTAGAAAATTTAGCATTTGTTCCCTGATTATATTTTACAGGGAAGAAGTAGCCTTTCTAGAATCTCCAAAACTGCTGGAATTCTGGGATTTTTTCCCTGGTTTCCAGTTCATTGATTTATAAACTGTTACAACCATGGTAGATTCAAGAAGTCTTTACCCCAGCATGTAAGTGTAAGGATACACTGCACATGTTAAAGTACATCAGCAAGAGTGCTTGACTACAACATGGAATTTCTGGTATAAAGAAATTACTGGAAATTGCTACATTGTTGTTCTGCTTGAGGGAACTAAAACTGTGACTGAGCACCCACATTAGTCTCAAGAAAACAGTGGGTTGTGGAACTTTCTACAGCATCCTAGAGGAGCATGGGAAGAATTGATATTTCTATTGTGAACAATAAACTTGTGGCATTATTATGAAAGCACACGAAAGACTATAGCAGAACCACCATTAACAAGGTTATGTAGAAACTATTATCACTTATCTATCTATAACTCCATTTCTGTTCTATGATAAGAATGACCCTGTGATTTATATTGATACTAATCTGACTGCCAAACCATGTGTCAGGATATAAGACTGTATAGGGATTGAAATTATTTGAACATGGTTTCGTGGATATATTGATGTCAAATAATCTTTTCATTGTATTTGTTATATATATAATTGATTTGTTGATTTAATAATTTTATTTTCCTTCTTACACATATTGGTAACCATATGCTGGAGTTATAATGGGTGGAATGGGGCTTGAAATACTCCAGCAAACCTAATACTTTCAGTGTTTAATTGAAATACTCCAGCAAACCTAATACTTTCAGTGTTTAATTGAAACACTCCAGCAAACCTAATACTTTCAGTGTTTAATTGAACCACTCCAGCAAACCTAATACTTTCAGTGTTTAATTTAAATACTTCAGCAAACCTAATATTTTCAGTGTTTAATTGAAACACTCCAGCAAACCTAATATTTTCAGTGTTTAATTGAAACCCTCCAACAATGAAACCCTCCAGCAAACCTAATACTTACAGTGTTTAATTGAAATACTCCAGCAAACCTAACACTTTCAGTGTTTAATTGAAACACTCCAGCCAGACCTAATACTTTCAGTGCTTAATTGAAACATTCCAGCCAGACCTAATACTTTCAGTGTTTAATTGAAACACTGCAGTCAAATAAGATATTTTTATCTTAATGAAAACACCCTAGTCAGACCAGATATGACAACACTTCAATCAGATTTGGTGCTTTTCGTCTTTTTAACAAGACTCTAGACAGACATGATACTTTTGTCTGTATGATAACACTCCAGTTAGAATATATTTTTGTCTTTAGACAACCCTCTAGTCAGACATGGTACTTATTGTCTTTATGAAAACACGCTTGTAAGTTTATATTTCATTTCTTTATGGAAACACTCATTTTAGACGGGATACTTTCTGAGATTTATTACTCCAGTCAGATCGGAGACTTGTTATACTATACAAAGCACTCCGGTCAGACACGATACTTTCTGTACTTTAAGCACTCCATTCAGACACGATACTTACTGTACTTTAAAGCACTCCAGTCAGAACACGATACTTTCTGTGCTTTATGAAAACACTCCAGGCAGACATGACGCCGTTCTGTGCTTTATGAAAACACTCCAGGCAGACATGACGCCTTTCTGTGACTTTAAAAGACATGAGTAGGTGTTGTGTTGCAGGAGTGAGACAGTTTTATAACTGCGCTGTTCTTCCTCAAGTTTCTGAAAAGCGAGAAAATTAGCACCTAGTCTTAGCACGCCAATAAAACACCTCACTGACGTTGCCTGGCGCTTAGATTTTAATCTACTCTTTGAATTCTTGAAATAGCTTTCTCCCTAGAGTCTGACTTATTGACATGATTTGGTATAGATACACATAGATATAGCTTGAAAAAATATATAATGATATATAAGATAGGAGAGTTTCTGCTCTGCACTATCACTGACAATATTTAACATCAACATTCAATGTTTTATCATATATATTATTATTATTAACTTTGTTCTATTTTAAGTCAGTGTGAAGTGTTTCAATTAATCAGTGTCATTGTTACATGTTCATTCTCACTTCTACTTTCCATTTAATTATAAGTTGCGTTGTAACTACGGTTATATAAAAGTATTGTATTAAGCAGGTGCATATATTTCAATATAATTTTTTTATTTAAATAGTTCCGTTAAGTGCGTGCATGCGTATGCATATATGTACTTGCATTTAAGTAGTTTGGGTAAGCACGTGAATGAATTCATATGCATACTTTTTAAGTAGTGCATTTCAGTGCGAGCATATATTTGTATGTAAGTAACAACATTTAAACACGTATTTCCATTTTTAGTTATGCATTCGATTTAAGTATGTGCTTAATTACGTGTAGGTGTTTGTGTACGTTTACTTGTGTTTAAGTATGTGCATGCATTTGCATATAGATTTTTGCTTTAAGCATTGCATTTAAGAGTATGTTTACGCATTTGTACATACGCATTGCATAGAAGGATTATATTAATGTGTGTATGCATTTTATATGCGCATTCATATTAAAATAACCGCATTAAATCAGTTTATGCTTTATCTATATATTATTGTTTTAGGCGGTTGCAATAAGTATATGGTTTTGTATATACGTATTGCTTTAAGCAATTGTAAGTGTATGATTTATTTATACGTATTGTCTTAAGTAGTTGCAGTAAGAAAGTGTATAATTTGGTATTTACGTATTGTCTTAAGTAGTTGCAGTATGCACCACTAGTACGCAAGTCCCCCCACCCCCCAGCAGGCACAGACCCCATGCCGAGAAGTGGCGGCATCCGCACAGAATCGCTGTCACCTGAAACAAATTGGTGCCTTTTAACTGACGCCACCTTTGCTACTTGACACTACAAAAATTATTAGGTATGTAGACTTCTTCATCTTAACAACACGATATCTAGTCATTTACTTACACGGCTGTATCTCCGACAGTGTACCTGATCACCTGTGACGCTATCTTATGCACAACAGTGTAAACTGGCCACCTAAAATACTACCTTATGTTATTACGGTGTACCTGATCATCTGTGACGCTATCTTATGCACAACAGTGTAAACTGGCCACCTAAAATACTATCATATGTTATTACACTGTACCTGATCACCTGTGACGCTATCTTATGCACAACAGTGTAAACTGGCCACCTAAAATACTATCTTATTACGGTGTACCTGGTCTACTATGATACAATGCGTTATGTCACTACACTATACCTGATCACTGGAGTGTTGTTGGTCACTTGTGATACGATGTACTATTTCACTGGAGTGTTGTTGGTCACCTGTGCTACTATGTTAATTCCATTAAAGTGTTTCTAGTCACCTAGATTGTCCTAGAACACTGTACCTTATTGCAGTGTACTACGTCATCGATGATACTCTATTATCTTACTACAGTGTACCTAGTCACATATGTCACTATAGCGTATTTGTTGCCTATAACTTATCTTTTCTCACTATAGTGTGCCTAGTCACTATGACCAATCTTACCTCACTGCACTATATCTAGTCACTTATGACATTAAAGAGTGCCTGGTGACCGATAATACTGCCTTATCTCACTACAATGTATCTAGCCACCTATGATATATCTAATCTCAACAGCGTACTTGGTCACCAATAATACTGCTTTGTCTCACTACTGTATACCTGGGGACATGATACTGCCATATCTCACTACTGTATACCTGGGGACATGATACTGCCATATCTCACTACTGTATACCTGGGGACATGATACTGCCATATCTCACTACTGTATACCTGGTGACATATGATATTGCCATATCTCATTGCTGTATACCTGGTGACATGATACTGCTTTATTTCACCAACACTTAACTTGATAACCTATGATACTGTCTTCACTATGTCGCCAATATCATATAGCATTCATTTATCTCACCAGCAGAATACCTAGCCATCTATGCTACTGCTTTATCCCACCAACATTAAACTCTATCCCCCAAAAGAATACTTCGTATACAGGGTTCCCTCTGATATGCACTGCAGAACAACTCGAAGAATACTGCGTACACACGTCAATACGTGTCTGCTAAGGTAGAAAAAAGTCATACTGCAACGTTTTGATCCATAGTAGAGCAGCACATGTCCAACTAAGTACAATGGTATAGCAACAAACGTCAATCTAAATACCATTACCATAGCAGCACCTCAAAGTAAGTACAATGATATAGCAACAAACGTCAATCTAAATACCATTACCATAGCAGCACCTCAAAGTAAGTACAATGGTATAGCAACAAACGTCAATCTAAATACCATTACCATAGCAGCACCTCAAAGTAAGTACCATGGTACAGCAACGCACGTCAAACTAAGTGACATGTTATTGCAACTCACGTCAAACTAAGTGCCATGAACAAGAACAACACTCATCAAACTAAGTTCCATGATATAGCAACACACGGGTCAAACTGAGTACCATGATATAGCCGCACTTCAAACTAAGTGCCATGATATAGCAATGCATTCAAATTAAGTGCCATGGTACGGCAACACATTCCAAAGTGCCATTGTAGAGCAACATACGTCAAACTGAGTGTCGTTAAAAGGAACGAAGCAAGATTAAAATGGCAGTGGATTAAATCAAGTCTCACTGTTTACAAACAAAAATCTGAAATTACCAAGTAATAAAAAAAAAGATATTTCGATATACTTTACCAAATTGCAAGTCTATTTTAGTAAGAAGGTTGTTGATAGCAGTTGCACTAATAATAAACAGCTGTTCGCCATCAACGAAAGATTATTAGCATAAAAGTACAAATTACTTCCTTCATTCATGATCTTTGTGATCTATTAGTAAACTTCTAATATAATGTAAAATCTCAGAAATTATTTCGATATCAGCACACAACTGTATCTATCTTTGCCCTAATTTATGATCTAAAATCTTGACGTCACTTGCGCTCGTCACTCAAGAACTCATCATGTAGAACTGTGAGGTGAAGTCTTTGGACCTACATCTAATCTCTACGTCGCAGTATCTATTCATTAGGTCGTACTGGATCGCTTCCATATCACTCGCTCTAGCTGTTGGCTAGTTAGGGGCTTAACGTTCTCTATCAGCATGCACTGATTTCGCGGAATGTGGAACAATTTTTAGTTTGCTGCGTCAAAGGTGGTTCCAGCATGTTTTCTGGTTTAGAAATTCTCGGCTATGTGGGCGAGGGAGGGTGTGTGTGAGAGTTTAACAATATGCCTGCTGATGTATGATACTGCCTCTTCTCACAACAATGTATTTTTTGGAAAGTTACTTTATTTGTCGCTTTTATTATTTTATCTTAATACTCATAACATTTTATATGGTGAATTAATTACCTTCATTAACTTTTCAAGTTTCTTAGAACTTACGTTTCCTTAAACGAATACATGCTTTCTCTCTCTCTCTCTTTCTCTCTCTCTCTCTCTCTCTCTCTCTCTCTCTCACACACACACACACACATACACATAAACACACACACACACACACACACACACACACACACACACACACACACACACACAAGCACACAATTTAGAAAAATAAATGCTGATTAAACAAACACATGCACAGATTTGTTTTCCTAATTTTATAATCTCTTTACACATTTATATATAATTCAACATTTTTAAATAATAAAAAGCGAATTATTTTGCGACGTTTTTAAAGTATTGTCGAACAGCTTAACATAACCTCTTTAATTTATAAAAAATGTTCCCAATATTTGTACACATGCAATTGCTATGTATTCTTTTTAAAAGTGAGCAGCCCGAATGATAAAGAAAAAATAATATTGCTCTGCTTCTATAAATTCATTTCTTTCCAGAGTGTTAGAAAAATTGTAGTCATAAATATGACCACATATTTAAAATCCCATAGTCATGTAAGCCCCAATCAGCACTTGCGCACACTGTTAATGATATTCTCTGGGCTATGGATGATGGCAAGATAGCAGATTAAAGATGTTCTCTGGGCTATGGATGATGGCAAGATAGCAGATTAATGATGTTCTCTGGGCTATGGATGATGGCAAGATAGCAGATTAAAGATGTTCTCTGGACTATAGATGATGTCAATATGGCAAATTCTTAACGATATTCTATGGGCTGTGGTTGAAAGCAAGATAGCAAATTGTTAACGACATTGTCTGTGCTGTGGATGATGGCAAGATGACAATTTTTGTTTTGCTTGTTCTGGTTGCAATCATCGGCACGATTATAAATACGTTTAATACGTCTTTTCCAGCACGTGTATGGCAGTCTTGGCATTTACAATCATGATTCAAGTAGTAAGTAGGCAATATCTAGAAATGGCAAAAAATTCAATCATACCCACTTTAACTTGATGTTCTACAAAGTCTTTCTTGGGCCACTTCTTTACACACTACTTTTTTCAATCATCTTAAGTCGTCATCCAGTGTTTATTCATTCTGAGAAAGACTTTACAAACTGACATCTAATCAAGAAATGGTCACTCATAATAACAATATGCGGGCTACTTATTTCACCACTACCACAATGACATTCGTTCTCTTAAAAGATATAGGAAAAATATATACTAATAACAAAACGAAGACCATTCACTTCACGTGTGCCGTTCTAATGAGTGTTTTATTTTACACCAAGATCAAGCCATTCTAAAAGTGTCTTACTCAATACATCAAGCCATTCTAAAAGTGTCTTATCAAATACATCAAGCCATTCTAAAAGTGTCTTACTCAATACATCAAGCCATTCTAAAAGTGTCTTACTCAATACATCAAGCCATTCTAAAAGTGTCTTGCTCAATACATCAAGCCATTCTAAAAGTGTCTTACTCAATACATCAAGCCATTCTAAAAGTGTCTTACTCAATACATCAAGCCATTTTAAAAGTGTCTTACTCAATACATCAAGCCATTCTAAAAGTGTCTTACTCAATACATCAAGCCATTCTAAAAGTGTCTTATTCAATACATCAAGCCATACTAAAAGTGTCTTACTCAATACATCAAGCCATTTTAAAAGTGTCTTACTCAATACATCAAGCCATTCTAAAAGTGTCTTACTCAATACATCAAGCCATTCTAAAAGTATCTTAATACATCAAGCCACTCTAAAAGTGTCTTACTCAATACATCAAGCCATTCTAAAAGTGTCTTACTCAATACATCAAACCATTCTAACACGTAACAGTGTTATATTCAGTACATCATTATGTTACTAAGTGGTTTACTGTGCAACAACGCAATTCTAATCAGTCAACTCATAAAATATTCTACACTAAGACACTTGAACAAGATGAACACATTATATAGTTTAGCAAACGTTTTGTTTTTCATATACGAAAGTTTTATTTACACACGATTATTACTTTATTTATATTTTCGCTTCTACAAGCTTGTAATTTGTTATAAATACACTTTATTATTTTAAAGATTTTATTATTATATATGACAACAAACAGATCAGTTGGATTAATGACATTAAATCGATAAATCTGTAATTTTAGATGTAGATAAAATTATAAAATGATAGATCTATAGACAGACAGGTAGATTTCTAGAAAGACAGAAATAATTTAATAAGCTATAGAAAATCTATCTATCTATCTATCTATCTATCTATCTATCTATCTGTCTGTCTGTCTGTCTGTCTGCCTATCTATTTGTCTGTCTTTCTATCTATCTATCTATCTATCTATCTATCTATCCACTAACATGAAACATGACCTATGACATTTTTTTCATTGTTGATGACTTCTTTTAAAGTCAGGGTAGCAGCTTTGTTTTTGCTTGTCTTGCCGTGGCGCCAATGTCGTTTTTCAACAATTTTGTGCTTCTAACCGAGCTCGTCTGTCTGGAGGGAAATACTACGCCCGTCTTCCTTACAGTCCTGATGTCTGCATCAACAAAAAATGTTTGTCTTCTAAAATTGTTGTCGAGTTCTTAAAGTTCAAGCAGTTTCAAACTTCGTCTTCCCTTCATATACCATCCATTTGTTGTAACATTAAGTATGCTTTTGTAGTCTTCCCTTCATATACCATTCACCTGTTGTAACATTAACTATGTCTTTGTAGTCTTCCCTTCATATACCATTCACCTGTTGTAACATTTACTATGCTTTTGTAGTCCTCCCTTTATATACTATTCATCTGTTGTAACATTAAGTATGCCTTTGTAGTCTTCCCTTTATATACTATTCATCTGTTGTAACATTAACTATGTCTTTGTAGTCTTCCTTTTATATACCTTTCATCTGATGTAACATTAACTTGCCTTTGTAGTCTTCCCTTTATATACTATTCATCTGTTGTAACATTAACTATGTCTTTGTAGTCTTCCTTTTATATACCTTTCATCTGTTGTAACATTAACTATGCCTTGATTGATTGAGTGTAGGGGGCGCTTCCGGCTTCCGCCGCTTTCGCGCAAATTAAAAATAACTATACATGTCTAGCATCCATTTAAACTATAATAATAACTATACATGTCTAGCATCCATGTAAACTATAATAATAACTATACATGTCTAGCTTCCATTTAAACTATAATAATAACTATACATGTCTAGCTTCCATTTAAACTATAATAATAACTATACATGTCTAGCATCCATTTAAACTATAATAATAACTATACATGTCTAGCATCCATTTAAACTATAATAATAACTATACATGTCTAGCTTCCATGTAAACTATAATAATAACTATACATGTCTAGCTGCCCTTAAACAATGACAATAATGAAGCTTCTCCAGCTTCCCCCTAGAGGCTTAGACTATGAAAATAACTATGTCTTATAACAAAATAATTATGTCTTATAACAATGAAAATAAATGAGCTTTAGTCTTCCTTTAAAGTTGCTTAGCAATATGTGTGCTTTTTTCCTATTATTTTTACGCTACGTTTCTCTCTTCCTTAACTCCTTAATGTCAGTGTTTTATTTGTCTTCCTTAACTACTTAATGTCACTGTTTTATTTGTCTTCCTTAACTACTTAATGTCAGTGTTTTATTTGTCTTCCTTAACTACTAAATGTCAGTGTTTTATTTGTCTTCCTTAACTAGTTAATGTCAGTGATTTATTTTTCTTCCAGAACTTCTTTATGTCAGTGCTTTAATTGTCTTCCTTAACTAGTTAATGTAAAGAATGTATTAGCAATAATGGACTTAATTTGTTTTGCCATCATACTATACGCAATAGCAATAATGAGCTTGGGTTGTTTGCCTTCAATGTATAAGTATTAACTATATGCATGTATCATACCATACTTACTTATAATAATGGACTTAAATTGTTTAACCTTTGAACTATAAGTTGTATGTGACAATTCACTAAAATACTAGTAGTGACATTAACGACTTTTAGGTGATTGTCCTCTTATAAGTGTGACATCTGACTGACTTACCTTAAATCGCAAGAATTATATTTATTGACACAATGTTGTAGTTGTTTCGTGACTGTTGTGACAGAAAGTTGTATCTCTCTCTTGGCTGTTGTGACAGAAAGTTGTATCTCTCTCTTGACTGTTGTAACAGAAAGTTGTATCTCTCTCTTGACTGTTGTAACAGAAAGTTGTATCTCTCTCTCTTGGCTGTTGTGACAGAAAGTTGTATCTCTTTCATGACTCTTGTGACAGAAAGTTGTATCTCTTTCTTGACTTGTGACAATAAATACGCTTTGTTGACTTCTCTGTATTTCACTAAAACTTGCAAACACGTGTTCTGTTAATATTCTGAAAACAGTATTGTTTCAATGTCACTTTGAATGTACTTTCAAGTTGTGGAGGAAATAATAAAGAACAATTAAGAAGCTGATAATATAAAATGCTTAATTTTATTTATTTTATTGGCCTCTCCCTGCCTGTCTGCATGACTATCTATCTATCTATCTATCTATCCAAACGGATAAGTATTGAGGTTTTATTTTTTTTTAATTTGTTTTAGTTTCTACACCAAGTTTTGCACAACACCGCAATTCACCCCTTCCTTCAACTTGCCAATCGTTACCGCCCCGACGTCCTGGAGCCCGCAAATTACTGATATCCATTAGCTAGAGTTACTGTCCTTGACAGGCGATCAAAGGAAGCGATTTGTCACCCAGGTAAACTGGAAGTCTTTGGAGTTAACTGGCGAGACTTGCCGGCCGAGCGTCGTGGTCGTAGTTGAAGAGTGTAGGAAATATTAGACTCGAATAACAGTACATTGTCACGGTAAACAGCAGCGCTCTAGAATTATAATTAAAATTATTTGTGAGTTCGATTTTCTCACTGCACTATAGAAACGCCAACGCACTGAGCAGGTGTGTGTATCTGTGTGTGGAACAAACGTTTACTAATATCATTGTGTGTTTAAAAAAAAAATAATATGAAGAGAAAAATAGAGGGGAAAAAACTAAAATACATGTAAGAGTTTATCAGATGAAAAACAATTAAAAATAAAGACTTTTAACTAATTATGCTGAGTGACTAGTGCTGGGCAAGATCATTTCAAAAGTTGACCCATACTACTGATTTTCTCGCCCTGGAACGAATGTAAATTATAGGCAATGACAGCCGAGCAATTATTCTTGATTGCTTTCATGAATTTTGAGACCGTAGAAAAAGTATGTTCAAACATGAAGACAGCATAACATCATTGATCAAAGAAAGAGGGATCAAAACAGGCATGTTCAATCATGGAGGTAGAACAATAAGTTTGCGTAACAGGCATGTTCAAACATAAAGACAAGCACAACACGGACATAAGGTAGTGCAACAGATATATTGAAACATAAAGACAGAATAACAAATTTGTTAAAACATAAGGTACCATGAAGTCAATGCTCAGATACGTCATGAACATTTAATATTCAGAGACAAATATCCAAATACCCAGGCAGCACATCTTTAATATTCTAACATAATGACAACTTCGATTGCAATGCACACAAACAAAGATAAAACACTGCTAGCCTTCAGATACAAAACTGCTATGACATATTGATGGTGAATGTGACTATGAATGTTGGCCTCGTATACCACCCACGTCACTTGCACCACACATCTTTAACCAATCCTAATCCAAAACAAATATCGGGGATGGGAGGAGGGTTACACTAAAGGACAGCTAAATAGATAGATGGATCAGCCTTAGTCATATTTATGCATAAACCGATAAGTATGGATGAACAAATTGGTAAACTGGTAACTTTAATTAGTAACATAAAGGTTAATTGAGACCACTGACTTTGATGGATAGTTAAATATATCAGACACAATAAAGGTTATATTTAACTCAACAACCATAGACTTTATCTGTGCAAATGATGCCAAAGTTAAAGTTCTCAAAATAGCATTTAAGCTCTTAAGTAAGAAAATATAGTGAGGAGACCTAATCTCTTTAACATAACAGCCTATAATCTTTACGTTCTAGTACTTCAGTGTAGTGATACTACTATATAGTAGAGACTTCTATATGGTAGAGACTTCTATGTGGTAGAGACTTCTATATGGTAGAGACTTCTAGACAAACAGTTGCACTCACGCAATATCTTTCCAGACAGCAACTGACTGAAAGTAGATGACATTCAGTTGTGTCTAGAAGGCGTGGAATGTTAGCCAAAATTAATAGCATAGATCTGATGATGGTACTTTTGTAGCCTGCTACAGAGTGATAGGCAGAACATAAGTCAGATACATGTACCCAGTATAGACAGTGATTCCAGTATATAAATAATACCCTGTATATATATAAAAAAAACCTTGTAAAACAGATGTCCACTTTCAGTGGGTTTGTCTTATCTGTCTTAGTGCTATTATAATGAACCAGTAAGTAGTATACACAGTTTACGGAGTACTGTAATATCATCAGTCATTGAAGATTTGCTTACTCTCTCACATTTAAAATAAAAATATATCATAACATAGAGACAGTCTAATACACACAAAATCATATGATGTTGGTTAGGTCAAATTAGGTACATACACAATGCATGTGGCTGCAAAGTTTTAGTACAATTGATTTATGAGGTGCATATCAGCAAAGCGGACAGTGACATATACTTAATGTTACAGAAACAAGAACGGCAGTCATATAACTATATAACGGTAACCTTAACGCAGAAAATAACTGAAAGTAGCTTGTTTGTGTTTACAAGAAGTGACAGAGTAACATTCAGAAGTCTGTATTATCATGCAAATATAGCTGTATGTGTTTACAAGAAGTGACAGAGTAACATTCAGAAGTCTGTATTATCATGCAAATATAGCTGTATGTGTTTACAAGAAGTGACAGAGTAACATTCAGAAGTCTGTATTATCATGCAAATATGTATGTGTTTACAAGAAGTGACAGAGTAACATTCAGAAGTCTGTATTATCATTGTGTGTGTGTGTGTGTGTGCGTGCGTGCGTGCGTGCGTGCGTGTCATCTCTTTTAATACGTTTTACTGTATGGAATAAGTACTGTTATTTCTATCCATAAGGGTACCTACATTATCATTAGATCTTTTATAGAATGCAGTTTTGTACTTTATTTTGTGTATATATAATATAGGTTGTATATCACACACACACACACACACACACACACACACACACACACACACACACACACACACACACACACACATCTATCTATCTATCTATCTATCTGTCTATGACATATGCATGTAGTTGATATAAGTAGCACTGTCTAATGTGTACTGGTGTAGTGTAGCACTGCCTAACTAATGTGTACTGGTGTACGGTAGGACTGTCTAACTAATGTGTGCTGATAAAGTAGTGTAGCATTGTCTAACTAATGTATACTGGTGTAGTGTAGCATTAACTAATGTATACTGGTGTAGTGTAGCACTGTCTAACTAATGTATACTGGTGTAGTATAGCACTGTCTTACTAATGTATACTGGTGTAGTATAGCACTGTCTAACTAATGTATACTGGTGTAGTATAGCACTGTCTTACTAATGTATACTGGTGTAGTATAGCACTGTCTAACTTATGTGTACTGGTGTAGTGTAGTACTGTCTAACTAATGTATACTGGTGTAGTGTAGCACTAACTAATGTATACTGGTGTAGTGTAGCACTGTCTAACTAATGTATACTGGTGTAGTGTAGCACTAACTAATGTATACTGGTGTAGTGTAGCACTGTCTAACTAATGTATACTGGTATAGTGTAGCACTGTCTAAGTAATGTGTGCTGATAAAGTAGTGTAGCATTGTCTAATTGATGCGGTGACAGTGTAGCACACCTGTGTTGATATAAAGTAGAAAAGTACTTCTTGACTACAGTGTGCTGGCGATGTATTGTTGCAATGCCAGTTTATGTGTGCTGTGCAATGCGTGATGAGTAGGACCCTTAAAATTACTCTTCCTGTGTGCAGTGCAACGAGTGATGAGTAGGACTATTAAAATTACTCTTCCTGTGTGCAGTGCAACGAGTGATGAGTAGGACTATTAAAATTACTCTTCCTGTGTGCTGTGCAACGAGTGATGAGTAGGACTATTAAAATTACTCTTCCTGTGTGCATCTGCTGTAAGTTCAGGTCGAGTAGAACGTGTTAGATATTTCTCATTCAGTGTTTCTGGATAAAAGAGAGGGAAGTCAGGAGTTTCTGCACAATTGATGGGTGGGCGTGGCTGTGGGCGGAGCTGGAGGTTCCTGCATGTCCAGCCTGGCGCTAGTTCTGACAGAGGGCCAGCCTCCACAGACACAAAGACCAAGAAAATGAATGCTGCTCAGTAAGCAAGAAAGAGAGAACACAATGACGTTTCTTGTCAATCACCGTGGGTTTTTTTTTTTCAGTCTGTGCAGCAAATTAACAACGTTGGTCTAACTTGAAAACATCCGATTCAATATTTTTTTTTCATTTTAGTTGATTGTTTGGTTAAGTTTAATATTAAAAGTCCATCCTTCAGAAAGAAAGACGTCTACGAACATAAAACATCACTAAAGCACCAGTGAGTTAGTGTTCTTGGAGAAAAACTTCGGTTCTTAAAGGGTATTCACTTAAAATTTAAATACTTTAATACATTATGAAGAAAACTAGACATTTAATGTATTCGAGCGAATTAGACATTATTGACTGAAGCCAGCAGAAAATCCTAATTTATTTATGTCATTCAGTCATATAGACATTATTGACTGAAGCCAGCAGAAAATCCTAATTTATTTATGTCATTCAGTCATATAGACATTATTGACTGAAGCCAGCAGAAAATCCTAATTTATTTATGTCATTCAGTCATATATACATGTTCCACAATAAAGAACGCCATACAAACTATTACAAATCAGGTCAGCTAATTCCATTACAGTCTGAATATCACGCGATACTACTACTACTGCCACCACCACCGACACTACCACTACTATTACAACTGTTATCACCGCCATAAACAACTGCTTTACCACCACTACTACTAATACTGCTATTACTACCGTTACTTTTACTATAATTACCATTAATACCACTACTATTAATATTACTATTATCAACATTATCACGACCTCTACTTTAATTACCACTACCACTACCACAACTACTGCTATTATTATTATTATTATTATTATTATTATTATTCATTACTACTACTACTATTATCACCATCATCATGACTTCTACTTTTATTACCACCACCATTACCTCTACTATTACAACCACCATCACTTCTACTACTATTATCACTGTCACTATTACTACCATTACCACAATCACTATTACTACCATTACCACTGTCACTATCACTACCATCACTATTACTACCATTACCACCGTCACTATCACTACCATCACTATTACTACCATTACCACTGTCACTATCACTACCATCACTATTACTACCATTACCACTGTCACTATTACTACCAATATCACCATCACTATTACTACTATTATCACTGTCACTATCACTACCATCACTATTACTACCATTACCACTGTCACTATTACTACCAATATCACCATCACTATTACTACTATTATCACTGTCACTATCACTACCATCACTATTACTACCATTACCACTTTCACTATCACTACTATCACTATTACTACCATTACCACTTTCACTATCACTACCATCACTATTACTACCATTACCACTGTCAATACCACTACAATCACTATTACTACCATTACCACTGTCACTATTACTACCATTACCACCATCACTATTACTACCATTACCACTGTCACTATCACTACCATCACTATTACTACCATTACCACTGTCACTATCACTACCATCACTATTACTACCATTACCACTGTCACTATCACTACCATCACTATTACTACCATTACTACTTTCACTATCACTACCATCACTATTACTATCATTACCACCATCACTATTACTACAATTACCACCATCACTATTATTACCATTACCACTGTCACTATTACTACCATCACTGTTATTACATCATTATTACTACCATTATCACTGTCACTATTACTACCATTACTACATCAGTATTACTACCATTATCACTGTCACTATTACATTTACATCACTATTACATTTAAATCACTATTACTACCATTACATTACCACTGTCACTATTACTATCAATACTACATCACTATTACTAACATTACTACATCACTATTACTACCATTATCACTGTCACTATTACTACCAATATCACCATCACTATTACTACTAACACCACTACAGCTAATTCTACCACCACCACTCTCATCACCATCACTACTACTGCTACTATTGCAACAACCGCTATTACCACCTCTACTTTGCTACCACTGATATTACTACCACTAGTACTACTATATTTTGTTATATCGCGATACTAGTATTTAAGATAGATCAATGATTCGGACATTTATAGGAAATTGACATATTATTTAGTTATTCATATATTTATTTCTAACAAATTAATTTTGATTAACTTTTAAGTAAATGACATTTAAATTGGTTAATCATATAATTATCACTTTTTAATTAGTCATTCTGACTGATGATACAATTATTAATCTCTGCTTCAATTATTCGTGTCTGGTTTACTGTCATTCTGATTGGTGAAACAAATATTGATGTCTTTTCAAATATTAATCTCAAATATAATGAGTACTGTCTAGTTTACTGTCGAGATTGGTGAAACAAATATTTATCAATTCTACAGTGAGTCGTGTCTGATTTACTATCATTCTAATTGGTGAAACGTCATTATGATTTAAGAGGCTGCTGATATAAGATTTGAGATTTAAGAGGCGATATGTATACATGATGTATATCAAAACAGTTTTTCGAGTAATACGTTTATAAGTTATTTCTCCCTGAATTGATGTGTTTGTTTAGATGTAGATTCTTTCTTATATCCCAATAACAAATACCATTGATATGTGTCGAGATCTTACAATATTTCTTATACACCAGTAACAAATACCATTGATATGTGTCGAGATCTTACAATATTTCTTATACACCAGTAACAAATACCATTGATATGTGTCGAGATCTTACAATATTTCCTAAAGCCCAGTAACAAATACCATTGATATGTGTCGAGATCTTACAATATTTCCTAAAGCCCAGTAACAAATACCATTGATATGTGTCGAGATCTTACAATATTTCCTAAAGCCCAGTAACAAATACCATTGATATGTGTCGAGATCTTACAATATTTCCTAAAGCCCAGTAACAAATACCATTGATATGTGTCGAGATCTTACAATATTTCCTAAAGCCCAGTAACAAATACCATTGGTATGTGTCGAGATTTTACTATATTTCCTAAAGCCCAGTAACAAATACCATTGATATGTGTCGAGATCTTACAATATTTCCTAAAGCCCAGTAACAAATACCATTGATATGTGTCGAGATCTTACAATATTTCCTAAAGCCCAGTAACAAATACCATTGATATGTGTCGAGATCTTACAATATTTCCTAAAGCCCAGTAACAAATACCATTGATATGTGTCGAGATCTTACAATATTTCCTAAAGCCCAGTAACAAATACCATTGATATGTGTCGAGATCTTACAATATTTCCTAAAGCCCAGTAACAAATACCATTGGTATGTGTCGAGATTTTACTATATTTCCACAACGTTTTTAAATGTGCTGGAAAGGTGCAATGCACATTTTATGCGACTTAAATATATCTTTCATTGAACATGTGACTGAAACGTTCACAAATACAAACAACACCACCAAGATGCTTCATTGAAATGAGAGAAATTAAACAATCTTCCAATATGTAATTTACACCCTAAACAACATCTAATTTACAGCCCAAATAACAATGATTACAATTTAAATAAGAACCCAAAGTTAATGATGTTTTTGTCCTATGACCAATTAATACAAAACGTTTATTTGATACCTGGACCAACTGCTGTCAGTGATGTCTTTTTGTTTGTGACGATATGAATTCTAACTAATTTGTATTGACCTTGAGAATGATATAGCTTCCTTCATTTAGTTGCACTCTAGTTGACCTTGTGAGAGTGACAGCTTTTGTCACCTAGTTGCACTAGTTGACATTGTGAGAGAGTGACAGCTTGTCTCAAGTAGCTGTACACTAGTTGATCATATGAGAGAGTGGCAGATTTTCTCGCCTAAGTGTACATTAGTTGACCTTGTGAGAGAATTACAACTTTTCTCACCTATCTGTACACTAATTAACCTTGTTAGAAAGTGAAATTTTTCTCACCTAGTGCACACTAGTTAGATTGGCTGCCGTCTATGAAACCTTCTCTGTTAGTGATGTGGTAAGAGATACTCTGTCTTGTAGTACTAGTTCCAGGTTGGTTGGTCAAGTAGGAGGCGCTTCCGGCTTCCGCCGCTTTCGCGCTTGGGGAGGGGGGGAGTGGGAGTGGGAGATGCCTTTCTGCTGCGTACGTCCGTTGCGAAAACATGTCTGGCCGGCAAAGGCGGAATCCAAACTCGGTAATCCGTGGGCTGGAGTTGTGGTTGTTGTTCCTGGTGGTGGCGTTGTTGTTGTTGTAGCCATAGTGAGGAGGGGGGTGTTTTACAGAGCCCAGGCTAGTAACACACCAGATCTATACCCAGTGTGTACTTGCGCCCGGGTTGTTCAACCTCCCGTCCTCCTCAATGGTCATTGTTGTTGTTGTTGTCGTGGCTGTCCCCGGTGTCCGTTGGGAGGTCTAAAGACGGGCGCTGGTGGCCAGTACAAATGGTCGAGCAACAGTTGGATCATATCGGCATTGGGTGGTTAAAAAATCCTCAATGCCCAAGAGATAAGTAATGATTCCTCCACATTTTAAGGGAACTGTTTTAGCTAAACGAACAGGTTACAATAGTAAATGAACTGAAAACAGTATTTGCCTATGATAATTATAGGCAATATATAATTATAATTACTGCCTGCTGAAAACAGCGTTTGCCTGTTTTGCCTAATGAAAATATTATTTTCTTGTGATAATTACTGTTTTACTTTTCATTATTTGACTCTTGCCAATCTGTCGTAGTTGAAAGTTGTAAGCTTTCTTATGCTGTATACCGAATGATCTGGTTGTCAATGGAAAGAGTTCCGCCCGTACTACAGAGTTCCGTCACCTGTAACCCTGTAGGCCTAATCATGGATTTTTAGAGTCGTTTCATTTCTGCAAAAAATACATTCACGAGTTAATTTTCCTTTACTCTGACACAATTTTCTTAGATAAGGACCGAGTCTGTCTTGGTTTGCGGAAGTGGAAATTAGTGCGATTGTTTATTTGTTCGTCCCTCATTTCACATTCACTCCCGCATGCTCGCATTCACACACCGCTGGCTTCCACACTTTACCCCTCACGCAGAATAAATTATATCCCACCAAACCATCATGGTTTGTGTGCAAGACTTTGTGTTTTACATCTCACAAGGTCGGTGTGTCGTCCAGCTTGACCGCTGCCACTATCAGGCGACAGTGACAACTTGTTAGCAAATTGTTAACATAATATGTGCACAGCCAGATAATGAAAATAGTGGTCTGTTGGATACATTCACGTTCAACAAATACTTTCAGAAATTATGAGGTGACATGTGTCAAGGCCAAGCAGGAGTGGGAAAGGGAGGGAACAATGTATCAAGGCCAAGCAGGAGATGGGGAGATAAAGTATCAAGGCCAAGCAGGAGAAGGAAAGATAATGTGTCAAGGACAAGCGTGAGAGGGAGGAATAATGTCAAGGCTGAGCAAGGGAGGGTGAGATAATGTGTCAAGGACAAGCGTGAGAGGGAGGAATAATGTCAAGGCTGAGCAAGGGAGGGTGAGATAATGTGTCAAGGCCAAGCTTAATGCACATCACCTCATTATAAGTAAATACATTGGCTTCTTGACAATCATCTCGCACACTTATTAGCTGTCCAGAACACTTCTCTCGTTTAGGAAAAAGTGTCTACTCTTTTCAAATGTTTAGGTGTTAAGTGTTGGTTATATCACAATAAGCATTAAAAGAATATTGGGTGTGGTCAGTGATGGAATATGTGGTGTGACCACTGCATGATAGGTAGTGGGTTATGACCAGTGAGAAGTGATCATTGATGCATATGGAAGTGCCACGGATAGATAATTTATAATTATAATGAAGTACGGTCAGTGAGAGATAAAGCGGTGTGACCAGTAATGCATACTATGGTGCATTGATATTGCGTGAGGCGTTTCCAGTGGTAGGGAATGGGGTTTAGCTAGTTACAGAGTATGGTGCATGGACACTGGTTAATGTGAATTGCGACCAAAGATAGGGCCTAAAATTTGCCGTGATAGAGCGAGGTAAAAGCTGACCAAGAAAGAATGAGCTGCGACCAGATGTGACGTTTAACTGGTGAGGCAGAGAGATGTTTACGTTGACAGTCAGGTGTAGTCCTATGCAGTGTTCACGTTTAACTGGTGATGCAGAGAGATGTTACGTTGACAGTCAGGTGTAGTCCTATGCAGTGTTCACGTTTAATTGGTGATGCAGAGAGATGTTTACGTTGACAGTCGGGTGTAGTCCTACTTAATATTATATGACACATTTACTTAAAACTATTTAAAACGTAATAGTATGTGTCTCATTTATTTAATGTTGCGGCATTAACAGTAAACTGTTAGTATGCTGAACTGAAGTTGGGATAAGTACCAAATGATCATTGGGCCTGGATTTGCTTATTATTTGAAGTGAAATGTTTTTGACGAAATCCAGATACCAGTTAGGGCCAAACAAAAGCTATATAGCAGCCTGACAATATAGTTCTCTATTACTAATACAGTGTGAAAATAAAACTGGCAGTTCTCGTTGACTTATACGGTATGTAAAAAAGTACTGATTTAAAAAAATAATAATTTTAAAAGTAAATTATGTAATGCAAATGAAGGCAGAGTTACAAAACTCAAAATGTTAATATATCACATCTTTGTCGTTGTTAGTAATGATACTATTTCTAATTAAAATTATCCAAATTTAATTATATTTACTGCAATTATATTCCCAAATCTTACTACGTAAAATGCTAGGTCGTCCTGATATCAACAGACGCTCTGGCTCGATCATTGCAACTCAAGGGGCACCACTCTAAATAAATCAGTGTTCAACCGGGCTTACCTGATGTCTAATGGGGGCCTTGACTACCTCACAAAAACCTAATAAAATGTTTAGTGCACAGTCCAATCAATGGATTTGCATTTTGAACAGATGACACAATAGTCCAAAGAATGGTTAATATTTCTGTATATGGATCCTCTTTCCCATACCATGCCACCTAAAAAAAAATTAACTTCCGATGAGCTAACAGCTTATGAGGTCATGGTTCAGCAGCGATGTCAAACTTAAAATCATTGATGGATCTGAACATGAAAAACTGGTGAATGATAATGATTTAACATTCACTAAAATAAACTTTACAAAAAAATATTTCCCATGAAAATGCATGAGAAACCTAATGTGACTGGAATTTAATTAAATCCAGCAGATACAAAAATTAACAACACATATGACACTTGATCCTACAGAACAACATGTTTCTTTCTTGTCCTTTTTCATTTTACAACTGTTTTATAAAATGATTTTAAAATATTAAACTAGTAACTTTAAATCTAATAAAAATGACATGTTTTAATATGAATATGAGGATACAGAACAGGAATGTCATCTTTTCTAAGTTTTCGTTAGTAGCTGTTCACCAATTTCAAGATCAAACATTCACATTTTCCTAACTGCTTTATTATACTTTATATGTAACAAGACAAAAACAATCACAATTATCGACATTATGATTATGTATTCTTTTTAATAATGATATAATATTAGCAATAAGGGATAACCACTGATAGATGAACGACGCTACAGAAATGTTACTGGCAAAAATAAGCCTACTTAGAGCAGGTAATGACTTCTGTTTATGTTTGTTTTTTTGTTTTTAAATCTGTTCGTTTTACCAACTTTTACGTGGGTTTTCTACCCAGATAAATTTGCATTATTGTATTCATTTTCAATGCCCATCTGTTCTGGCGAATATTATAATGCGATGATGTCTGATCAGAGAAAATGTCTTTTGTATCTGCATTTGTTTTTGTGCTGCATCGTTTAAAAATCGCTCGCTGCTTTCGTTTCCGAAGTATTGTTTAACAATCTCTCTGTTCACATATTTAAATTGGATATTACACTATTTTATTTGTTTATATATTGTTTAACAATCTTAACAATCTCTCTGTTCACATATTTAAATTGGATATTACACTATTTTATTTGTTTATGTATTGTTTAACAATCTTAACAATCTTTCTGTTCACATATTTGAATTGGATATTACGCTCTTTCATTTGTTTATACTTGAAAAAGGACTATGCTGATTCAGAGTGATTCGAATTACCTATAAATGTTTTATTCATGCGACGAATGTTTTCCTAAGGGTTTTATTAATATATTAGGTTTGATTAAAACCCTCATGAGGGGTTAGAAATGAACATGCAATGTAAGAGATAAAAGAGACGATGGCATATGACAGTCTAGTTCAACAGTACATGTAACATGAGTGGTATTTATCCGGTCCTAATCGGAAGTTCATTATCCGAGATAGAAATGATTGGTGATAAATGGGCCACAAATTGAAGAACGCTCTTCAAAAGACAATGATCTACGATAAAACCAAGCTGCTACAAAAGTAACACTTTGTCAGACACATATGTGACGGAATTATTCAAAACACTCGATATAAAATTTTACTCGTATCAATAAATATTAAGTTACGAGGTAACGGTTCGATGCTAGTACGTTACACAAGCAGCCCGTACAAGGTAGCATGAAATATAACTAGCACGTTTTAGTAACACAATCTTTTCTCAGAGAATCAATATGCAAAATTGTATCAAACATTGTTCAGCAGTGTTTAAAGCATTGTACATATATTAACATTGTGTCTCAGTATGTATCTAACATTGAGTTCAGCACTGTGTCCAGCATTGCCAGTAGCGTGTCAGGCAATGTGTTAAAAATTATGTTCATTATTGACTTCAGAATTGTTTAGCATTGTGTCCAGCATTCCGCTCAAAATTGTGTTTAAAACTGTCAGCAATGTATAGAGCATTGTATTTAGCATTGTGTTGATCAAATTGTCCAGCATTGTATTTAGCATTGTGTTGATCAAATTGTCCAGCATTGTATTTAGCATTATATTGATCAAATTGTCCAGCATTGTATTTAGCATTGTGTTGATCAAATTGTCCAGCATTGTATTTAGCATTGTGTTGATCAAATTGTCCAGCATTGTATTTAGCATTGTGTTGATCAAATTGTCCAGCATTGTATCCAGCATTGTATCCAGCATTGTGTCCAGCATTGTATCCAGCATTGTGTCCAGCAGTGTGTTCAGAATTGTCTGAAGCGTTGTGTTCGTCAATGTGTTTAACATTATATTGTGTCCAGCACGTTTTCCAGCATTGTATTTAACAGTGTGCCTGGCATTGTATTTAGTCTTGTGTCCAATATTGCATTTAGTATTGTGTCCGGCAATTTGTCCAGCAGTTTTTCCATCATTGTGTTTAGCAGAAGCAGAAGTGACGACTGACTTTAATAGTAAAAGATGTAATAAAAAGTTTCACAGTCACTATAACTGATTTTTCTTAGGGCAGTTACAGTTTCCACAATATTCCGCTCAAGGAAAGGGATGACGTTTGCTTTGACATGCACTTCACTTTAGTTGGTAGCCAACGCCAGACTAATTTACTTATAAATATTTACGGCGTCATGTACCGCCTTTCTAAAAACTGGTATTTGAATTTAGGAATGGCTCTAAAACTTATCTCACAGTTTCTGGTGTTTTCAAAACTTGACTGACACTTGATACAAGTGTTGAAACCATCTGCTAAAAAAAAAAAAAAAAAAAAAAAAAAATGTTTTTATTTCATTTTGCATTAATTGAACCAAATAAATACCTTTTGCAATCACCTGTCTTGATTTATGAAGATCGAGATAGCCCGAGGACTTAACTGCATTGGGGAGAGAGGAATGTTCCGAATACACTGGTACATTGTATTGTTTCTCTGAACGCTTGACTTGAATGAGAAAAATAGAATAAATTGAGCATTGTCTCCCTTTATTCTTAAGTTATAAGGAAATTTAGGTATTTCGAGTGCAATGGAACATTGTGTTATCTCTCTTCATGTGTGAGTTCAAGGGAAAGTAGGGAGGATAGGCACAAAGTATCTACCAAAGGCTCAACCTTTTTATTTGATTTTCGTTTGGCGTATGTTAGCACGCCTCGATATGTTATCGTCCCATGGGTGCTTATCTTGATAAAGGCGACGACAAACTGTGCTTCTACTTTTTTTTCTAATTGCATGTGCCAAAGTTGTGTCCTGTCTGCACCAATTTGTTGCTGTTTACTGTGAAAACGCATGGCATGGGATAACGGGCGACAGATTCTCCTACCCTACTCCGCCGCCCGTCAGTATGTCTCTGCTTTGTCTCGTCTAGTTTTCTGCACTGAGTGTTTCATAGCCATTTCCTTCTTTTATCTCACTGTTTCATGCCATTTCCTTCTTTTATCTCACTGTTTCAAGCCATTTCCTTCTTTTATCTCACTGTTTCAAGCCATTTCCTTCTTTTGTCTCACTGTTTCAAGCCATTTCCTTATCACTGAGTATTTCATAAATCCTTCCTTCTTTTATTTCACTGAGTGTTTCATTGCTATTTTCTTCTTTATATCACTGTTTCATTATTCTTATAAATTTTTATACTCATTGAGTAAAAGTTTTTCGATTGTATGTTCTTTACACTCAGTGAGAGATTTATTACTATTCAGTGACTTTCAATGAAATACTTCATTTCGAGAACAAAGAACCCTCAGTGACTTTCAATGAAATACTTCATTTCGAGAACAAAGAACCCTCAATGAGTTTAAATGAAATGCTTCATTTCGAGAACAAAGAACCCTCAATGAGTTTAAATGAAATGCTTCATTTCGAGAACAAAGGACCCTCAATGAGTTTAAATGAAATCATTCATTTCGAGAACAAAGAACCCTCAATGACTTTCAATGAAATGCTTCATTTCGAGAACAAAGAACCCTCAGTGACTTTCAATGAAATACTTCATTTTGAGAACAAAGAACCCTCAGTGACTTTCAATGAAATATTTCATTTCGAGAACAAAGAACCCTCAATGAGTTTCAATGAAATACTTCATTTCGAGAACAAAGAACCCTCAATGAGTTTCAATGAAATACTCGACGAATTTAAAGCACAAAATAAAAGTGATATCCTCAATAAGCCTACTAAATAATTAAACACTTAGAGGGTTTCAAAAGAGCAACAATGAGAGATACTCACTGAGTTGAAAGAACAAAGCACCAGTGAAATAGTAATCTAAAGAACTGTTCACTGAGTTAAACGAAGCGCTTAGCGATCTTAAATACAAGAATAACAATGAAACAATCATCGAGTTTAAAGAACACATCACTGATAACATACATCTTTGTTGTAGCGCAACTTTATTTTGTGGGAAGTGAAATCTCTGTAAGCTAAAGTTTCTTTTGTCTCCCTCAGAAATATTAAGTGAAATCTTTGTAAGCTAAAGTTTCTTTTGTCTCCATCAGAAATATTAAGTGAAATCTTTGTAAGCTAAAGTGTCTTTTGTCTCCCTCAGAAATATTAAGTGAAATCTTTGTAAGCTAAAGTGTCTTTTGTCTCCCTCAGAAATATTAAGTGAAATCTTTGTAAGTTAAAGTGTCTTTTGTCTCCCTCAGAAATATTAAGTGAAATCTTTGTAAGCTAAAGTGTCTTTTGTCTCCCTCATAAAAATTTAGTAAAATCCTTGTCAGTTATTTAACTGAAATACCTCTCTGTATTGGTTATTGGAGAACTTTTTATTATTGTATAACTGAATTATCTTACATCAATGGTGCGTTATCTTGGAAAACTTCGTAATTTATATAACTAAATTTCTGTTATCGTTTATATAAGTGACTTAGTGAATTCTCCTTCAGCAGTGGTCATGATTTAGTAATTGAAGTTTCAGTGAACGAAGGTACATTAAATATCATTTAGTAATGGTAACTTCATAAATGGTGAGTGAATCACTTAAGTATGTTAATAAACCTTCTAAATTTATGTAAGTCCCCATGGTATGACTTTCATATGTAAATACCTGTCTATGCAAAATCCTTCTTTCCGCTTGAGCAAATGTTGTTGTTCATGTTAATTTTTATTCATATTTCTTGTGATTTACTTTTTGTCAGGTCATACTTGTTCATTTCGTTCACTTTATCATTGCTTTTATCTCTTCCTTGTTTTAAATTAGGATTTTGAAAATGGTTTTAGACTTACTATTTTTTAGTTCCATAGAGTGCTCAACATAAGATGCTCTTCCTTGGCTGTTTCAGTTTGCATTTTGTTAAAACAATACCTAGTGTCGCTTAGTCAAGAACAGTTTTGTACAATTGTTGTACAAGTATTTTCATTATTTCAGCTCTTCATAGAATTTGCAGTTACTAGATTGGAATATGGGATCCATGTATTTGATACAACTTCACATTGGTAAATGTATGCTAGAACATTCAAGATTCTTTTGTCAAGTATCACCTCTCTCATCTAATCACATTCTGTGATAAATATTTCTCAGTTTAAGAAGTGTCCCTTAATACTCATGATTTTATTATCTTCCATTCATAATATACTACACTTCTTGATGCAGACAGGGTGGCCTTCCCACACTCCTCGACTACCCAATACTAGCCGTTGTGTTATAAATATGTACATTGTGCTAACATTGACCTGACCTATGACCCTTAGACTCATCGTGGAACACCCACACACAAAGGTTCTCTTTAGTGTCCGACTTCGTAATCATGACGTCACGCCCCCAGGACCACGAATAGTCTTTATCATTGAATATAACTAGGAAGTTGTGGATTATGAATATTAAAACAGAAATTTATTTTAACAATATAAATTTATCACACTCATTATACAGCATATTACATTGAATCAAGATATAAAACATGGACATATATACAAACAAATAAACATCAAGACGTCAGTATGATCTAACTTGCTATCTTTGCTTGGACAATAAAATTCAGTTTGTGACAGCCAACTAAAATCTATGTCTTTGAATGTGCTTTGTAAAGTTCAGTCACAAGCCAATAGATAAAGTTCTTGCAGTTGTTTGCTATGGATATGGCGATCGTTATACGTTATCAGTTGCCCATAACTCAGACGAAATTAGAGGTGGATTGTTGTCTTTTTTTCTTTTTTTTGAATGGTTTAGGATGCTTGTTCCTGAAGTTAAATTCGTTGGGAGTTTGAGGAGTAAGATTTGTCCTCCACTTATTTCGTCTTTACCCCATTTTTAAAAATACGTTTTAGTGATATTTTTTATTCTTAGCTGTCGATTGTATTGAGTAAAGATTTTGTTTATTTAGTACACTTCTGTTGACAATAATGAATATTTGCTAATATGACAACTGGCCTTTCGGTACCGTCAGATTGCATGATTTGCTGATCTTTGTTTTCAATGTCGTTATTTCTAAGTGAGAGGTTTTGCACGACCTGAAGCTATCTAAAATCAGTTACGTCGATAAGCTTTGTGCTTTTCTTTAGGCACGATGACGTATGTAGTTGGAACATTGTTATTATAGGGATGAGTTGCAATGCATACTTTTACGATGGTGCAAATTTTCTTTGTCTAATTAATCCATTAGATAAATCCGAACTATTTCGGGAAAAGAAAAATAACTTTTACTTGTGATTTACTGGTCCTTGAAATAAGCCTTCTACAGGTCACCTGTCTTGAATGACTGAAGCTTGGAAGGCCAGACGGCGGTTATCTTTATGTATTTTATTCTAGACACAAATCCATTCTGAGAGCAGATTTCGCTCTCAAGATTGTGGACAACTCACTGCAAAGAGATCTAAACTACACCCACAAGTTGTAAAGCTAGAATGACTGAAAAAGACAGAGAATTTGGGGATAAACGTAAGACAAATAGAATGATTGAAAAATGCTAAGCTTTCTGAAAAACAACCAACAACATAATAGTGAATTGTAGTTTCGCTAGACTGATTTTGTTTCATATGTATCCAAACAGAATTCGCGAAACAACTAAACACAACAAACAGCAGTAAATAAACACTATTAAACAAAGAAAGTACATAAACGTAAGAATGAAAAATATCGGCAATTCTTACTGAGTTGTTAAAAGAAGAAAATAAAATAAAATATTTCTCGAGTTTCATGACTGGCAGGTGGCACTGTCATAGCAGTCTAATTGTTTTAATCATGCCTATCTGTTAACCAGGTTCACTAAATGCAAACCTCTCTCTTTTGACGCCTTGCAAAGTTACGCTGTCGAAAATAATTTCATTAAGAAATTATACTTCAAAACAGGATTCTACCTCATGATTCTCTAGATATAATAGTAAGAGTCTTTATACTTCAAAACACGATATCAAAACATATACCGATATACAGTAAGAGTCTTTATAATTAAAAACAGGATTCTACCTCAAGATATTTCAGAAAAGAGTCTTTATATTCAAAATAATATTATACCCTCAAGATATATCAGTAAGAGTCATTATACTTCAAAACAGGATTGTACCTCAACATACATCAAGTGACAACAAGTGTCTTTATACTTCAACAGGATTCTACCTCAAGATATTACAGAAAAGAGTCTTTATTCTGCCAAAACATGATTGTACATTGAGATACATCAGTAAGAGTCTTAATACTTCAAAACAGGATTCTACCTCCAGATATATCAGTAAGAGTCTTAATACTTCAAAACAGGATTCTACTTAATTTGAAACTTTTATTGCCCTGAAGTTTAGCAAATTTTCCTAATCATAGTTCAAGCAAATCCAGGCAACAGTATATCTAACTTCCTAAGAAGTCCAATTATATATGTTGTTTACTACTTAAAGAACATAAACTGATTCTCCTCAAACTGATGCACTTAGTGCAGTAACATACGTGACAGTAAATATTGTAAGTTAAATCTCTCTAAGTTAATACATACAGTAAATATTGTAAGATAAATCTTTCTAATAATACGTGACAGTAAATATTGTAGGTTAAATTTTTTTAAGTTGATACCTGACAGTAAATTTGTAAGTTAAATCTTTTTAATAATACGTGACAGTAAATATTGTAAGTTAAATCTCTCTAATTTTCTACTTGTCAGTAAATACTCTAAGTTAAATCTAAGTTCATACTTGTCAGTAAATACTCTAAGTTAAATCTACGTTAATACTTGTCAGTAAATACTCTAAGTTCTAACTCTCTAAGTTAATATTTGTCAGTAAATACTCTAAGTTAAATCTAAGTTAGTATTCAGTAAATACTCAAAGTTAAATCTACGTTAATACCTGTCAGTAAATACTCTAAGTTAATATTTGTCAGTAAATACTCTAAGTTAAATCTAAGTTAGTACTTGTCAGTAAATACTCTAAGTTAAATCTACGTTAATACCTGTCAGTAAATACTCTAAGTTCTAACTCTCTAAGTTAATACTAGTCAGTAAATACTCTAAGTTAAATCTCTCTAATTAATACTTTGGAAGAAGAAAAAACGAATTACAGTTTAAAATTAAAGCATAGGAAAACAACTGATGTTCTAACATCCAGCCTGTTACTCAGTACAATGTTCCCTGATGCTATTTTTAGACTTATATTAAATTCTAATGAAAGTAATAAGAGTTCTTCAAGTATAAATAAAACTAAACAAAATAAATCAGCTGACATTATACAGGTCACTATATACTACAATTTATATGTTTTACCCAACTGAAAGATACTTCTTTAAGAACAGCCAAGAAGCAATTAATCAATTTCCAAATTAACGAGGCAATAATGACCGTCACATGTGATAGTGATTCAAATATCCTCGTGAGTTAGCTTTGTGTTGGACCGAACTGAAGCAGAGGCATAGACTGTAAAATGTGGGGTAGTACGATTATAATCTAACTTATTATTCTCCCCCACCTCCACTCATAAAAAAATGAGACAGAAGGGAGAAAACTCTTGATCAGACTTGATTAATTTACAACATTATTACTCTCACTGAGTGATTAATTTACAATATTATTACTCTCATTGAGTGATTAATTTACAATATTATTACTCTCACTGAGTGTTTAATTTACAACATTATTACTCTCACTGAGTGTTTAATTTACAACATTATTACTTTCATTGAGTGTTTAATTTACAACATTATTACTCTCACTGAGTGTTTAATTTACAACATTATTACTATCATTGAGTGAATAATTTACAACATTATTACTCTCACTGAGTGTTTAATTTACAACATTATTACTCTCACTGAGTGTTTAATTTACAACATTATTACTATCATCGAGTGAATAATTTACAATATTATTACTCTCACTGAGTGTTTAATTTACAACATTATTACTATCATTGAGTGAATACTTTACAACATTATTACTCTCACTGAGTGTTTAATTTACAACATTATTACTATCATTGAGTGAATACTTTACAACATTATTACTCTCACTGAGTGTTTAATTTACAACATTATTCTTTCATTGAGTGTTTAATTTACAACATTATTACTCTCATTGAGTGAATAATTTACAACATTATTACTCTCATTGAATGTTACTAGATTCACACCACCTAATTCAAATTATGCACAACCAGCACAAAATTGTTCTTACTTGTTGACTTTCACAATCTGTCTTGTGGGTGGGACACTTATTCTAGGTATACTACTTTTTGGTTTCATATATCGTAGCCATTCCGCCCCATCTCCCATTTCTTTATAGATTTAGAAAATAGCAAGTGTTAACAATAACAAAAAATTATTTAATTAAAATGAAATCGGCAGGCAATAGAAAATACTAAATATAATTATGAATGTTCAGTTAACAAGTAGATACAAAGTTTATTCGCACGCACGCACGCACGCACGCACGCACGCACACACACACACACACACACACATTTTTGGCAAATCAAATAATAATTAAATGCAAATATTCGAGGTAGACTAATTCAGTCAATTTGGTACACACTTGGCACATAATTTATCGTACAATAGTTCATTATTTCACTCAGTTCTTTTTATATCTCATGCTTCCATCAGTTCGAATTCTGTTTCTTCTCTTAGAAAATAGGACACCTATAGACACATCAATGCTGATGGAGTTCATGATAGAGCCAATCAGAAAAACGGTACATATATTGAAAGGAACTCACCTCGCTTCCTTTTCTTGTCTTGTGTTTCTCCTTGACCCTTCTCTCACTTCACAACAAACATTCGGACCAGCTCAAGACCCGTTCTCAGTCACTGATCTGCTCACATAAACATCCAGGTCAGTTCAAGATCTGTTCACATTCACGAACGTGCTCAGACTAAACATACAGTCATTGTCTGGCACCTGACAATAACATTACATCCATCCACTACAGTTCTTTACTAATGCTTTTAGATTTTAGATCAAAGTTTCAGTTTGCACAATGTCCGCACTCCAAAATTAACTTTGCTTGAACAACGCTATCGCCACAACATAGCAACATTGGCACACATAGGACTATCAACAGGATGCTTCAGACCCCAAAAGCCAGAAGTCCGTAAAAAAGTAAGAACAAAATAAAATCCCTGGCACATAAAGAGTTATGGCTCTTACGTACACTGCAAATTATCACAAAAATAAACACCTATTTAGAGTTGGATGTCTGCAAAGAAGCAGAATTAGGCATATTTAACGTAACACTTCTTGATTGCAGTTTTGAAATCTAAGCCATTCGCACAAGGACAAAAACATTTTTTTTTTTACCTTTTCCAGCCAAGGGTCTGGAAGTGAGTGCGCAGTTGAAAACGTACAGCACTTGTTCTTGTAGGTTTAACACTTCATTCCTTCCTACTTCTCTCTCTCTCTCTCTCTTGCAGATCTACACACATTGAAATTTGTCTATGAATATTTTGATACATCTATCCCACAAAAATATAAAATAAATTGTTGGTGGTTAAAAAATAGAAAATAATTAATTATACTAAGAATGACTGTACTCATGTTTACTGCCGCAATACCTCAAAGACAGGTTCCATGCATCACAAGAAATGGTCATTGACAGCTTTCCGTGTGTTTCCTTCTTTTTTTTTTTTTTTTTTTGGGGGGGGATGATGTTGGTGGTAGAAGTAGTAGCGATCTGGTGTTCTCTTTGACAGAGTTCTCAGCACGCTTGGAGGTCAGTCTGGTGGAGATTCCTACTGGCTTCTGTATAAGAAGTATTATTCTTTCGTTTGTTGCTTTTTTAAATAAAATTTTGTGTAAGAAACAAGCCATCTGGGCAGTTGTTGAGCTAAAGGCTTTGTACTGCCGACTTTGTTTATATACACTAATTGCAACTGTCATGGTATGAATCAGATAGTACCTTAGGTCCGGTATATGCGTGCCATCAGAAAGTACATTGTGTTTTGAGATTTTACTGTGTTGATAGTGCATACTTGCTTTTGTCCTGAAGTCACCGTCAGCCTCCATGCCAGCAGACGTTATTTACGGTTGTATTTTTATTTTTTCGAGCAGATCACCAGTGGCGTTCATGCTACTGGGCATTACTTAGAGAACTTGTTTGCTACTGCTGTAATTTTGTTGCCACGATTTGTACAGCCACCATAGAGAGTCGGTCAGTGGGAGCTCCCTGGTCGATTTGTACAGCCACCATAGAGAGTCGGTCAGTGGAAGCTCCCTGATCGATTTGTACAGCCACCATAGAGAGTCGGTCAGTGGGAGCTCCCTGGTCGATTTGTACAGCCATCATAGGGAGTCGGTCAGTGGGAGCTCCCTGGTCGATTTGTACAGCCATCATAGGGAGTCGGTCAGTGGGAGCTCCCTGGTCGATTTGTACAGCCATCATAGGGAGTCGGTCAGTGGGAGCTCCCTGGTCGATTTGTACAGCCACCATAGGGAGTCGGTCAGTGGGAGCTCCCTGGTCGATTTGTACAGCCACCATAGGGAGTCGGTCAGTGGGAGCTCCCTGGTCGATGCAGGTCATGTTCTGGTGATGATATTTTTTTTCTTTGTCACGTCTTGAAATCTGTATTGTTCTCACACCCTTTTGGGTAGTCAGGACTTTGTCCCTTTGTTGTTTGAGTTCTTGCGGTTGTTTCAAAAGTGTTGTGCTCTTTTGCGACTGACGTTTTGTACATTCCATCCATGAGTAATTACTTCTAGTTGAAGTGTTGGTACATTCCATCCATGAGTAATTACTTCTAGTTGGAGTGTTGGTACATTCCATCCATGAGTAATTACTTCTAGTTGAAGTGTTGGTACATTCCATCTATGAGTAATTACTTCTAGTTGAAGTGTTGGTTCCAGTGTGTTTTGATGGATTCTTTCGAGTCGCTCTGTGGCTTCTGTGTATTTGGCAACGGAGTATTTCGCCATTTCTTTGTATCTACAGAGGCCGCCTTGATGCTGGTATAAAGTCTCCTTGAGGGAGTCCAATGTGTTCTTTACTGTCATGTAGAGATCCTTTGGTGAGATGAAAACGCAGGTGTTTTTAGTTTTCCGTAATTGTTCTGTACAAGGCCGAAGTCTTAGTGCAGTTTATAGTTGTACAGTTGCACAGGTGATGCCTAGTTTGTGCAGAAATATTTTCCGTTCTCTGCCTTGCTTCAGCAGTGTTGCTGATATTGGTAAGCGGAATTTATGTGAGAGTTTTAGACCCTATTTATGTACAACCCTATGACTAGGATGTCTGGAATCGGTATTGATTGATCAGCATAAAGGATCCTGGCTCAGAACTATGTTCCTGTTGTCTAAGATACTTCTAGCCAAGTCTCTGGTAATGAAAAGCCCGAATGCCATTACAAGGTACTACAGGAAATGAAGTGGACAGTCTACAAGGCCAGTTAGGTCACAGTGAGTGAGTCATCTCTTGGAAACAAAGGATATAATCTCGGCCATTAGTTTCTTCCATAACTTCACTTGACGCTAAGAATACGTTAGTGCAACATTATGTTAATTCCTTCATTCAGCACTCTACCAAATGACAGTAGACTTGGCACTCTATCAAATGATAATAGACTTGGCATATCTGTTAGTTATTACTCTAGGGTCGGCTATATTTGATAGCACTCTACCAAATGATAGTAGACTTGGCACTCTACCAAATGACAATAGACTTGGCATCTCTGTTAGCTATCGCTCTAGGGTCGGCCATATTTGATAGCACACCACTATCAAGAGTAATGATGCATTCAATATTCGCCAACTAGTGTACACACATATTTCATTATCCCTCAACGATTTTCAAACTGCCATATTTCATTATCCCACAACGACTTTCAAACTGCCATATTTCATTATCCTTCAACGACTTTCAAACTGCCATATTTCATTATCCCTCAACGACTTTCAAACTGCCATATTTCATTACCCTTCAACGACTTTCAAACTGTCTCATTGAGGGAAATCTTCAGATTAGTTTCTGGAGGCATGCCAATAAAGAACACTTGTAATGCGTGAAACTTTGACGATTTTTCCTTAAATGTCAGGTTGTAAAAGTAATGTTTCTTATTTTTGTTTAATAAATATAATATATTTATTAAAATTGATATTGAGATGAATTCATTTTCTTTTTATCAATGTGACAAATTTAAGAAATGCCTTCCGTTTGACAGAAAAATACTATGAAGCATTAAGCTCAAAATTGTAACACAGTAAATAACTGCATTATTAAGAATGGCATAAAACATCAGGATATATCATCCTTATCATTGTATTAATAATATGTTTTAGGTTTCTGATAAAAATGAGCTGATATAATAAAGCTAGCTTTTGAAAATTCCTTTATTTAATGAAAAAGTTCTCAGTCGGTCCATCTAACAATTAGTCTTTGATTATCACTCTTTCTATCAAATTAACCGATTAAAATCAATCATTCATTCATTTATAGATAGATAGAGAGAGAGAGAGAGAGAGAGAGAGAGAGAGAGAGAGAGAGAGAGAGAGAGAGAGAGAGAGAGAGGAAAGCAGTTCATAATCCCGACAATCTATCATCCCGACAATACTTCTTAATATCAATAGAGTAAAAAACGTCAAATGGGAATTTAAAATTTTATTTTATTTATATTTAAATATTTTATTTTGGTTTGAAGCTCATATAAAACATGTGCATTACAAACATTGCATGTTACATAAATTGCATATATACAGTAAATGCCCACTAATTCCTTTTTAATAGTCATATTTTTGAATAACACAAATGTAACATACTACTTAATTTACTATAAAAAAAATATAATGAAACACTATGAACAATTCCACGACGGTAATCCATTACAGATTGATTCTCACGATCGCTCACAACAGTCAAAATTCAGCATGTGTTCGCTCATCTATGTTCTCCCATCTTTTATGCCAAGAAGTCTGAACGATATTGTGGGTACGTGGAATTCCCAGTTGTATGGAATCGTACACGGACCATAAAATTGGTGGAAACAGTGGCAGGGCACGAACAGCAGTAACATAACGCAAATGCCGTCTTATTCTTTCACAAATGTAATTGTTTTCCTACCACTCTATCACTATGACGTCATTAGCTTTTGGTGGCCAATAAGGCTTGCGGACATCGAATGCTTCTGGAATTTCATCAGACGGGAAAAAAATGCCAAGGCATACAAATGGCGAAGCACCAAACTAAACTCTTCGTCAGTACCGCATCGAGATGTCAGTCCGCTTGTTTCTCCAACCACACTGCCCCAGGTGGAAAAAACAAACTTTGTGACACCAGAAAATTGACTTATAGATGTGTTTACTGCGCCAATTTAGGTCATGTAATACTGTCTGTGGCTTCACTTCAATTTCGTTGTCTTCAGCAAAGTCAATCAAATCTTGAACGAAACGTTTATAATTTTCTTCACTCTTACTGGTCATTAACACATACACTATTGAAGAATTCGGTAATTTCCAAAATCAACGGGTGCGTGTATGTAAAGCTGATGAAAAATTTTGGGGGAGGGTGCAGTTTTGAATGTACTATCCATAATCCAATACTGAGCCTGCGATAAACGCTGAACATTTACTTTTGTTGTAAAAACAAGAATTCTTTCCTCTCCCACAGCAGAATCTCTAACCAGAAATAATTCACCATTTAATGTTTTTTTCTTAAAGCAATTGGAATATCAATTCATCCATTGATTGCGGTTCTGATGGTCGTTCTTCTTGCCTCACCCGTTTTATTTTCTTGCAGAGAGCGTTTTTTTTAATGGTACGCTTGAATCTGTTGAGGGACGGTAATGATGTTTGAATAATCTGACGGCAGATTCTTTGTTTGTTTTGCATGTATCTTAATTTGTCTAATATTTTGTGCCACAGAGCAGCTCTTGAGGCTGAAGCGTGATTATCATTCATGAACTTTTGAAGATGGTGTCCATCCAATATTTTGTCGTTGCTCTACCTTTGCAATGTTGTGATTTTCTTCTTTCACAACACCAGTAATAAATGTCATCACGATGCTTGTTTATCACCATTAGATAACCAAGTGTGTTGATTTTTTTCTTCCACAACACCAGTAATAAATGTCATCACGACGCTTGTTTATCACCATTAGATAACCAAGTGTGTTGATTTTCTTCTTCCACAACACCAGTAATAAATGTCATCACGACTCTTGTTTATCACCATTAGATAACCAACTGTGTTGTTTTTCTTCTTCCACAACACCAGTAATAAATGTCATCACGACGCTTGTTTATCACCATTAGATAACCAACTGTGTTGATTTTCTTCTTCCCTTTTAATGATGGAACGATTTAACAAATTTCAACCATTTTTATTTCAGGGATGAACTAATACTGATATTTTTTATGGTGGTGGTGGTTACGATAACAATTTAATGTCACCAATGGATCTTTCGTGGATCATTTCATCATAAGACTTTATCTGATCTGTAGTGCTCCAGTGGATCATTTCATCATGAGACTTTATCTGTAGTGCTCCAGTGGATAATTTCGTCATAAGACTTTCACTGATCTGTAGTGCTCCAGTGGATCATTTCGTCATAAGACTTTATCTGTAGTGCTCCAGTTGTACCTGCTCCCTTCACAAGTATTCGGGGAGGGCTGGCAGTGGTGTTGGTGTTGGGAGTTCAGGTTTGTTGCATGCTCGGTATTGGCGACTGTTGTTGAATTTATTGTTGTTGTTGTTGCTATACTACAAGTACATAGCCAAATGATCTCAACAACACATTTGAAAATAATCAAAATCAGGATTATAGCTTGTCGGGACTTTGACTTTTCGGGATTATGACCGGCACCCTAGGTAGATAGATAGATGTGGCATACTGTTAAACTATATTTCATTTGAATGCAGTTGAGAAATTTATAAATACACAGTAAACACATTCCACTTCAGTAACACAAAATTTAAAATGGAGACAGAAAACATTTGCATTATGAACGTTACCGAAGCAGAGAAAGTCCACTTCAGTCACACAAAAGTCGAGACAGAAAACATTTGCTTTATGAACATTACTAAAGCAGTCAAGACGCTTTCAAATTTTGTTTTGTTTTCTCTCCTTTGAATTCTGTCGGCCCAATCTAACTTGTCCATTTATTTAGGCACCACGATCTAACAATCTATTTTGGTGTCCAGATCTAATATTTCTATCAAATGTGGCGTCTCAGTCTATTTTATTTTTTTCTACCCATTTTGACTTATCGATCTAATTTTTCTATTTAGTGCATTTCCTAATTTACTTTTCTACATATCGAGAACGATTTCTTTTTCTGTCCAATTTAATGCCCCAATACCCTATTCTTCTGTCCAATTTAATGCCCCAATACCCTATTCTTCTGTCCAATTTAATGCCCCAATACCCTATTCTTCTGTCCAATTTAATGTCCCAGTACCCTATTCTTCTGTCCAATTTAATGTCCCAGTACCCTATTCTTCTGTCCAATTTAATGTCCCAGTACCCTATTCTTCTGTCCAATTTAATGCCCCAGTACCCTATTCTTCTGTCCAATTTAATGCCCCAATACTCTATTCTTCTGTCCCATTTAATGCCCCAATACTCTATTCTTCTGTCCCATTTAATGCCCCAACCCTCTTTTTTCTTCTGTCTATTTAATAACATATTCTACTTTTTTCTTCCGTTCATTTTGATTCTCCAAATCTCCGTTTTTCTTCTGTCTATTTTAGTGCCTCAGTATTTTTTTCCTGTTCATTTTAATGCACCAATTTTTCTTTCTTCTATTGTTCATTTTAATGCCTCAAATCTACGTTTTGTCTGATATTCATTGTAATATCTCAATCCTACTTTTTTCCTTCTTGTCTGTTTTAATGCACCAATACTATTTTTTCCTTCTGTCTATTTTAATACTCCAATCCTACTTTTTTCCTTCTGTCCATTTTAATGCTCCAATCCTACTTTTTTTTCTGTCCATTTTAATATTCCTCAATCCTACATTTTTCCTTTTTATTCTTTCCTTTGCGGCGCCTTCTCGTACTTTTGTGGCTAATGTGCAGTTAGTTATCTGCCTGGTCTTTCATCGGCAAATGGAAAAGAATTCCCGCACCTGTATACTGTTCTTAAAGACAAAATGATGCTTCCCTTACAATCTTTTAATGTACGTCGGCTTTTAGTTTCCAGGATGTATTACACTGTGGCCTGAGAGCGATAAGCGGTGTGCAGAAAGCATTAGTCCGATATTGTCCCGCTACGCACCGCTCAGCAGGATCACCGACACTAAGGCAACAGCACCAAGAAAAAACACAGCACATAGAATGAAAACAATATGAATTTGTATCCAAGTTGACGAGGGGCGATGAAGGATGGCGATAGCTTGGGCTGTTCCAAGTCTTTGAAAGTTGGCGTTCTCTCACTCGCTACTTCCACTCCTTCATTTCTTGCGCCATGGGGTGTGGCGTCGGTCTGGGATCCTCTCCCGTGGCGAGCGGCTCTCACATCTTCATTGGGCAATCACAGATCCCATAAATCTTCAATAGACTCATGACCCATTTGTCCCGACCAAGAACGCTTTTGTCTGTTTGATAGGAGCCAGACTGCAAGCCTACTGAGTTTACGTAGAAAATCTTGCTGAACTTGGCGAAGTTGTGCATTTTTCGAGGTACTCATGGACAGGCTAACTAACCGAACTAACGTTGGGAGCATTTCTTTCTCAAATTGGTTTTGTAATGCTGACAAACATAGCTAGCATCCAGATAATTTCTTTTGAATTTTTTTTTGTTGTTGTGTGCATTGCTGAAAGAGAATTTCTTTCTCACATTTGCTATGTAACGCTGAAAGAGCTTATATCGAGAGAATTTCTTTCTCACATTGGCTATGTAACGCTGAAAGAGCTTATATCGAAAGAATTTCTTTCTCACATTGGCTATGTAACGCTAAAAGAGCTTATATCGAGAGAATTTCTTTCTCACATTGGCTATGTAACGCTGAAAGAGCTTTTATCGAGAGAATTTCTTTCTCACATTGGCTATGTAACGCTGAAAGAGCTTATATCGAGAGCATTTCTTCCTCAGTTTTTATATTGCTAAGTTACAGAGCTAGAATCGAGAGCAGTACTGTTTAAACATTTGCTTTTGTAATACTGAAAAAAATAATGATAATTGAGAAGACAGTCTTTGAATCTTTGCCTTTTTAAAGGTACTATTGTAATACTGAGAAATAATTAAGAAGACAGTCTTTGAATTTTTGCTTTTTTAAAGTTACTTTTGTAATACTGAGAAATAATTAAAGAAGAGTGTCTTTGAATCTTTACGTTTTAAACAGTTAAGCCCATTGTAGGCAAAACGTCTTTCGAAATGCCGTAAAAATATTATGTCATTCCTAACGTCATTTAGAACACAAATTTAAAAAAGCAAAAGTACAGATGATAATATTATTGTTAAATGCATTTTACATGAAAATATATATAAAATCTAGCATCACATTCACTTTAGAATATTTATTTTCAGAACTCTCCAAATGTAGCTATTTGTTTGAGAGAAACATTATACTTGTTTCGAATTGTCTTTTAGATGCCACATTTTAGACATACATTTTAATTTTAAACATTTGAAAAAAAAATTCTATGATTATTTGCAATATTTTGCAAAATATAGTAACTATCGATTTGATAAAGACCAACAGAGTCAACTTTCAAACGATTTTCTCTACAGCTATGTTTCTCCGAGAATTATCCGTCAGCATATTTGACTGTATGAACAGTATGTACACGTGCGCGCGCGCATGTACATGAAAGTATGTAAAACAACAGCGTACTTAGAAAACGATTGAGCTAATGCATTTTTTCTCGGGCTCTTTATTTTCGTTAGGCCCACATGCAGCACGCTCTACACTGTTAAAGAAATACTAAGGTGGAACTAATTGCTTGTAGTGAGCACCAACAGCGAAGATCATTACTCATAATTCGTTCAAGGTGAATTTGACTCATAATGTTTGCTGGCGGCGCAAGCTGGCAAAGCTTGGGCTGGCGGCTTTGTGGCAAGTGAAACGTTTACTCCGAGCACGACAAGAACAGCAATAAGAACATATTAAGAAGAGTTGCCTAGACACGAAACAGCTTCAGAAGCCATGTGTGAAATAGATGTGTTTTGAACTAAAACAAGAAGTACAGAATTTAAAATTATGTATGCAATTTCATTGTGTTTGGCTATGTGTTAGCGTTTTGTCTTTTGTGATGCCAAAATTTGAAGTGGAAACGGCCTTTTATTTTCTTCATCTGACCAAACTTATCCAAACGTGGGGTGGGGATGGGGGGTAATCTTATTGAAGCAATTAACTTATTTTTCATTCGTGTTTGATTTACTTAAATATGAAATGCTAAGAGAGTTACATCAGACGTATTTAACCTATTCCAGTATTATGCCATGACCTATCCTAGTATTATGCCATGACCTATCCTAGTATTATGCCATGACCTATTCCAGTATTATGCCATGACCTATTCTAGTATTATGCCATGACCTATTCTAGTATTATGCCATGACCTATCCTAGTATTATGCCATGACCTATTCTAGTATTATGCCATGGCATGCAAGCAGAACTAAACCTTTTGGACTTTCATGACAATAAAAGACTAGAAAGCATTTTTAAGAACTGTTTAACCTAGAGTAATGGCATTTATAACTTATTCCTTTCAAAGTCTTAATTAAGAGGGGCCATATGTATGCGTCAGTCAGGGGTATAAACCAGATAGGGGCCATACGAATATATCAGGCAGGGGCCACACGTGTACACCAGATAGGGTCCATATGACAAGGGCAGTAAGAATCAAACGAGGGTGGGGGCACATACATCAAACTGAGCTAGATTAATAAACCATGTGACGGTACTAAAGCTATAATCAATCAGTATACATTACTATTATGGAAGATATACAAAAATATAAGCATCTAGTCTAAAACTACTTTGTCTAACACTTGTTCTGAGACTCCTCATAGACAGCAGAGTTAAGTGATAACTATGGATATTGTGAGTGTAAATGTCTTTATACGTTAAGAATATATGTGAGAAATTTGCTTAATTTGACTTGCGTTCTAATAGAATTATATCTGGAAAATACTTAATCACTGACAATATATATAAACTTTTAAAATTGTCTAAATGGTAAGTTTTATGATCAAATATTACAATGAATTCTAAAGACAACTAATGCAGTTCATGGAGAACACAGGAGTGATGTTAATGCAGTTCATGGAGAACACAGGAGTGATGTTAATCCAGTTCATTGAGAACACAGGAGTGATGTTAATGCAGTTCATGGAGAACACAGGAGTGATGTTAATGCAGTTCATGGAGAACACAGGAGTGATGTTAATGCAGTTCATGGAGAACACAGGAGTGATGTTAATCCAATTCATTGAGAACACAGGAGTGATGTTAATGCAGTTCATGGAGAACACAGGAGTGAAGTTTATGCAGTTCATTGAGAACACAGGAGCGATGTTAATGCAGTTCATTGAGAACACAGGAGTGATGTTAATGCAATTCATGGAGAACACAGGAGTGATGTTAATGCAGTTCATGGAGAACACAGGAGTGATGTTAATGCAGTTCATGGAGAACACAGGAGTGATGTTATGATTTTTGTTAAAATAACAGCCACTAATGTAATATGAGTAAATTACTTTTCACTTATAATCTCAACCATTCCCTTTAATAGTCCTGTATTTCTCGCTTGGTGCTGTTAGCATTCCCCACAAGATTTTTGTTGCTCAGAACTCAACAGAATGTCCTTAGACTTCCAACATTTCATATTGGTAACTCTCATTAATTTTCAATATACTATGTTTGGGGACTTCTCTGTCATTATCCTCAGTCTAAGTCATTTATACAAATTTGGTAATTTTTATGACAGAAATAATCTAGAAAATATTATTTCCATATATCTACTTTGGACAGCACCGGATACATAACAGACGGTTTATTTATATAAACACAGTAAGTTGGGCACAATGGTCGGTTTATTTATATAAACACAGTAAGTTGGGCACAATGGTCGGTTTATTTATATAAACACAGTAAGTTGGGCACAATGGTCGGTTTATTTATATAAACACAGTAAGTTGGGCACAATGGAGTAGGCTGCAAACTGTTTAGATTGCAAGAAGTTATTTCTTGTTTCTTGTGGCGATCGGCACTAATGGGTGAAAGGAAAGCTGATGCTTTATGATGTTATGATTTCAGATAGTTAGCTGATGGATAATGGAATGTATAAGAGTGAATGCATTGTTTATTTTGATTGAATGGAAGAGGCGTTATGTGACTGACATGTACTAGACTGAAGGCAAGGCTAATCTTCGTCACGTCACATCAGAGGCCTGGTTGACAGTGGAGTGACAGAGACCTATCAGGTTGGACGGTGAATGAGCCAGTTATTGTTACGAACTCGCTGTATCTGAATGGTGTAACAATAGGGTGAAAAGGACTATGACAAATTTGTGAGAAACAAAAGTAAATGCGTGCATTACATGTGTGAATTAACTAATGCAATGCTTTAGATACTGACTTGTTTCATTTTTAGCCAATTAAATATTGTAACACAAAGAGAGTTAATATTTTAATTAAACAATTCACTTAATGTAACACTTAGGCAAATATCTTTTGAAGAACGTTAACAAATATATTTAGTATCCCATGGACATTATGACATCTCTCACGTATTAAGCAGTTGCCGTATATAGTTGTTGGCAGTTAACTAAGACAATAATTAGGCAATTAGCTAATGTAACGCCTTGGCAATAATAGGCAATTAGCTAATGTAACGCTTTGGCAATAATTAGGCAATTAGCTAATGTAACGCTTTAGCAATAATTATGCAATTATCTAATGTAACGCTCTGGCAATAATTATGCAATTAGCTAATGTAACGCTTTGGCAGTAATAGGCTATTAGCTAATGTAACGCTTTGGCAATAATAGGCAATTAGCTAATGTGACGTTTTGGCAATAATAGGCAACTAGATAATGTAACGCTTTGGCAATAATAGGCAATTAGCTAATGTAACGCTTTGGCAATGGTAGGCAATTAGCTAATGTAACGCTTTGGTAATAATAGGCAATTAGCTAATGTAACGCTTTGGCAATGGTAGGCAATTAGCTAATGTAACGCTTTGGCAATAATTAGGCAATTAGCTAATGTAAAGCTTTGGCAATAATTAGGCAATTAGCTATTGTAGCTTTGGCAATAATAGGCAATTAGCTAATGTAGCTTTGGCAATAATAGGTAATTAGCTAATGTTGCTTTGGCAATAACTATTTAACTCCTTTGGTGCACGTTATCCTTTACGAATACTCAAGAAAGTTTTTTTTTTCCTCGGAACTAGTACTGATTCAGTTGCGCCAGGTTATCTAGAAAGGTTGAAGACCTCTTCAGAGACGGACATTAATAATCATCTATCTCTGGCCAATCTTGAATTTTCTGATAATTTCTTTGACGATCTTCAGGAAACTTTCTTCCCCAGGCGACACAAAGGACCTGAGCTATGACGTGTGAATGGCGCATGTAGCTTGCAAGTGACAGTGATGGCTGCAAAGGATGATATCTAGTCATCGTTTTTCACTCCATACAGAAATGGTTCAAAATTATTAATTCCACTGGTGCTATTTCATGGGTAATTTATAGACATGCAAACAGGTATTATGGGACGCCTTGAGACACGGGAAGTTTAGGAATAGTTTGAGGCGTGAACAGGAGACAGTATCAAACGACGATCAAATTAAGAATGAAAACGTTTTCGTACGGCCTTACTGATTATAAAATAAATGCACAGAAACAAGAAACGAAACAGCTGGTAAATAACTGTTTCAGTGCTGAAAGTTATTTAAATATAAGTTATGTTCATATCTGTTTTAATGTATAAACTTATTTTTGTGACGTCAACTTTTCTTATTTCATCAAATTAGAGCAAGTAATACATTTTATTTTCTCAAGATGAGATAAAGATTTTGTCTAATGCGATTAAATAGTAAAGCAATAAATGTTATCAAAATCGCAATCTGAGTTGGGTATGAATAACCAAAAATAGCATGGCGCTCAGTAATTTCGAAGAGTTTTTCTGTGGTGATTACTTTTAAAGATTTTTGTTTAGCTTCAATGTATCCAAATTGTTTTTTAAAAAATACGTTATATTTTCGTGATAATGACATACATTTTATGGATGAATACTATTTTACACATTTTTCCAATTACTCACAACCCTCTCTCTCTCTCTCTCTCTCTCTCTCTCTCTCTCTCTCTCTCTCTCTCTCTCTCTCTCTCTCTCTCTCTCTCTATGTCACGTGACCCTTTTGTTACTGGTTATGATGATTATTATTAATCATCCATAATAATTACAAGTGATGGGAAAAAAAACTTAATTTATGTTTATTAATAATTCTCCCAGGAGACACCACTCGTCTCTCACTTGGCGGGTGCAGTAAATATCTTCTCTCTTCCACAACAATAAGACAGACGTTAATTGTCAAACAATATTTTCGTAGGTGGAAAATTCTTATTAAAGGAGTAATAGAAATCCATCTTTATTTATATTTATATAAACCCAATATTACTCCAACATATAGTTTAATAATGTGTAAGACGGTATTAATTTTACAATAAATTTATTAAATAAACAATCAAATATGCATACATACATATACAATGAGAAGGATATTTGACATCAATAGTCCACGAAACAACGTTCAAGTAATTCCAATATTTATTCAGTCTTATATTCTAATACATAACTCAGCAGTCAGATTAGTATCAAAAATAAATCACATGGCTATTCTTATCATAGAAGAAATGGAGATATAAAGTGATAAGATAATTGTATATAATCTGTTCAATGACGTAAGCTACAACAGTCCTTTAGCGCTTTCATAACAGTGCCACAAGTTTAGTTCATAATAGAATAGCCAGTCTTCCACTGCTCTGCTAAGCACAATGTAAAATGTTCCAAGACTGTAGATCCCTCAAGACTAATCTAGGCACATGTTCCCTGACAAAAAATGGGGTGCGGTGAATCATCACAACTACCACTCTAGGATGGAAACTTCTCAAATCCACCACAAGCATACAAAGAAGAAAAGGAAAAAAAGGGCTTGCTCCTTTTTGAAACGTCATATGCTAAGTTCCAAATTTAATCATCTCTATTCTATATTCTTTCTTACAATTATTCTCAACTTATAATTCCTGCAACAGTATTTATTAGACCAATAAATCCATGCAACATAATAAATACAACATAAAAAATTACAAACGTGTTTCTGCTAGAAACAATGTCATGTGTTTAACATATCACATACAAGTATTTAAATTCACAACTGTAGAAATAATAATCTTTGCACATCATACATCTTTACTTTAAATTACAAATATAAGATATATCAGTAGCAAAGTGTGTAAAATATTTCTAAGTCCACACTCTCTCAATCAATCAGTTAACTCACCATTAAACTAAAAATCACTTGTCATGACTGGACTTTAGTTACGTCAAAATCAAAGTGATTAGAATATAGAACTTTCTTCAACAGGTAAGTTTTGGTCTCTACCCATTGGCTAGTTCATTATTCATAAATTTTAAACTATTGGTTAGCAACATTTACTCATCCACTCTGGACTGGTATGGAATACATCAGCAAGTTCTAATATTCTTTACCCGAGTAGTTATTTTAACTCTGGTACTTACAAAACTATCGTATGCAGTACCGAAAGGTCATGTGTCACGTCGACATTTAACAATTTATATAATACTGTCACCACCCACCCTCCCTTCTCCGACAGGAGGGGAGAGGGATGGTGGCTTGCCGGCTCCACGTAGGACTTGCATAAAGAGAATGACAAATCCACACACAGAATACCAAGATGTTTGTTTGGCTCGAATTTAATTCTGCGTGTAGGTTACGTATTGCCGACATGTTTGCATGTGTGCTTGCATACGGGTAGGGGTGAAGTGTAGACGGCACAGACGACACAACGTATAACAACGACAGCAACCACTCTTCCGAAACCATAGACAGGCGAAAGCCGCAATATCAGAGTACAAGTTCAAATTTATTGGTCTATAGGTTTCCTCTCACACGTTGGTTAGTCAGTCAGCCATCCACACTCACACCCATGGGAAAGGGGGAAGAAAGAAGAAAGAAAAATGATAAATGATGAATTAAAATCAAAGAAATACAAAACTCAATTTCTTCATGCAGTACTACTTCTAACATTGCTTAGGCATTTTACAACATAATAGAACAGTCATTATTTCAGAGTTCTGGCGCCACTACTTATATCAATGTTCAATAATAATACACAAAATTCAAAACAAATGTCATTTAACTTGCAAGTCTTTTCAATGGTTCCACCAATATCTCTTTACATCAAGGTTTACTTCTAATTTTAGTTGCTTAATTAAGATTCTAGTTTTCGTTTTAGGTTCTAGTTTATATTTATGTTTACGTGCTCTGAGATTTCCCTAATTAGTTAGAATTTTCTTTTACTCACATAGGTATTGTCACGTTCTCCTTGTTCTCTGCTCTTATAATTCGTTACTCTCTCTTGTTCTCTGCTCGTATGGTTCGTTACTTTCTCTTGTGCTGGGCTCACATCGTTATCGGCTCTTTCTCCATGTGCTGGGCTCACATCGTTACACTTCTGGTGCTGGGCTCACACTTTCTTCTTGTGCTGGGGGGGGGGTGTGGTTCTGATGATACAACAAAACATCGTCGACGTCTCGACCTGGCCGCCTTCACTGTTACGACGGCTGCTACACTTCAAGCTCCCGTGCGCTTCTCTCGTTAGGCCTAATTTCTCAACTCGCAGCGTTCTCTCGTCTCTCTTCTTCTCTTCAATTTCTGCTCATTTCATCTCATCTCTTAACTTCGTTTCTCATCTCTTCTCTTCATCATAACTTCGTTTCTCATCTTCTCTTCTCTTAACTTCGTTTCTCATCTTCTCTTCTCTTCGTTTCTCATCTCTTCTCTTCTTCACAACGGCCAACCTTTGCCGTTCTCGGCGGTATGCCTCATGCATGACCGCTACTGCTTCCAACGATAGTTACTACCACTATGTAACATCTCGTTCTGTAACATCTCCCAGCGCCGTGACATTAAACTTCCACCAGGAATTTGCCTTCTGCCTGGAAAATAATCGATCACCCGCGGTCTTTGACAGAGTCTTTGTAAACCTGAGATGGCTATCTGATTTGATTTGGCCCATCTAAAAACTGCAGCGGTCTTTACGACGCGCCTCATACGCAGCCAGGTAGACTTTCTGGCACACTGTTACAGTGGTCAAGAATCCTCCTTCTGTTTTGCCTTCAGAATCGTAGTCTTCTTGATCCATAAAGCAGGGAGAAACTCAGGGGTGACCTTCACCCCTGTACTACACGCTACATTTTCCACGTTTCTCTTCCACGTTTCTCATCAGCCCCTGGCTCCATCTCCTCTTTTATACAAAAACTCTTGTACGTCACTTTCTATGTGATGACTCACTTTCTATGTGATGACTCGAACACACCCCTCCTTCCAGCACAGACACTATCCCCCATCCAACACTGCCCATTTACAACCAGCACTGTACGTGCTTAGGAATATTCTCTGCCCATCCTGGCTACCTCTGGCGTCCAGTTCTATCAGTGCCAAAGTATCAAGTTCCCAGTTGGCATCTGTGATTTACGTATCCATTTAACCTCTAGCTAACTCTCAGAGCACACACTAAAATCTCAGAGCAAGCTGTCCTACTCCTATTTTATTTTAAAAACTATAGTTACTGGCAGCTCATGGCCACCTGGCAAGCAGTACACACACACAAACCAACCTTTTTAACTTAACATACAATGATTAACTCTCCAATAATTCAACTTCTATTTCACTAGTACTTTCACAAAACAATAGTAATTACACAATAGCAATCAATATCAACCTACTACCAAACATTTATAGTGGTGATTCTTACAATGATGTTTACATTTCCAAAAACTTAGTCTGCCTCCGTCACGGACATAATTGGGACGCCAGCGCTCGCTCACGAATTCCGTACTCACGAATTCCGTACGCTGGCCCTACGCTGACATATATTTATGAGCGTGGTGTCCTGACCGCAGAGGGTCAAGCCAGCATTCTCTTGCAAGCTAATTATATCTTTTCCATTCCCCAACACGAACTTAAAGCTAATGTTTCCGACTTAGTTTTTCCCCGTTGTTGACAAATGGTCATTTTCACCCTGTCCCTCTTTTAATTAACTTAGCGGTTTCGTTCATAGTTTGAAGTTAGAAGTTACTTAGAGGGAGAGAAAAAAAAAATTATTAATATTTCTTGATCTTCGTGACATATCCCTCCTCCTTTTTGACCGAAGCTTATGAAATAAGTGTAGGTCAACAATATTAAAATTTTTTTTTTCAAAAGTTGATTACAATCCAAACGATTAAAATTATTCTGCTTCACGAAACTCATTTAAACTGTGTCTATTGGATGCCTAGACAATGCATTGGTTCGTACGGTGATCAGCCCTAGAAATAAATTGCATAAGCGTATTTACTGTCTATACACCTACCTATTTTCTATTTTACCAATTTATGCAAAAGAATTAACATGCGTTTTTTTTTCCAAAAAATATCAGCCTAGGAAAACTTATCATGTATCATGATGATGGAGAACTATCGAGAGAAAAATCAAATCACCTTACAGGGTAGTCCCTTTAAAATTTTTCAATGAAATCAAGTTAGATATACAGACTTCAAGTTAGCTATTAACGTGTCACAATTGTCAATTCAAAAAAATTGCAAGTATCTTTCTCTAAAATTTTATGCAGGAAAATCAAACTAATCCTTCATAAATACATTTATAAATGCAAACAGTTAATACAATATGATGTTATTTAGAAGAACTAGCAACTTGTTCCAAAATCTTGACCTGAATGTAATCTCACAACCACCTGCTGTTGATCTAATATCGTAAAATTTCTTATATCAGCGTCACTCTTGCAAAAAAAAATTTTGTGTACAGGTACACTTCTACTCCTAAGTTAGAAAATATAAAATTACATGAAGCAATTTACGAAAATGCCAATTAATGATCTTTCACAAAAATTTATTGAGTATTAAAATACGAGGTCATTTCTAACAGCGTCCTAAGCAACCGAGCGGGTTCCTTCCCCTTGTAAAAAAAATTCGCATGGTCACTGCAAGCGAGCGTAGCGTCACTGCACGGTGAGGGAACGAAAAAAAATTAGGTCGCTGGCTGTGCGGGAGTGTGCCCCGGACAGAAATGAATCAAAACAAAGTCTGTTGTCACTGAAAAATCTAACACCGCAAAACAAAAATGTCTCACTATAGGACTAACGTGTTCCGTCTGCTTATATGCTGTAATCCACTCTATAAACATTTAATAGTCTAACAAGCCTCTTCATTACATATTACTTTAAACTATCTTTATAAAATATAATCTTGTTTCCACAATGGCAGTCTTACTAAATGAAGGCGTTCATCAGTACAAGAGCTGAGATACCTAAGAATAAAAATTGCCAAAATAGAATTCTTTAGCTATTTACCAACGCACGCTAACAGTTAAAATACTACGTTCCATTTTCCCGTTTTTCCAAATGCATGACTAACACGAACCTACACACCTTCTGGGTCGTGACCTTTCCTGCGAGGGGACAGTGGGTTTCTCGGAGTAAGAGTAATTATCTCAACGGCCGGCTGAAATACGATGCTCTGAATGAGTTTCTCTCTTTCCTTTTTTTTTTTCTTCTAGCGCTGTGTTTACATTTTTACATTTCTGCACTGATTCAGTATGTTTTCTTTATCATCACCTATCATTTACACCACGCTTATTGTAGTAGTCCAACATTTCACTACATCATTGTCAATCACTTATTGCTTTGTTAATTACTTATTGCTTTAATTCTGCTCTCTCCTGCCCAATTCTTACTAGTCATTTATTTACTTAGCCATTCGTACGGTTAGCGAGTTTTACAGAAACTCTAGCAAATCAAAAATGCGTTTGCTACAAAAACGAGGTCGCTTTATCGCCCGATTTCCAAAGTTTTCGACAACAAAAATATATGCGCACGGACTTCAATACCGTCGCCTCCAACTCAACGAATGAATATACGCGGTTTCTACCAATACCGGCCCAAACTCAATCTCAAATCTTCAAACAAATAAGTCAGTTTCCGACTGACGCAAAACACAAGGTACTTCTCTCTAAGTACTACAGTATTGTGACTCTGCACGAATACTTCATCAATCTCAAAATCATTAGGTACTCCCCAAGTACATCATAATATTGTGACTCTGCACGAATACTTCATCAATTTCAAAATCAACAACTTCAAAAACGGATTTAACATCGGGTCGTCCTACAGCGTTGCCTCACTACCGTAACTTACTTCAAAATGGCATGACTCAAAAATCAAAGTAGAATATGCGATCAACATCGGCATTAATATTTACATAGAATTTCGAAACTTATTGCAATACATACATCAAATATTTTCAATAACGAAACACCAAAATGGAGATATAAAACTCGGACTTGCCTCTCTGACTCGGCATTTAAAGTATTAAATTTCTAAACAATCAAAACGAATTTATCGGCCTACAAATACCGGCGCTCTCAATATAAATCACGAAATAGTTACACGCAAAAATGAGTATTAAAGTAGAATACAACGTCAAAACAAGTTTTCAAAAATTAAAGGCAGAATACATCATCAAAACAAGTTTTCAAAAATTAAAGCATCAAAATGATATATCAAATACTAATTCACCACTTTCTTTAAATCAAAATACTGTAACCATCATAACTGCAAAATGATGATACTACATGAGATAGATAGCAGAAAGAGAAATGATGCAAACACACCGCAAAACAATTTTTACCTATACATCACGTCTCAGGGTCACCAAAATGTCTCCACCCACCCTCCCTTCTCCGACAGGAGGGGAGAGGGATGGTGGCTTGCCGGCTCCACGTAGGACTTGCATAAAGAGAATGACAAATCCACACACAGAATACCAAGATGTTTGTTTGGCTCGAATTTAATTCTGCGTGTAGGTTACGTATTGCCGACATGTTTGCATGTGTGCTTGCATACGGGTAGGGGTGAAGTGTAGACGGCACAGACGACACAACGTATAACAACGACAGCAACCACTCTTCCGAAACCATAGACAGGCGAAAGCCGCAATATCAGAGTACAAGTTCAAATTTATTGGTCTATAGGTTTCCTCTCACACGTTGGTTAGTCAGTCAGCCATCCACACTCACACCCATGGGAAAGGGGGAAGAAAGAAGAAAGAAAAATGATAAATGATGAATTAAAATCAAAGAAATACAAAACTCAATTTCTTCATGCAGTACTACTTCTAACATTGCTTAGGCATTTTACAACATAATAGAACAGTCATTATTTCAGAGTTCTGGCGCCACTACTTATATCAATGTTCAATAATAATACACAAAATTCAAAACAAATGTCATTTAACTTGCAAGTCTTTTCAATGGTTCCACCAATATCTCTTTACATCAAGGTTTACTTCTAATTTTAGTTGCTTAATTAAGATTCTAGTTTTCGTTTTAGGTTCTAGTTTATATTTATGTTTACGTGCTCTGAGATTTCCCTAATTAGTTAGAATTTTCTTTTACTCACATAGGTATTGTCACGTTCTCCTTGTTCTCTGCTCTTATAATTCGTTACTCTCTCTTGTTCTCTGCTCGTATGGTTCGTTACTTTCTCTTGTGCTGGGCTCACATCGTTATCGGCTCTTTCTCCATGTGCTGGGCTCACATCGTTACACTTCTGGTGCTGGGCTCACACTTTCTTCTTGTGCTGGGGGGGGGGTGTGGTTCTGATGATACAACAAAACATCGTCGACGTCTCGACCTGGCCGCCTTCACTGTTACGACGGCTGCTACACTTCAAGCTCCCGTGCGCTTCTCTCGTTAGGCCTAATTTCTCAACTCGCAGCGTTCTCTCGTCTCTCTTCTTCTCTTCAATTTCTGCTCATTTCATCTCATCTCTTAACTTCGTTTCTCATCTCTTCTCTTCATCATAACTTCGTTTCTCATCTTCTCTTCTCTTAACTTCGTTTCTCATCTTCTCTTCTCTTCGTTTCTCATCTCTTCTCTTCTTCACAACGGCCAACCTTTGCCGTTCTCGGCGGTATGCCTCATGCATGACCGCTACTGCTTCCAACGATAGTTACTACCACTATGTAACATCTCGTTCTGTAACATCTCCCAGCGCCGTGACATTAAACTTCCACCAGGAATTTGCCTTCTGCCTGGAAAATAATCGATCACCCGCGGTCTTTGACAGAGTCTTTGTAAACCTGAGATGGCTATCTGATTTGATTTGGCCCATCTAAAAACTGCAGCGGTCTTTACGACGCGCCTCATACGCAGCCAGGTAGACTTTCTGGCACACTGTTACAGTGGTCAAGAATCCTCCTTCTGTTTTGCCTTCAGAATCGTAGTCTTCTTGATCCATAAAGCAGGGAGAAACTCAGGGGTGACCTTCACCCCTGTACTACACGCTACATTTTCCACGTTTCTCTTCCACGTTTCTCATCAGCCCCTGGCTCCATCTCCTCTTTTATACAAAAACTCTTGTACGTCACTTTCTATGTGATGACTCACTTTCTATGTGATGACTCGAACACACCCCTCCTTCCAGCACAGACACTATCCCCCATCCAACACTGCCCATTTACAACCAGCACTGTACGTGCTTAGGAATATTCTCTGCCCATCCTGGCTACCTCTGGCGTCCAGTTCTATCAGTGCCAAAGTATCAAGTTCCCAGTTGGCATCTGTGATTTACGTATCCATTTAACCTCTAGCTAACTCTCAGAGCACACACTAAAATCTCAGAGCAAGCTGTCCTACTCCTATTTTATTTTAAAAACTATAGTTACTGGCAGCTCATGGCCACCTGGCAAGCAGTACACACACACAAACCAACCTTTTTAACTTAACATACAATGATTAACTCTCCAATAATTCAACTTCTATTTCACTAGTACTTTCACAAAACAATAGTAATTACACAATAGCAATCAATATCAACCTACTACCAAACATTTATAGTGGTGATTCTTACAATGATGTTTACATTTCCAAAAACTTAGTCTGCCTCCGTCACGGACATAATTGGGACGCCAGCGCTCGCTCACGAATTCCGTACTCACGAATTCCGTACGCTGGCCCTACGCTGACATATATTTATGAGCGTGGTGTCCTGACCGCAGAGGGTCAAGCCAGCATTCTCTTGCAAGCTAATTATATCTTTTCCATTCCCCAACACGAACTTAAAGCTAATGTTTCCGACTTAGTTTTTCCCCGTTGTTGACAAATGGTCATTTTCACCCTGTCCCTCTTTTAATTAACTTAGCGGTTTCGTTCATAGTTTGAAGTTAGAAGTTACTTAGAGGGAGAGAAAAAAAAAATTATTAATATTTCTTGATCTTCGTGACAAATACTTAAGTTTAGAAATATGAATAAGCAAATTTATTATATCTATCTGTCTTTTTATCTATCTATCTATCTATCTATCTATCTATCTATCTATCTATCTATCTATCTATCTATCTGTCTGTCTGTCTGTCTGTCTGTTTGTCTGACTGTCTGTCTATCTATCGTTTTTGCAACGTCTTTGAAATATACTTCTGATATAACTTAAACACACAAAAAATAAAGATAATTTCTTTTGAGTTCTGAGCATGAAACGTAGTACTGGTTTAGCTTTGGAGAAGTTGTCTTCCCCCTTTTTGTAAACCGTTCAACACTTAGGAATGTAAGGCCACATTGCCAGGTAGGCCCTTATTGTACTGAATGTAGGCCACAAGAATGCGCAAGAGATAGCCCTGGTCCATTCTTAGAACTTCTGGAAGTGTACACGAATTGTAAACTTGGCCAGCTGAGCATTGTCCGCGTATGCATGCTGCATTTTAATTTCATGTAGCTTACCGAATTGTGCAATGAAACTAGACGAGAAAAATTCAGAAATTTAAATAGGTTTCTAATAATCCGTTGTGAAAGTGTATAAAACCCCAGACGCGAGTAGTCGGGCCACGTGAATGTATGCTTCACGCTGTTATAATGTCTGAGCAGAGCGTAATGAAGTGAGATTAAATATTTCATTTATTTCTTTATGTTGTTATTTTAAACTATTTCTAAGTTGGAGAGAGTTTTGCTAATCTGATATGTAAAAAATATTAACCTTTTATTTAATTTTACCATGTCTTATTTTAATGTAAGATATTTTGTTGAAGTACATTTCTTATTTTATCATCAACTGCTGCTTCTTGTTGAGGTATTATTAGAAATGATTTTCTAGCAATTTATGTATAAATTTCTCTACTCTTAGCACACATTCTATTATCTGTGTATGCAGAATGGCTGCTCAATAATATGATTGTATTTTCTTGTTAGTGGAATTGATAACTACCGTTACTGATTAGTAAAAGTGAATTATATTATTTATTCATTTATTCTGTGTACAAAGAGTGTGACTGTTGTCTCAGCTAATTCTATGATATTTGAATGTAATTTGTGCTAGTCTGTTTTATTACATCGGACACTCTGTCTTGATAGTGTGCGTGCCAACTAAATCACGTGATCCATTATCGGGCTCTGATAATTGTACAGAATAGCAGTTAACTACAGGATTAGGAGAGCATATCACTTAAACTTACTGCAAATGTTTTGCAGTACTTTTGTAGCTGAAGAACTGCCTGCTTTACAAATGTTTACAGAGTTAGACTCCTGCTTGGTCCAGCTGTCTTGAAGACTACCTACTCCATTCCAGACCTGGCTGATATATTGACAGTCAACTCTATTCCAGACCAAGCTGTTATATTGACAGTCAGCTCTATTCCAGACCTAGTTGTTATATTGACAATCAACTCTATTCCAGACCTAGCTGTTATATTGACAATCAACTCTATTCCAGACCTAGCTGTTATATTGACAGTCAGTTCTATTCCAGCCTATGATTAAATAAATGTTCACATTTTCATTACATAAATATATAAGTACATATAATTAGACAGATATGTAAAAGCATGTAATTCTAGAGATATTTGAATACATTAGGGCTGCTACTGATTTAAAAACAAACACACAATCGCTCCTTCGACAAGAATGTCTTTGATTGTTCACTAATCTTCTAAAATAGAAAAAAAATGACAAATCAGCAAAACGTATTTGTTTTACATATTTTTTAACGTCTAATTACAATTTTTCAATTTTTGTAAAGCTATGCTTTTCAAATAAACAGCTGAAACGTTCTTGAAATAGGTTTAATGTCTTGTTATCGCCATTTTTTCTATCATATGGGCTATTTCTCAGAGTGAAATAATTAAAAAATAAAAGGAAAAAATAGACATTTTAATAGAAAATTTAAACGAACAAAATAAAAAAAAATAGTCGATTAAATTTGTAATGGCCCTAAAATACATATGATTATTATATAAATAAATAGATGTGCAAAGGGTAATTATATACATATATATAAATAGACGTACAAAGGGTAATTATATAGATATAAATAGACGTACAAAGGGTAATTATATAGATATATATAATAATATATATAAAAATAGACGTACAAAGGGTAATTATATAGATATAAATAGACGTACAAAGGGTAATTATATAGATATATATAAATAGACGTACAAAGGGTAATTATATAGATATATAAATAGAAGTACAAAGGGTAATTATATAGACATATATATAAATATATGTACAAAGGGTAATTATATAGATATATATAAATATATATATAAAAATAGACGTACAAAGGGTAATTATATAGATATAAATAGACGTACAAAGGGTAATAATATAGATATAAATAGACGTACAAAGGGTAATTATATAGATATAAATAGACGTACAAAGGGTAATAATATAGATATAAATAGACGTACAAAGGGTAATTATATAGATATAAATAGACGTACAAAGGGTAATTATATAGATATAAATAGACGTACAAAGGGTAATTATATAGATATAAATAGACGTACAAAGGGTAATTATATAGATATAAATAGACGTACAAAGGGTAATTATATAGATACTTTTTAATGAAGAGAGTAACAAAGAGAATAAGATATACAAAGACAACGTAGTTTAAAGGTTTTTGCCGTGTGTGTGAAGCGAGCTTGATGTGCAAAATAATGGAGCATTGCTCTACAAAGCAAAGAAGCATGAATTATATAGATTAATGGAGCGTGCATAATGCACAAAATAATGAGGTACGATATAGAGTAATTGAGTAAAAATGAGATACAGAGTAATGGAGCGAGCATAATGTACAAAATAATAGAGTATGATGTACAACGTAATGGAGTTGGACGTACCAAGAAAATCACGTATATTTGTTTATTCATAAAAATTATAATTACTTGATCTTTCTTTCTTTCTTTTTTATTTATGCATCACCGAACATTCAGGGGTCACATCAAAATCAGTCGGAAAGTTGAATGAAGAATAAATATTCACGCTGTCTAATCGTGCGTGAAGGATGTGGGTTGGTTATCCACAGTGGACATTCATGCTGTCTGGTTTCGTGTTAAAGAAAGATGAATATTCACGTTGTCTGGTTGTGTGTGAAGGATGTGGGTTGGTTATCCACAGTGGACATTCATGTTGTCTGGTTTCGTGTTAAAGAAAGATGAATATTCACGTTGTCTGGTTGTGTGTGAAACAGAAAGGATGGTTATTCACACTGTCTATATTTGCGTAAAACAGGGACGGATATTCACTGTTTGGTTGAGCGTGATACTGCGTGGGAACTTTACGATAACAGTGGTGTCAATCTCTTTCACGAATAGAGCGTCATAAGTCAGGCTCGATGGACTCTGTGTTTAGTGTGCCCTGCATCGCTGTCTGGCAAATGTGAAATAAAAAAAATAAAAAAACCTTTGATTGTACATTTTATTGTACCTCAGTGTGGGAGTCTATGGTGGATAGGGGATAGTAAAGGAGGGGGTGTAATTGGACTACAAATTGAAAGCAAACGGCCAGCAAGAAGCGAGCGTCAATGTGTGTGAAGACAGTTACGTAGCAGTGTATCTGCCGACCTGCCATGGTGGGTGGTAAGGTGAAACTACGCAGAGCTTCATTATCACGAGCCTCAGACGCTCGCTTCCGCATTCGCCACCACTTCCCCCTGCACTCCTCTCACTGCTGCTTTGCTTCGCCTCGCCTCGCATCAATTACTGAACACAAGTAGGGCTATGAATACTGAAATCACGCAAAACGACCCTTGCGGCGCCCATCACCCATGCGCGCCTGCTCATTACGTTTTAAAACCAGCACAGGACGCTAGACATGCAGTTGTTTGGCCAGGCTATCAAGTGGAACCGCGCAGGACAGGAGTTTTGTTGCCTGCAGCACGTCAGCGCATCACATGCGGCACGACCCGGACATGTCTTGTGCTGCGTGCACATGGCACGCGCCACGTGCCGCAAGAGAAGCTAGGCGGCGCTACTGTATCATTCCACTTATCTAAGGATCGGCCACAGGAACCAGTATTAATTCCTTAACAATGGACTAAGAAACTGTACTTGTTAATAAGCCCAGGAAACCATGTTTGCCTCTTGTTTTAACTTCTTCGTCTATCTGCAGTTTGTATTGAATAGGAGTTGTCCCTGTCATTACAATGCACAGTAATTTCATTACAATATATTTTGTACAATGTAAATATACAGTTACCATCTGAATAATTATCCCAGTTACATTTACTTCAGTAAGCATCCATTGTATAGTTTGCTATTCCATCTACATTTCAAACTTCACTTACATTTCCTTCAGCAGTTTCTGTCACTAATATAATCTAGTTTACAGTATGTATCGTTAGTAAGTATCTAGTTTACAGTATGTGTCGTTAATATCTAGTTTACAGTATGTGTCGTTAATATCTAGTTTACAGTATGTGTCGTTAATATCTAGTTTATAGTATGTGTCGTTAGTAATTATCTAGTTTACAGATGTGTGGTTATTAAGTATCTAGTTTACAGTATAAAATTTACAGTGTCGATAGTAATTATCTAGTTTACAGTATGTGTCATCACTAATTATCTAGTTTACAATTTGTGTCGTTACTAATTATCTAGTTTACATTATCTAGTTTACAATATGTTTCGTCACTAATTATCTAGTTCACAGATGTGTGGTTATTAAGTATCTAGTTTACAGTATGTGTCGTCACTAATTATCTAGTTTGCAGTATGTGTCGTTAGTAAATATCTAGTTTACAGTATGTGTCGTCACCAATTATCTAGTTTACAGTATGTGTCGTTAGTAAGTATCTACTTTACAGTATGTGTCGTCACTAATTATCTAGTTTACAATATGTGTCGTCATTAATTATCTAGTTTACTGTATGTGTCGTCACTAAATATCTAGTTTACAATATGTATCGTTAGTAATTATCCCATTTACAGTTAGTATCTCAGTAATTATCCAATTTACAGTTAGTATTTCAGTAATTATCCCATTTACAGTTAGTATCTCAGTAATTGTCCCATTTACAGTTAATATTTCAGTAATTGACCCATTTACATTAGTATTTCAGTAATTATCCCATTTACAGTTAGTATTTCAGTAATTGTCCCATTTACAGTTAGTATTTCAGTAATTATCCCATTTACAGTTAGTATTTCAGTAATTATCCAATCCATATTGTGTACTTCTAAATACGTATTTCTATTAGAATTCCAACTACATATTCATATTTAGTATGTACTGGCTCTACATTATTTATTTCATAGGTTTCTCATTTACGTTTTATTAATGAGGGGTTAGTCACTCTACATTTGGACTTCAGTAGATATAGTGTTTAAATATTGTACAGATTGCATTGCTTGCTTTGTATTTCAGTGAACACAGAGTGCAACACTTGCTTTGTATTTCAGTGAACACAGAGTGCAACACTTGTTTGCTATTTCAGTGAACACAGATTGCAACACTTGCTTTGTATTTCAGTCAGCATAAAGTGCATTACTTGTTTTATATTTCAGTCAACACAGAGTGCAATACGTTTGGTATTTCAGTCAACACAGAGTGCAATACGTTTGGTATTTCAGTCAACACAAAGTGCAATACGTTTGGTATTTCAGTCAACAGAGAGCGCAACACATGATTTGTATTTCAGTCAGCATAAAGTGCACTGCTTGTTTTGTATTTCAGTCAACACATATTTCACTGCTTGCTTTGCACTTCTTTCTACAATTTATTTACATGGATAAGAAACTTTTCAGTATTAGTTAATATGTGCGTAAAACTGCGTGTATGTGTGTTAGTTTAAATGACAGTGTATTTATCTTATTTGTGCGTGTACGTGTGCTTGTAAATTGGGTGGATATCACTAGAACCCTTTGTAAAACAACATTTTTATTTCCTATAATAATGTATCTTATGTGAAGTTATATGAATAATTAAACTTCGTTTGTGTCTAGTCAGTTACCGTACTCGGTGTGTAATCGAGCTTTACATTACGAGCCATCTTTTCCATTACTACAGAACTTAATTTGAATTGCAACAATTGCTCTACATTACGAGCCATCTTTTCCATTACTACAGTACTTAATTTGAATTGCAACAATTGCTCTACATTACGAGCCATCTTTTCCATTAACTACAGTACTTAATTTGAATTGCAACAATTGCTCTACATTACGAGCCATCTTTTCCATTACTACAGTACTTAATTTGAATTGCAACAATTGCTTAGCTTTATTTATTTGTCAGAAAATCTCTTTCCCCAGTGCTATCGTCACACTGAGACATGGAACAAAGCTAATGAAGTGTTAAAAAGCTAGCGTAGTAAAGCAGCAAAGCTACGTAGTAATGAAACAATGCTACTTAGTGATGAAACAAAGTTACGTGGTATTGAAAAATGCTACTTAGTAATGAAACAAATCTAGCGTAGTACTGAAACAAATCAACATAGTAAAATGAAACAAAGCTAGCATAGTAATGAAACAATGCTACGTAGTAATGAAACAAAACTAATGTAGTAATGAAACAAAACTACGTAGTAACTAAAATACATAGTAATGAAACAAAACTACGTAGTTATGAAACAAACTAGCGTAGAGCAGTGAATAAAGCTAGCGTAGTAGTTAAACAAAACTAACGTAGTAACGAAACAAAACTAAGTAGTATGAAACAAAACTAAAGAGGTATGGAACAAAACTAAGTAGTATGAAATAAAACTAAAGTAGAAATGAAACAAAACTAAGTAGTATGAAACAAAACTAAGTAGTATGAAACAAAACTAAGTAGTATGAAACAAAACTAAAGTAGTAATGAAACAAAACTACTTGGTAATGAAACAAAAATAACGTAGTAGTGGAACAAGGCTAAATACTGAAGCATGTAGCCCCTCCCCTATTTACCCCAGCCCAGTTTAAACTGTAGCACTGAATTAATAAACATTTCAAAATTCATAGCATAACATTTTAAATGAGAGTTGCATTTTACGAAAAGAAGTCATTTCAGTTATTGGCAAAGTGTTAATAATAACACGAACAAATTTTAAGCAGATGATGTTGATAAAGATGATCCTGATGAATACACTGTCGACTTTATAAACATTGTGTCTTTATAGATTAGAAATTTTTATAGTTGTTGTTATGCTGTTAAATGTAAAAGCAATTAATTTTGTCATTTAAATATTTTACCTGACAAGAAATGAAAATATGTATTCTAAGGACAGTGGTGATTTACACATAAAAAAACCTCATATAAAACCCCTTTATATAGCAATAATGCATGGTTTAATATGATACTGATACATTCTCACATGACGTTGACCTTATAAAACAGAAATGGCAAGAAATTTAATATTTGCTGTGTTGATTTACAGCACTGGGGATTCGGAATCAAATGTATGAGAACGCTAACTTTTTTATTACTTTCGACGTTATCTCACTTTAATTATTGATTTTACGCACTCATGTGTGGGCTGCCTTCATCTGTCCCTGTAACAATATCAAATCAAATATATTTATCTGCCAAAATAATATGCAATGAATGTCACTCGGCACGTGTTATAAAATTAAATTAAACTTTAAACTGTTGTATTCATAAATATTATGTGGACAGACTAGCATTAACACTCACTTTCAGTCCATCCTAATAACTGCCAGCTTGTCTATCTATTTAGCTCTTAGCAACTTATCAGTTTACATAATACCCAACAGATAGCTTTTCATCAGTTTTGTTTCAATATACGTTCACATATTTATTAATTACTAAATAAATTATTACTAAATTAATTATTAATTTTACTATATAATTATTTTAATCGACAATGATGTTATTTTTATTATTTCAAAGAATAGGAATATTTTTCTTTCCTGAAAGTGGCAGCATTTATCCGACTGGTTCATACAAAACTTAGCTAAGTGATGCCGATAACATTGAAGTGTGTTGCCGGCAGAATAAAATATAACACCATGCCAATACAGTTGATATTATTGCTGAATAGAAAAGAACCCCATGCATATAGAGTTGATATTATTGCTGAATAGAAAAGAACCCCATGCATATAGAGTTGATATTATTGCTAAATAGAAAATAACCCCATGCATATAGAGCTGATATTATTGCTGAATAGAAAAGAACCCCATGCATATAGAGTTGATATTATTGCTGAATTGAAAATAACCCCATGCATATAGAGCTAATATTATTGCTGAATAGAAAATAACCCCACGCATATAGAGCTGGTATTATTGCTGAATAGAAAACCCCGAGCATATAGAGCTGATATTATTGCTGACTAGAAAAGAACCCCATGCATATAGAGCTGATATTATTGCTGAATAGAGAAGAACCCCATGCATATAGAGCTGATATTATTGCTGAATAGAAAAGAACCCCATGCATATAGAGCTGATATTATTGCTGAATAGAAAAACACCCCATGCATATAGAGCTGATATTATTGCTGAATAGAAAAGAACCCCATGCATATAGAGCTGATATTATTGCTGAATAGAAAAGAACCCCATGCATATAGAGCTCATATTATTGCTGAATAGAAAAGAACCCCATGCATATAGAGCTGGTATTATTGCTGAACAGAAAAGAACCCCATGCATATAGTTGATATTGATGAATAGTAAAGAACCCCATGCATATAGAGCTGATATTATTGCTGAATAGAAAAGAACCCCATGCATATAGAGCTGATATTATTGCTGAATAGAAAAGAACCCCATGCATATATATTTATTATGTTTTTTAGTATAAGTACTTTGCTTAGTATTGTACTAAGTTAGTATGTATTATGTATCTATGTCTCGTATATTTCTAAACTTAATAAAGGAATTGTGTTTATATAGGTGAGTTTTTCTTTAGTACATGTATTATCTTTAGTACGTGTATGATCTTAACATATTTATTTAACAATTGTATTATGTTTAGTAAGTGTACAATGTTAAAACGTGTATTATGTTTAGTAAGTGTACAATGTTAACACGTGTATTATGTTTAGTAAGTGTACATTGTAATTATGTTTAATAAGTGTACATTGTAACACGTGTATTGTGTTTAGTAAGTGTACATTGTAATTATGTTTAGTAAGTGTACAATGTTAACACGTGTATTGTGTTTAATAAGTGTACATTGTAACACGTGTATTGTGTTTAGTAAGTGTACATTGTAATTATGTTTAGTAAGTGTACATTGTAATTATGTTTAATAAGTGTACATTGTAATTATGTTTAATAAGTGTACATTGTAATTATGTTTAATAAGTGTACATTGTAACACGTGTATTGTGTTTAGTAAGTGTACATTGTAATTATGTTTAGTAAGTGTACATTGTAATTATGTTTAATAAGTGTACATTGTAACACGTGTATTGTGTTTAGTAAGTGTACATTGTAATTATGTTTAGTAAGTGTACAATGTTAACCCGTGTATTATGTTTAGTAAGTGTACAATGTTAACATGTGTATTATGTTTAGTGCGTGTATTATTTAGCATGCACATTATGATTGGTATTATTTTTATTATATGTGCTGTGTTTAAAATGTGTATTGAGTGCATAATGATTATTATATGTATCATTGTAGCATGTATAATATGGTTAGTATGTATATTGTGTTTAGCATGTTTATTATGTTTATTACGTGTATTATGATTAATATAAGTATTATATTTTGCATGTGTATTATGTTTAGTTGTTAATTGTGTTTAGTAAAGTGTATTTAAATTTTGTTTCAATGTTTGGTTCTCAAGAAGCGAATCGTCAGAGCACAAGAAAGCATACAACAAATGAGATGTACAAATGTTGTAAACACTAGAGCATACAACAAATGAGATGTACAAATGTTGTAAACACTAGAGCATTACTAACAGTATGCATTTTGAAGCAAACTAGTTCCAACATTTAATTATTAATTGTGAAAATAGCAGCACATAACATTTCGTACACTAACTTGTTTTATGGCGTCTGTCGAAACAAAGAAAGATTGAAAGACTTGTTCCTGTGTGACATCACTTAGTCGCACGTTTTCCTCCATTGATCACTTGCTCTGTGAAAGTCAGAAACCATCGCTGTCATCAGACTGGCACACACACGCTAGTGTAACCTTTCACAAAACATTATTATATTTCCAGTGTGATCGACTTAATGCCTTTTAAACTCTTATCTTAATGTTCCTTCCTTTCCATTGTGACATATTTAGCTATGAAAAGGCACTTGATTTCCCCCTGATCCGCTGTTACCCTGTCATTTGACGGGCCTATATTTCGCGCGCTGCGCCATTATCTCTGCATAATGACTACTACTTAAGATGCTCATAATTACCCTCCGGCAGCCGGCAGCCGCCATTTCGTTTGCAGTAGAATGTTTAAACACCACTAACAGAGGATGTTGCTGTTGTCAGGATAATTACAGTGGCATCGCTTGTGCTGCTAACTGATCACAGACCGCACAATTGACTGGAGACATAGCTAAACGCCTGACACTGAAGCAGAAATGTTTTCACCCAAGAAAATAAAATTCGCGCATCGCCATTCAAGACCTCTAAACTTCCGTTCAAGTGAAACCGGACCGCAATGATCGCAGGAGCACAACAAAATGAGGGTGGGGGAATGGGGGTAATTACATGTTGCTCAACTGCTCCAATTGTGTGGCGATAAGTGTTAAAACTGAATGCAATCCACTGCAGTACGTATTATAAGCCTCTCGGTTCCGGGAAGGGTGGGGGGGGGGAGGGAGCAAAGAAACAACACATTAGTTCATGTTCTCTGTAAAGTACACGGAATCTTCACCTCGATGTCCTCACTATCATTGTTATTAATCACCGGATGGAACTGATTGTGATTTCTCTGTTACCCAGAATTCATCCTTTTTTCTTTTTATGTTAGAGTGACATTCATCAATTTAGTCATATTAGAGCGACATTCATCCATGTTTTCATATTAAAGTGATATTATCAATTTTGTCAATTAGAGTGGTATTCATTCATTCTTTTTCATATTAGAGTGACATTTATCAATTTAGTCATATTAGAGCGACATTCATCCATTTTTTTCATTTAAAGTGACATTCCTCCATGTTTTCATATTAGAGTGACATTTATCTATTTTGTTCATATTAGAGTGACATTCATCAATTTGTTCATATTAGAGTGACATTCATCAATTTGTTTTATATATAAAGTGAAATACTACATTTGTTCATACCAAAGTGACATTCATCCATTTCGTTCACATTAAAGTGACATTCATCCAATTTGTTCATATTAAATGACTTCATCCCTTTGTTAATATTTGTGAGACAACGCCAGTCTAGTTATAGATATAATTATTATTCTTATTAACCGTAACTAATTACAAGTGATGAGAATCTTAATTAATGTTATTAATAATTATCCAGAAGATACCTCTCTCTCACTTGGCAGATATGCGAGCGCTGTAAACTTTTTCTCCCTTCTACAACATTTAAAGACAAACATTCACTGTCACACAATATTTCCGTAGATGGAAAACATCTTACCAAAGGAGAAGATAAATCAGTCTTTAATCTATAATTAGAGAGCCTCCATCAACCCACTATCTCTCCATCATACGGTTATTAATATGTGTAAGACGATCAATAAATTTAACATTAAATTTATTAAATCAACAATCAAATATGTAATATATATAACCAAATACAATCAAAAGAGTGTTGACAATTACATCAATTCACAGCAATGTTCAATTAACGCTGGACAATCTTTCATTTTATCCTTGCATAGACATCAGCATTCAAATGATCATATATACATATATAAACATAGGCATAATTATCAATGACATGAGAGTGGAGTTTACGAGAAATAATTACTGTTAATGTACATAACCCTTTCAAAGATGGCCACTGTCACTAGCACGTGTTCACAATCACGCGGTTTGCAACAAGTCACCGCCACTTTTATTTAGGCGATGGACAGTCCCACGTACCCCTTTTGGGCACGTTACACAACTGTTCCAGAATCTTCAATGTTCTCTCCAAGTACACTGTGGAGAATCGTCCCGAATTTCCATTGTGCTATCTGGCGAATCAGGAGAAATGTTCCAGAATTTTCGTGTATGCTTCTCAGCACACCACGAGGAATGTTCAAAATATTTTTTTTGTGAATACTCAAGATCAAACTCAAGCCACCATTTTTGCCTTATTGGCTTTTAAACAAAATTCACAGGAATCAACTTACAGAAACATATTACGGATATGTTCAATGATAACGCTGGATGCACACACCAATATGATCAGGTAGAGTACAATTGTCACTATAGCCTGAAGCAAAAACAAAAGTGCATTTTTCTCATAAGCTAACAATCGCCTTTATGACAGGACTCGGGTTCCATCAAATTCAAATTGATTAGAATATAGACTGTCTTCAACAAAATAACTTTCAGTCCATCCCCAATGGATGAATTTGTTAAGAACAAGTGTGAGACTATTAGAAGAGAACTGGTTTGGATTGCATCAGCAGTTTTCTAGCACTTTGTTAACTTCCAACTTTGACGCTTACAAAAAGAAAGACCATCATAAGAAGTGCCCAAGTCGGGTCATTTTGATATTTAACAATTTATTCAACAATTAAATTTAGAAATAGAGATAGGCGAATTTACTTTGCCACAATAATAAAGTAACTTTCATCCATTTGTGATTATATTGAAGTACAATCCATCCATATATGTTTATATTAAAATGTAATGTGTACTAACTGTGTTTATATTAATACAGCAAAGGTATCTGTTTACATCCAATTGACATCTCTTTAAGGCATTTGTATTAAGTTGTAACTTTCCAATTGTGTTGTCATATAAGGCAATGTAGATTATCATGGTGTTATTAAATTAAAGTAGCAACGTCTATTTATGTTTATATTAAAAGTGTGTATTTCATTTGTGCTTTATTAAAAACTTTCCACTTGAGAAGTAATTCTGAAGTACCTGTCCTGAAATGTTTATATTGAAGTAGTATATGTAGGAAAATGTAAATACCTCAGTATTTAGGATGAAGGTGCAGTGTCCTGTGTGTTTAGAATGAAGTTGCAATTCCCTGGGTGTATACATTAAACTCAAACTTCTACTAGCGATGTAAAGACCTACATGTCAACTCATCGCTCCACCACCAATCTGTTGACGCCACGCCGTATGCTGATGGGGGAAAAAAAAAAGCAACAACAAAAACTGGCGATGTGTGAAATATATCTACACACAAACGACAATACAAGTATTTTCAACAACATAGACCCCGGAGTGAGTCATAAGGAATGGAGTTAATAAAGCTCTATTAACTTTCAGCCTCGTAAAGGCTTCTATGCAGGGGCTCTCTTTTGGCAAAACACCGTCTTTTTCATCTCGGTCCATTGAATTTGCAGCACGGCCGCCCCTAATATCCCGGGGTATTTCTCACTAGCTTTAGAACCGCCAAACACAAGATAAGAAAATAAATTGAAAATAATGGGCACGAATATGCTCGGAGGGGTTCCGCTTGATGTGTCTATCCGCAGACGTATCATATCAGGTCGACAATAATATATTGCTATAATGTCGCCCACACGTTGTGCTCTGTGGCTACAGTTTGCCTACAATCGGTATAGTTAGGAGTGCGCTACCTTAAGATCAGATGAGTTAGGAGTACCCAGTGAAAAATGAAGAGTTTGGATTCGTGTGCAAAGCCACTCACTGTTGTACTCGAAAACAAAGTTAGTGAATATGTATATAGTTTAGACTTTAGACCGTCTCCATTTTGCTTGGTAACAGAGACAGCTAGCAGTGCGTTAAAAGCATTGCAACGAAACAGAGTATGGTCACAGGGTATGACAGTGCATTGAGGCATTGCAGGAAAACAGATCAGAGGCTTAGTGAAGGGAAATAGTGCACTGGGGCTTTGCATGGAAACAGAGCAGGGACACAGTGAAAGGAAACAGTGCAGGGAGGCAATGAAGGAAAACAGGAAGCTTTGCCAAAAAACAAAGCAGGGACTCAGGGCATGAAACAGCAGAGGCAAAGTAAAGGGAAACTGCTTTGAAACATGTAGGGAAACTGTGCAATGACACGGTGAAGGGAAACAGTGTGTTGGGCACTGCAGAGAAACAGAGCAGAAGCACAGTTAATGTAAACCGTGCTTTGAGTTATTGCAGGGAAACAGTAGCGACAGAGTGAAGGAAAACAATGCGTTGAAGCCTTGCAGGAAAACAGTAGCGACAGAGTGAAGGAAAACAATGCGTTGAAGCCTTGCAGGAAAACAGTAGCGACAGAGTGAAGGAAAACAAGGCATTGAAGCCTTGCAGGAAAACAGTAGCGACAGAGTGAAGGAAAACAATGAGTTGAAGCCTAGCAGGGAAACAGTGCAGGGGCCCAGTGATGGGAAACAGTGTGGTGTTTGAAAACAGTTGTGATGTGAATTGTTCACGTGTTGGTACAACGTGTTAATTTGTCTGATTTGGCTCGTTTGTTTATTTGATATGGCTTGCTGACACTGTGTTTTCACTTGTCATTACTATTTGTGTTTTGTCTCATTTATTTCAGTGTTTGTTTGTTACGTCGTGTTCACTTGTCTGATACAGTGTGTCCATTTCACAGTAAAACTTGTTTACTTGTATAATTTTATTTGTTCACATATCTGGTAAAAGTTTTTGTCTTTTACTGTAAAATTACTTGTCTTTTACTGTTAAATTACTTGTCTTTAAATGATAAATTATTTTATCTTAACTTTTATCCATTTGTCTTTTACTGATAAAGTATTTGTCCATACTTTCAGAAGTATTTGTCTTTCACTAGCAAATTATTTTTCACTGATAAACATACTTATCCTTTAAAGGAAAATTTATGTCGTTCAAACTGTGTGTGTGGGTGGGTGGGGAGGTTTCTATCTTACTGTTGTAAATGATTTGCCTTTTACTGGTTGTGGCCACTATAGTACGTTTGGCCTCTGTTTTGATTATTATTATGAATTTCTTTATCATTTAATAAGCATAATCACTTATCAGTGGTTAAATTTAGAATTTGTTTCCAACATGAATTTCCCACTCGCATATCACTGTAAGTAAGGTACTACTGACACATAATTTATCTGTTCGCACGTGGAACTTCCTACTTAAGAGTAATGTAATTTCAGTTTACTAACTTTCATCGAAACAATTGACTCACAAGCCCCCATCCACTCACTGACTACTTCAGACTTGTATCAATGAACATGCGTAAATGGATGCGTAAGATGAAGATTTATTATAAAATAGTATATATCTCACAAAATACAACTAGGTTTGAAACATTTTACATATTTACATTATTTTCAAGTTTCTTCAAGTCTTTTCTCATACACAATTGATATTCAACAATGACTAAGAGAGAAAGATAGAGATAATTAAATTGAGTTCATGACCTATTCTGCTTATGCTGTGTCATAGAGAAATCATATGAAGAAAGTTTATGCAGTCAGCACAATACCAGTCCACTCGTTTACACAGTCTGTTGAGCACAATAGGATGTCTGGAAATAGGAAGGCAATAATAATTGTTGTTCCTGCTCTCACCACCCTGGAATTCCATGGTAGACAGTAGTCTATCAGTTGCCTCCACCAGACTTCTTGAATATTTTGTTGCAAGTAAGTGTAAAAATGCTTGACTGAGTATATATAAAATCCATGTGTCAACTAACTGGAACCATCCATTTACACCCACACTCTTCATCTACAACTGTGTGCTTAGGTTTCCAATCAGAAACTTATCCTATTTCAAACAGATACCACCTGTCCCTTCCCAGCTACTGTCCATCAATCACTACACTTTGATTACACTATAAAAGTCTGGTTGGAAATCCTACTCACAAGCTAGTCATTCGTAACAGTTGGCTGTACTCAGTGAGTACAAATCTAACAGCTTGAATTGGAAAATCATCCCTTCCTTTGGCTTTAGCTCTTAAGGAGCATATAAAAATAAATGACTATTAACACTTTGGTTTTAATTAAGCAAGAGTGACTACACACTGGTATTTTCTCAATTTCACATAAAATGCAACTGGTCAGAGTACACTGTAGTTACAAAAGAGTATTGAGAGTCATACAACTGACTGTCTTGACCTAGTCAAATGATGGCCACTGTAAGGATCAGACAAAGATGTATTGCTTATACTAACTTAAGCTGAGAAAGAACATTATTATCTTATATGTGTTGGTGTTGTGACTGGGTGAAAAGAGTATAATTGTATGACATGAATATCAAATATCTATATCTGCCCTAAGATAATACATTTTTTCAGTAGATAAGTCATTGAAAATATTTGTGGCTTGTAAAATTGGTATGTGTCATGCTTTTAGTTACTTTAGTCGCTCAAAGAGGTCAATCCATTCTTCACTACCTTCTTTAGTTGTGTGAGCGGTATCTTTGAAGCTTAGCCTAGTCATCAAATTATATGTTGTTATTGTATACCTAGAACTCCCAGATGAGCTGCATACATGCTCAAAGTTCTCTGGCACCATCATAACTTCAATTAGTGTCACACAATATTTCTGTAGGTGGAAAACGTCTTACCACAGGAGAAGATAAATATGTCTATTAATCTTTATTGAGCCCCCATCCACCCACTTTCTTCTTCATCATATGGTTATCAGTATGTGTAAGAAGGTCAATAAATTCAACAACAAATTTATTAAATTAACAATCAAGTATACATATAGCAAATGCAATTAAAATATTACTGTACATCAATACTTCCATGAAACACATTCACATAATTTCAATATTCATACAGTCTTAGATCTTAACACCTAATTCAACAGATTAGTGTCAATATAAATCAGAGGATAGTGCTTATCAGAGAGTAGAAATGGAGTTATAGAGATTATAGCGATAAGATTTGTACATAACCTTGCCTAGGTAAAGGCATAATAGTTTTTCACACACTTTAGTAACAGAGACACATGTTTATTGTCAGTTTCATGTGTTTCTCTTGCATGAGCCACTATTCTCTTGAGGCTAATGTGTGCACTCTGCTGTATTAGCTCCCTCAACCAGAACAACAATGTAGCTTTGCCACCATACATCAACAGAGTGCAATGTATCCTTACACTTATACACTTGGGGTAGAAACTTCTCGAGTCTACCATGGTCGTAGCAGTTTATAAATCAGTAAACCAGGAAATTCAGGTAAAACAAAAATGGCTGCATTTTTCCTGTAAAATATATTCAGGAAATAAATGCTAGGTTTCCAGTTTATTCATTTCTAATTCTTTCTTACATTCAAATCTCAACGTAGAGTTTCCTGCAACATTATTCATCAGTTCCTTACATGCATACAGCATAATAAATACAACATATCAATTTTATGAATGTAGTAACTAGAAACAATGTCAAGTGTTTAGATACTACATAAGAGCAATTAGTTCAAAAAGTGTAGAAATAATAATCTACTCACATAATACATCTCTGTGTAAAATACAATTATAGCATATCAGTAGCAAAATGCACGAAATATTTCAAAGTCCATTCTCTCTCAATCAGTCAATTAACTCTTATTATGCTTTTTTCTATTTCTTCCAATTTCTGATTGTCGTAATCTAACGTTTAGTAGAGATTTAATATTAGGTTTCGATATGAACTGAAAGACAATGAACAATCTAAATTGAAAGATTTAACTGTTATTATCAAGAACTAAGAATTTATAGTTACTTGAATATATGTTTGTTGTATAAGTCTTCTTAAATGACTTTTTAAAAGTTTCTTGAATATGTGCTTTCAGTGTCTGTTTTGTACTTGTTTGTTGGTGATTTTTTAATATTGTGTGGTTCATGTATGTTTCTTGATACCCTGCTTTTGTAAGCATGACACGGGTACGCTACTTAGTTAATGAAATTATTATTTTAATTAATTAATCTATCATAACTCATTTCAAGTGACGAGAATATTAATTTTATTTTATTAATGATCCTCCAAAATCCCCACTCGTCTCTCACTTGGCGGATATTTTGGCATTGTAAATGTCTTCTCTATTCCACAACATCAACCAACATTTACAGTCACATACGTTTTCCGTGAGTGGAAAACGTCTTACTAAAGGAGAAGACAAATCCGTCTTTAATCTATTTTTTAGCGAGCACCCATCCACCCACATTTTTCTCCAACAAAAGATTGTTAATATCAATATGCGTAAGAAGGTCAATAAATTTAGTCAATGAGCGTTAAAATATCAAACATCATTTTATTTTCTCTCACTTTAAGTTGGAACATGACCCATTATATCTCCACACTTAAAGAGATATAAAAACAATTTATCGTGAAAATCATCACAACTTTCCTTGGGTCTTGTTATAAGTTAGAGACATGACCCATTATGTTTCTACACTTAAGGAATACAAATGTAAAATCATATGCAAATTTACTATGCCACAGTAGGTTTGCTTGAGAATATAAACTTAGTTTTGTGCTTCTTGTGTTTTTCTATTTGTGATGCCTTTATAAAATGTATGATTCGGGAAAATGTTTCTGTTTTTCTTTTTTTGTTTGTTGTTGTTTGAGTAATAAATATATGTTGGTATTTAATGAGGCTGTGTTTGTTGTTGTTTGAGTAATAAATATATGTTGGTATTTAATGAGGCTGTGTTTGTTGTTGTTTGAGTAATAAATATATGTTGGTATTTCATGAGGCTGTTTGTTGTTGTTTGAGTAATAAATATGTTTGTATTTAATGAGGTTGTGTTTGTTGTTTGACTAATAAATATGTTGACATTTCATAAACTGTGCTTATTGTTGTTTGAGCAATGATTACGTTAGTATTTCGTGAGTATGGATTTATGTTGTTTCTTGTTAATCGTCTATTCGTATTTCATGAGTCTGAGTTTGTTGTATTTTCTTGAGTAAAATGTGATAATATTTCTTGAGTATAGTTTAATCTGTATATTTCTTTGGTAAAACATTTGACAGTATTTTTTAGTATGAGTTAATATTATATTTCTTATGTTAAGCATTTCACACTATTTCCTTAGTATTGGTTATTTGTATGTTTCTTGTGTAAACTATTTGACAGTATTTCTTGTGTTAACTATTTGACAGTATTTCTTGAGTATGAGTTTTTAGGTACTTCTATTGTATGAATTTCTCATATGAAGAATATGTTGGAATTTCTGAAGTTTAATGTCTCTTTTCTTGAGTACCGATTTTGTATTTATTTTTTTATTACAAGTCTGCTGTTTGTCTCTTGATTAAAGTGTTGTTGTTGTGATACTAACGCCACCTAGTTTATTGTTTATGATTATTATTATTATTACTACTTAATCATCCATAACTAATTAAAAGTGATGAAAATTATTAATTTATGTTATTAATAATTCTCCAGAAGACACTACTCGCCTGTCTCACTTGGCGGATATGCGGGCGCTGTAAACGTTTTCTCTCTTCCAGAACATTAAAGACAAATATTTACTCTCATACAATATTTCTGTAGGTGGAAAACTTCTTACCAACGGAGAAGACAAATCCGTCTTTAATCTATATTTAGTGAGTCCCCCATCACTGTCTTTCCAACATATGGTTATCAATATGTGCAGAAGGTCAATACATTTAACAATAAATTTATTAAGTGAACAATCAAATATATAACATATGAAAATAATCAAAGAGCATTGACATTTACATCACTTCACTACAATATTCCGTTAAGTTGGACAATCTGTTCAGTTTGTCCTAGCATAGACATAAACAGTCAACTAACATAACTATATAATGGCTATCATCACGGAAATGAGAGTAGAGTTCAGAGAAATAATTAAACTCAAAGCACATAATCTTTTCAAAGATAATGGCTGTCACTGGCATGGGTTTCAGAGTCACGTGGTTTGCAACAAGTCACTACCTTTCATATTTAGGCGAGGTCCCCTGTGTCCCTCCTAGAGGCACGTTACACAACTGTTCCAGAATTTTCAACATGCTCCCCAAGCATGCTGTAGAGAATTGTCCTGAATTTCACATACGTTATAAAGCACATCAGGAGGAATGTTCTTGAATTTCCATATGTGTTTACTCAACACACCACAAGGAACACTCAAAATAATCTTCATGAATTCTCAAGACCAAACTCAAGCCACTATTTCCGCCATATTGGCACTCGAATGGAATGAACAGGATTCACTTTACAGCAATTCTCTTTACTGATAAGTGACGACAACACATTTTAATGATAAGTGACGACAACACATTTTACTGATAAATGACGACAGCACATTTTACTGATAAGTGACGACAACACTGGATCCACACATCAATGTAATCTAGTAAAGCACGGTAGTCACTATAGCATGAAGCGACAACCAAAAAGTCTTGCTCTGCTCTGCAAAAGTCAAATTAAGGCAGCACTAAATTTCAGACATTTTTTCATCTCTCTAAACTCCTTTCTCTCTTACATACATTCTCAACTTACAAATCCTGCAACAATTTCGTTAGTTTGATACACACAGAACATAAGAAATATAGCATCGCTCAAAATCCACTAGTATAATGTAGAACATAATCAACTTAATGAACATGGAAATAATGGTTCAAGTACATAAGCATTCTCAAATTCAAATCATAGATCAATAGCAAATGTAATAAATATTCTAAGTCCATTCTTTCTTTATCAGTCAGTTAACTTACCATAAGCTAACGATCGCCTTTATGAACGGACTCAAGTTATGTTCAAATTCAAAATTTAAAGTGATTAAAATAGAGTTCTTCTTCAACAAAGAAACTTCCGGTCCATCCTCATTGGATGAGTTTGTTATGAAACTATTAGTCAGAAAAACAGTTAGAACTGGCTTAGATTGCATCAGCAATTTCTAGCCTATCCTCCGACTGAGTTATTTGCTTCCAACTTTGAAACTTAAAAAATATCAGCATAAGCAGTGCTCAAGGTAGGGTCACTTTGGCATTTAACAATTTATTATATAACAATTAATTTTAGAAATAAGTATAGGCAAATTTACTCTGCCACAGTTTGTTTCTTGAGTAACAAGTCTGCTGTTTGTTTCTTGAGTAAATTTGTTTGTGTTAGTTTCTTGATTAATGATATGTTTACCTCCATCTTTGACACTGAACAAATAGCAGCATAAGCAGTGCTCAAGGTCGGGTTACTTTGACATCTAGCAATTTATATAATAATTAAGTTTAGAAATAGGGATAGGCAAATTTACTCCGCTAAAGTTTTTTTTTTTTTTGAGCAACAAGTCTGCTGTTTGTTTCTTGAGTAAAGTGTTTGTTGTTAGTTGCTTAATTATCGAGTTCGCATTTGTTTCTTGATTAACGACTTTTCTGTTTGTTTCTTGATTAACGAGTTTTCTGTTTGTTTCTTGAGTAAGGAGTTTTCTGTTGTCTGATAGAGTAACGAATTTGCAATTTGTTTCTTGAGTAACGAGTTTGTTGGTTTTCCTTGAACATGAGTTGTATGTTTCTTCGGTTTACTTTTCTGTCGTTGGCACTGCTGTTTCTTGTGGTACGGAAATTCTTATCGGCGCATTACTCACAGACACTTGTTTCTTCTGGCGCCAGTAACAAATTGCCCAGCCCCGGCTTCCGTTCTGTCATTCAGCCTCTCTATTTTCCTCAATTATAATATGGCTGCGTTTCTGCATTCCAGACAGATAGCGGTCCTGAGCGTGATGGTACAGCGGATAGCAAACCGTGTCTGTCTGCACCATTTGTCTGTGCTTGCACTGAGTTTAAAGCCATACTTTAGTGAAAGGAACGGGTCACGAGCTGGCGTCTATAGTACAGTGCAATCGCGTGAATGAGGACAAAGAAAGATGAATTGCACTTTGTGTTGTCGACAGCGGCAATCTGCTTTCTGCAAGAGAAACCAAAAGAAAAAGGATATGGAGAAAGTACAGAAAGAGAGGAAAAGATTTGGAAGTGTGAAAGAAATTAACTTTTAAAGAAAAGACTAGAGCGTGAAGAAAAAGACGGAGAAAGAATGGCTACGAGAGACGTACAGAGGGGCCGGGAAGTGAAGGAGAATGTCGTAAAACTATCGTGCAACCGCACCAGCTACATGGCGGAAGTCACACGCACATTAGGGGAGACTTCTGAAATAAAACATTGCTCAAATCACCGAAATAACTGGAAGAGAGTAGGTAAAATATTGCAGTGTCTAAAAGAAATGTGCATCATGTGTGTGTGTGTGTGTGTGTGTGTGTGTGTGTGTGTGTGTGTGTGTGTGTGTGTGTGCAGGCATTCTGAGTGCTTTAGAACTGTAAAGAGTGTTAAGAATTAAGTGTCCTAAAATAATACCCCTTTTTTTTTTAATGGATACTTTCAACTTATATGATCTTTGATGTATTTCACATTTGCTTAAAACTAATAAATACAATGACGGATATGAACATCACGTTGATTATAAAGTATTGAATTTTACGTGTCATTTTCACTTTGAGTGCTTCAGGATGTGAAATGAAAACGATGACTGTTTACTATACTTTGTATGAGTGGATGTTCTAATTAAGTCCTAAATACTATTTGTGTAATATACATTATATCGATGTCTATTTACTTTACTAAGTGGATGTTCTAATTAACGTCCTAAATACTAACTGTGTAATATACATTATATCGATGTCTATTCTAGTCTAAGACTTAAATAGCAATTATATAATATCCACTTTGTAAATCCCTAGTTTAGGTCATAATATTAACTTCCAATACATTATTCCAGAGAACATTTTTTATTTACTTCATCCATATATGAGCTAATTTACGTCCTAAATACAAATTATGCAATATACATTACATTAATAGGTATTATATATGTCTTAAATATTAGTATTCTACTTAACGTCTTAACTATTAATTATGTAATACATGTATCTATCAGGAGCCATTCTAGTTTTCTTTTTTAAGTCGAGTTAAACAGTAAGAGCTGTATCAGTAGGCATTCCTGTTTACGACTTTAACTACAAATTATGTTCTGTACATTGAATCAGAAGTATTGTTTACGCCCTAAATAATTGTATATAATTTTGTTATGTTTAAACACTTCATTACGTTACGTTCGTGTTTTTTTCACTGTTCATTAGTTTGAAATGATATTCCATCTGTTGTATAGCCACGCTTGTCAGTTACTGTGAAATTACATTGTATCTATTACTTTGTTACTCTTGTTGTGTATTACTGTGGTATTCTGTTCGTTATATAGACACTATTATCATCCATAATAGATGTGCTTGAAATTCAATATTTCACCATGCTTTGCTGTTCGTATTTGTAACATACATTTTACCCATTGCACTGACATTTTCCCCGAGCTTTGTTTAACTAGCTGTCTTTTACTTTTCCTATGCTTGCCATCCGCTATAGGGATGTGCATTCCATTTATTTCTTTGACTTGTACTGGTCCATCAATTACTTGTCATGCATTCCGGTTCTTCCTTTGACTTGAACTGCTCCATCCATTACTTGACATGCATTCCGGTTCTTCTTTTGACTTGAACTGTCTTATGGATTATGTTTCATCATCCAGTGTTAAATGATTAATTTTCATTAAAATGTTTTGATGCTTTGTCTTTTGTTAAGTGATGTGATAGTTCATTGAATGACACTTACTCCTGGAACCATTCCTCTGAGACAGTTAAGCGCTTGCAGCAGGACCATAAGAATTATGCAGACATATCCAGAACAGTTATTCATATGATAAACTGAATAATTCTTGTCATTTATATGATAAACCCCTAAACTGCCCTGTGTTGAAAATGAAGCAATTAACGTAATGATTGTAGTTTGTATATAGTTGCACCTTTACGCTGGTTACGCTGCCTTTCTATTTTATTTCTGTCAAAATATTTTCTGGCGTGACGAATTGCTACTTTTCCTTCTCTTATGAATAATCATTTGTCCAGTGATACCCAATCTTATCCCGTTTGTGACTTTGGTTTAATGCCAGCTACACGACGCGAGAAGGGTGATTGTACACATAATTAAATTCATTCCACCATTACACTACTAATCCCAAACAATTATTTTTAACAATGAATTTATTTACAATGTGAAATATGTGCACAAAACGAAACAAAAAAAGAACACTCGCATCACCTCGTCACTTCTATTCTAACCTGACTGCTAGCATGGTGGTTTTCCGTCTTGTCGTAATGGATGTTGACGAATAACTAGCATGTCATGTTCTATGAGGGAAATTTCTCCCTTCCACTTAAACACCCACCCTGATCGTCAATCACACGCTTGTCTGCAAACACTGAGGTCATGGACAAACCTTGTGCGGTCACTGTGGCCACACGTTAGATTAATTATGATGATGATGACAGTCAAATTTCTCTGACCCAGTGCTTATTTTATCAGTTAAACTACAGAGAATTTGCACTAGGGCAATGATGGGCTTGAGATGAGAGCTGACTTCTGCAAATGGTATGGTGCTGTGTCTTGCGATACAGCCGTTGTAAGAAATGATGCGTGTGATTGGCTGTGGCAAGGGTAGGTGCCGAAGCAGCGACGTCGACATTCCAAATAACGGGAATGGAAAAAACATGGCAGCAGTCATATCATCACGGTGCCTTCAGGGAGATAAACGATAATCTTCTCATAACGGGCCCTATCTTCACACTGCGCCTGAGTGCTGCATGGCTGGACTGATGAATGATTGTATTGTACGTTCTTCATTACCGCATTCCCGACGCTCAACCATCCCATCCCTTGTCCCCCTCCCCCATGTATACAACCATTGCATGAAGACGGTTTACACGGGGCTACTACTCAACATTGTTTTGATGACTTTTAAAGGTTTGCTCATTAGTTTATGGAGCAAACATGATTGTGTACCCTATCACCTCAGACATAAATAATGGAATATAAATAATTTATTACATTACACTCTACAAATATCTGCGCATTCTTCATTTGCCAGCAGTGTTATCCTGTAATGATATCATGTCACAGTAATAGTCTCTAATGATGAAACACTCACCAAAATTGTTAACGACTCTAACACTAGAACAAAACTAATTTACCTTACAGAATTGCAAGCATTTTTAAGTCCGCGTCTAAAGGAATACAGAATTGCACACATTTTAAAGTCCACATCTAAAGGAATATAGAATTGCACACATTTTTAAGTCCACGTCTAAAGGAATACAGAATTGCACACATTTTTAAGTCCACGTCTAAAGGAATACAGAATTGCACACATTTTTAAGTCCACGTCTAAAGGAATACAGAATTGCACACATTTTTAAGTCCACGTCTAAAGGAATACAGAATTGCACACATTTTTAAGTCCACTTATATCACACATACACACAAATGCATGGTCTTTTCTGAATTATGCTACATAATGCAAGATTGCTTTAGCCTTAATTAGTCACATATAGTATGTTAGTTATCTCATTGCTTCTTATTTTAACCATGCACAATATTTAGCTCTCGATACACTCTCCTCAGATCCTTCTAGAAAGTAAAAGTTACCCAAGTCTAATTTATATCATAGTTTGAATTTACGGCTATCAAGAAACCACTTCAGTTATATATATATTCGTTTGTTAATGAACATTGATTGAATCTTATGCAAAAAGATAGATAGACAGATAGATAGATAGATAGATAGATAGATAGATAGATAGATAGATAGATAGATAGATAGATAGATAGATAGATAGATAGATAGATAGATAGATAGATAGATAGATAGATAGATAGATAGATAGATAGATAGATAGATAGATCCTACTATATAAATTGCTAGGTCCTCCATTGTTCTGGAATCGACATGTGCACTGACTCCGTCTAAAGTAGACATGCGCACTGACTCCGTCTGAAGTCGACATGCGCACTGACTCCGTCTGAAGTCGACATGCGCACTGACTGGTTTTGAAACCAACATGCACCTACATCATTGTTCAACGAAGCAGTGTGGAACGCGACCTTGTGATCTTGGTCTAGTGTACCAATCATAAGATTTCTTTGGTGTTTTTCAGCTAGTGTGTTAACATATTCATGATGTGACAGTGGCAAATTTGCTAGGAGGCTTACATGTACATAAATCAGTTTTTAAACTAAGTTTATCCCATTTTTAATTGCGATTCGAGGGGCACCATTCTGAATACTTTATTGTTCAAATGGCTTTACCCACTACGTCACACATTCTTATGTTAGTTTGATGTTTTCAAATATATTTAGTCCACAGTCAGTTCATGCTTGAAATATGTAACAACAAGTAAAATGGCATTTAATAGTAAAATGTGGGATTGTTTGTCAATACTAGCAAAATGGCATTTAATAGTAAAATGTGGGATTGTTTGGATTGTTTAGCATAAGTAATGTATTTAAATAAGCATGTAATGTAAAATATATGGTTAAAATTTCGGTTACAATTGCACCTTTCAAATAAACACTCATTTTCTTGTATATTGTATAACCATGTTCTTGTATACTGTATAACCATGTTCTTGTATATTGTATAACCATGTTCTTGTATATTGTATAACCATGTTCTTGTATATTGTATAACCATGTTCTTGTATATTGTATAACCATGTTCTTGTATATTGTATAACCATGTTCTTGTATATTGTATAACCATATTCTTGTATATTGTATAACCATGTTCTTCGTGCTACTATAGATCCGAAGAACATAATGCAATTGTGTAATATTCAATATTGTAAAATGATGGTGTTCTACCTAATAACTTTTTCTTATTGCTTATATTGATGTACATTCTTAAATTTTATACTATTTTTATTTTTTATTCGAAAATTTTGTACTTGATATTAATATACATTCTTCATTTGATATAACTTTTATTTTTCTTTGAACAATTTTATAAATGAATTTACTTTCTATAAAATTAATTTTATATACGTAATTTGTACTTGATGATGTTTCGGACACTACTGTTATTTTTTAATGAATATTATTTTTATTATATTTTTTTAATGAACACTATTTTTATGTAACCTTTTTAGCAAATTTGCATATACTAAACATAATTCTTTATACTTTCAGTAAATGATTGATGTTGATTTTTAATTCATGGGTTATATAATAAGCTAGTTTGTTTAGCTAATGTTTACGGTTTTTACGTTTACGATAAGTTTTTCTGTTGTTGTTTTAATAAAAAGAAAAAGATTCGTGCTCTCTAACTGTCAAGGAAGGAAATATTTTGCAGTTACACGGTAGACTCCATTTTGTGCAACGATATCCACACAAGAAATCGACTGTCTTAGAGGATGACGTAATGATGACGTAATGTTCGTTTTCAACTCTGTCGTACGCTCAGACATGGGAACTGAACTGGCTTGGCTGACCGACACTCAAGGACGGAGCGCACGTGCTTGTGTAAGACGTAAAAGGGAAAGAGCGTGAGTACACTTGTGGAGCAGAAGACAAATTAAAATGACAAATGGATGGGGAGGATGTAGTGAGGAGAAAGATGAAGGCCGCAAGAGAGCTGGCAGTGTTGGCGCGGCGCCAGAGATGCTGTAAATCCTGCAAATCTCCTCGGGGCAACTTTTAATGCCGTAACCTAAATCTAGGCTAATTGCTTTACTCTTCGATATTATTCTATAAAGAGGCGTTAAATTTCTTTGCCACCCACTCAACCTAGCAGTCGGAGAAAACGACCTGTGACTAAGTCTCACAGCGTCACAGAGATTTGTGACACGCAGCAAGGAGATAAGTCAGAACTGCGGACCTGGTGCCAGTTTTATTGATGAGAAGGTAAATCTGAAACCTGGAAGCTACCCACTGAGATTCGCGTCCTTCTCCTCAGCCATTGCCTGCCCCAGTACAAGTAAGGAGATACACTTGCGGCTGCCGTCAGCTGGCGCCAGCGAAGACAAGTTTAATGTCGCCTTAACAAGTTGAGAGCGAACGACACCGAAATAGGTGACGTCCCCATCCACCCTCGTCGCCCTGTTGATAACAGGGTGCTGTTTCACCCCCACTCAAGCTGTCACTTTAAGTAGCTGCTCTTCCAGTTACAACAGTGTATTGCAGAGGTACGAGAGACTAACTTTTCTTTAACTCAACATGGAATAAAAAGTTATGTTCAATAAAGCCTTTTGGATTTATCGGAGTTCATTGTATTCCACGAAGATATTATATTTTCTATCGTAAAACAGAACAAGAAGTAAAACACTGTCAAAGATAAAAAGTTTTAGTAATGTATGGAACGAACTGTGCCAGAGATATGCACTTTATAGGCTGATATTATAGAACACACACACGTGCACGCATGTGCACATACATATACTTATATACACATTTATACTCACACACTCACACACACACACACACACACACACACACACACACACACACACTCACACACACACACACACTCACACACACACTCACACTCACACTCACACACACACACACACACACACACACACACACACACACACACACACACACACACACACACACACACACACCATGAAATATATTTTGTCGTTTCCTTTGTGGGCCAACAGGTTGTAAGAAAATAACATTTTAAAAAATGTCTTAAAAGTTCTGGACACAAATATTTTAGTAATTGTAACAGAGTTTCATTATAATGGTCAAATGTAAGCTATTTATTAAAAAAAAATGGCAACGATAAATAAATAAATTATTTATTTATTTAATTTGGACTAATGAAATACAATGCAGATAAAGCAATGCTTATATAATGAAATACAATGCAGATAAAGCAATGCTTATATAATGAAATACAATGCAGATAAAGCAATGCTTATATAATGAAATACAATGCAGATAAAGCAATGCTTATATACATTTTCATGAATTATTTACGACATAGATCACCAATCACCATAACTCGCACCCTTTCTTTTCGCTCGTGGTTGTGCTCGTTAACAAGTGTAGCATGTTTTACTGATGTTAATAAGACTTCAGTAAACAAACTTATCAATAAATTAAATAATAACGTAATATTTTTAATATCGTCTGTGTGCTGTCACGCCAAGCGATTGGATAGTGACACGGTGAAATGCAATCTGTGCGATGAAATTCTATCGGTGAAGGGCGATTGAACTTGATGCCCTATTTTTAAATATGTTATTGCTGTTGACATTTTATTTAGTTTTAGTTTACTTTAGTTTATGTAATGATTGACAATATTAAAAATAAAAGTTTGCATTGTACATATAAAGATCATAACTAATAGTAAGTCACTAGATGCATACCTTTGGCTACTGTGTGAAATAGAGCATATGCTTAATGGTTAAATAGCTTTGTGTAGAGATTGCGAGTTGTTGCGATGGTGATTATGCTAATTTTCGAACGGGTACCTGGGTACCAAGGCAGCATTTTAGAAAAAAATGACAGTTCTAATTATAACTTCATATTAAATTGTCATATTGAAATTTTTATGACTATTCTACTCTATTCTATTAGAAATTAATGAACCTAATGTTTTATACGTTTCTAACCCTGTAAGAAAAGGTATTTTATCGTCGATGTTAGTGAGGTTTTAATAAACTTGGAACCCCAATTTTATTCTTATTCGAGGTGGCATGTAATGGCTATACACACCCACCCCTCTAAGAACAGACCTATCTTCTAGAAAGGCTGACCCTTATCCTCAAGCTGGAAACATACCTGAGTGATCCAGACAACTCATTATCTAACCAATTAAAGCAAAGTTCAGCCACATGGATGAATGTGCCAGAAACTTACCAGTGAATCATTAGTTAAATGCAGCGGACCGATGAGACATATTTTGGCTCCAAGTGCTAACAAAGTATAATCATTCTACTAACCTTATCGCCAGTTATCAACACTGAAGGAAATCATCCTCTCTAGATATTACTGCCGAAGATTGGCACTTTGTCTGAGACTCTATTTGAGACTTTATCTTGGATGTCACCTTATACTGGATGTTGACATTGGTGAGTTTTGCACCACAAGTGGCACCAGAGCAGAATGGCCTAAGTGCCAAGGACCAGTTCAATAGACCATGTGATCATTTGCTAACAACACTCAATGGGAATTTAGACTGTACATCAGGTGTTCCAAAAGTCATGTATTTATAAAGTCACAACCACACAGCTTTATCCAAGATACAATCAAATTCACTCACACTTAAATCAAAGTACTTTTATAGTTTACTCAGAAACATTCAATCTTCTCTTACAAACTCATTTGTAGTTCACTCAATCGAATGAACAAAATAACTACTACAGTGCTATATGACTCAAACGAGCACTCTCTTGCAACACTACATGGTCATGATTATGAATTTAAATATATATAACCTCTAATTACAACTATTGAACAATTTGCTCTATGTAAACATGCTATTGTATGTTATTTCTTGTTGAATACATTTATTATTGATACTTACATGTCTTAGTGTGACACACTTACATGTTATATGTTGTAGTCTGTCACCCGTATTTACCTACTATCCAGGCTGTATGTATCAGATGGCTCAATCTGTCTACTAGAACTATCACTCTTCTATTCTACATTATCTATCATTCGTCTTTTTAACATATGAGGCCAGCCAGAAGGTGTTTTGGGGATTAGCCTAAGGTTACGGGTGGCATGGTAGTGGATAATTAACATTTACCCATCTCCCAGCAAAACGTCAAAGTCTATTCCTTGGCTTTTTGTAAAGCATCGGTACCAAAATGTTTCAGTTTACTACAGCAATCCTTGGGGGTAGAGACTTCTTGATTCACAGTCATAGTAGATTATAAATCAATAAACCAGAAGAATTTAGTAAAAAATAAAAATGGCTGCTTCTTCCCTGTAAAATATAATCATGGAACAAACGCTACGTTTTCCAGTTTATCATCCCTAACTTCTTTCTTTCTTATATTCAAGACTCAACTGATAGTTTTCTGCAACAGTATTTATTAGTCTGAAACACGCATACAGCATATAAATGCAACATATCAGTTAATGAACATGTTCACAAGAAACAATGTCAAGTGTTTAGCATACTACATACAAGCATCATAGTTTACAATTTGTAGAAATAATAGACTATTCACATAATATATCTCTACGCAAAATGCAAGTATAATATATCAATAGCAAAATGCATGAAATATTTCTAAGTATATTCTCTCTCAGATAACTCACAGTTAAGCTAATGGCCACCTTTCATGACTGGATTTCTTCCACTCCAAATTAAAAGTGATTAGAAAATAAATTCTTTTCAACAGGTAAACTTTGATCTCAGCCCATTGGCTAGTCTCGTTCTTGTAAATCTTAACCATTCGATAACGAAAACTAGTCATTCACCTAAAACCGGTTTCGATTACATCAGCAAGTTTATAGTACATTCTTCACCAGAGCTGTTTACTCCAAAAATTTCATCATAAATTGCGACCAAGGTCGGGTCACGTTAACATTGGCAACAAAGATATAATTATTAAATTAGAAATAGAGATATGCAAATTGACTATACCACAATTTGAAAAGCAGAAGAGCTCAATAATAAATAGAAAAACCACAATTAGTTAGATGTTATTCATTGTTTTATTTCTTCAGATTGCTGCCTCAAAGGCAGAAGACTGGCACCATAGTCATTATTCAAGCCTATATTGAAATTTTCAGTTATTTCTAGAACATCCTGAATATCCGATAGGGTGTCTCAAAAACTTTAATTATATGTACGGGTGGATTTGGTGGGGTGTAGTAATGGCGGTATTGTAGAACTAACGCAATGTTGACCAGACCACACACAACATCGTGTGTGTGGGGGGGTGCAGATAGGGATAATTTATTTTAATAAATGCCGTATACGGACAAAATCATGGCAGCAAACAAAAATCAATGATATTAGATAAATATCATAAAGCACATTTACATGGCAATGAGAAGTCTGCAAATGTTCTTGGAGAAAACAGTTTAATTTGATAAAACCTCTAATCTATACAAACTCTATTACATCCTCTAAATGTTAATCACTTGGTATCTAAATTTGACCTTTCTATGTTTTACACTTTAGAAAGCCAATTCCCAAATATGGACTCTATATTTTACTCTGTATTTACTTTCTAACTCGTTTATGATGCTCTTCATATTTATTTGTCACAAACAGATTTTGGCTTGGAACATAAAAGGGAGGGTACAAGTTACTATTTTCTTCTGACTTAAGCGCTTTGTGTAGATACAACTTTATATCGCTGCGCTAAACTTTTAATAACAGGAGATTATGAATCAACTTTGAGTGGTCGTCCACACCAATTATTTGCAGGCGGTGCCAGACATTCTTGAAAGGAAGATTAATGCAGAACTATATTACAATGAGTTAAACCAGCCAGAGAGATCAGTTAATAGATCACTGATGCGGGATTATTATTGACATGAACGAGGTGACCAGTAAAGCATATCACAAAACGAAGTATGGGCAGCTAGGATTAGCCTCATTTGTTTTACCAATAACAGTAAATAAGTAACCTTTACTTCCGAGAGAAAGCAGAAATTAAGTATCATTGGAATCCAAGTTCTGACCAATAGTCTTTTAAGGGAATTTCTACAGCATATGTTAAAACTGCCTGCCTGTTGACAGAACGGATATATTCAGTGACTATTAAAATGGAGCTCTATGTTTTTTGTTTGTTAGAAAGATCAGCATGAAAAATCGACATGAATGAATGGGATAATGATTAATTTGCTTTTTCCAGGCTTTTTTTTCATGATGATTTCTCTATTCTGAAATTAAATGTTGTTTTGTATTATAAGAAAGAGTTTTAGTAAGTAAACAGACATTTTAATGACAGCAATTTGTAAGCCTAAAATGGGTGGTAGCATTAGCCCAGCCCAGTGCCCAGAGACATAAGAATTTTTTATATGAAATTAATTTTATATTTAATAATAATAGCAATCTTCGACCTACAGGATAGCCACTCTTCTTGGGGGGGGGGGGGAAGGGGAGAGAAATCCTCTACTATGTCTACCTATTAATTACGTGTGGCTCAGCCCCCACTCCCCTCTATAGTTATGCTTTGAGACAAGGAAGAGTTAGAATAAATAATAATTATTAATTAGAGGAAATGAATGCACCCCATGAACGTAAATGAAACATAAAAATTCAAGTCACAAGGCAAACAGGTAAAACGAATTATTACAAATTCTACTATTTAATATAACATACACAAAAAAGAGTAAATGGTGAAATAAAATGTTTAAATAAACAGTTGCAAAATATCAGTCTAAGAGAGGCTCATAAATAAAGAAAGAAATCTATTCCTTACATTATATTCAATGTTCTGAAATCAGTGCACATATTTGTTACGTCACTGCTAACTTAAATTACACATACTAAACCTTACATCAGCAAAGAGCAATTCTCAAGCATACAACAAAAACTAACTGAATATAATCTTTAGACGCTCAGCTATAATAACTCAGATTTTACCATATATGTATTGAAGTATAAAAAATAATCTGGCTTTCGAGCCTCGTATACTTAGACAGAAAGACGAATTTGTATCGTACACAATCGATTAGCTCATAGATAGAAAGACAAATTTGTATCGTGCACAATCGATTAGATCATAGATAGAAAGACAAATGTGTATCGTGCACAATCGATTAGATCATAGATAGAAAGACAAATTTGTATCGTGCACAATCGATTAGATCATAGATAGAAAGACAAATTTGTATCGTGCACAATCGATTAGATCATAGATAGAAAGACAAATTTGTATCGTGCACAATCGATTAGATCATAGATAGAAAGACAAATTTGTATCGTACACAATCGATTAGATCATAGATAGAAAGACAAATTTGTATCGTGCACAATCGATTAGATCATAGATAGAAAGACAAATTTGTATCGTGCACAATCGATTAGATCATAGATAGAAAGACAAATTTGTATCGTGCACAATCGATTAGATCATAGATAGAAAGACAAATTTGTATCGTGCACAATCGATTAGATCATAGATAGAAAGACAAATTTGTATCGTGCACAATCGATTAGATCATAGATAGAAAGACAAATTTGTATCGTGCACAATCGATTAGATCATAGATAGAAAGACAAATTTGTATCGTGCACAATCGATTAGATCATAGATAGAAAGACAAATTTGTATCGTGCACAATCGATTAGATCATAGATAGAAAGACAAATTTGTATCGTTCACAATCGATTAGATCATAGATAGAAAGACAAATTTGTATCGTTCACAATCGATTAGATTATAGATAGAAAGACAAATTTGTATCGTTCACAATCGATTAGATTATAGATAGAAAGACAAATTTTTATCATGCACTAGAGATTATTTGTGCTCAACGTTCCTCCCTCAATAAACGCTCCTCCCTTTATGATGAAATAACGAATTATGCATGACTATTTTGTATCTACATAATCACCTGTTAAGGAATAACCTCATCTCCAAACGAATTATTCCAGTATGAGACAAGTATTAGCCAACTATCACCTGGCGACTTTTACAGCTAAAGACTTAGTTCATAAGCATGTAGCGCCTCCAACTGTGCTTACTGTCAGCATCAGACATCTCTCGCACCAAGCACGATTATCTGACTCTCACTCCCACAGATGCGGCCAGCAACTTGATAGTAGAGAATATGGGGCAGGTCGACGAACTTTAACTAGTCCTAAGATCTCCGGATCAGCACAACAAGACGACAGAAACCACACAGAAATATTCTATTGAAAACGCGCAGTCCAAAGGGACACTGGTTTCTAGCCACTGAGAGATTTGTTTGGCTTCCTGAAATTGACCAAACACCGTACAGAAAATTGAAGGTTTTATATAAATATATATTTCCCAACTGAGTGATTTGTTTGGCTTCCTGAAATTGACCAAACACCGTACAGAAAATTGAAGGTTATATATATATATATATATATATATATATTTCCCAACTGAGTGATTTGTTTGGCTTCCTGAAATTGACCAAACACCGTACAGAAAATTGAAGGTTTTATATAAATATATATTTCCCAACTGAGTGAGGATTAGGGATTTCGTGTATGCAGTCACGGAGTTCTCTTGTGAACAAGTGTTCAAAACAGCCAGGCCACGCCTTTTTTAGTTGGCCACAACATAGGCATGCATCAGTACACTGTCACAGGTCTTGATAATGTGGACATATTTTGTCTCCCCCGCCCCTCTCCTCCACGACAAAATGGTTCTGGCCGAAACTTGCTGGTTGATTTCTCGCTGCGGCCAGGGATCGCTCTGTGCACCCCTGGTATCTAGCACGACTCTGATCTTTGGCTGGCGAAATGTGACAAATTCTAATCCAAGTGATTATCTGAAGTTTTTCTGCGCAATGTTCCCGTCTTAGCGTAGTACCAACAATAACGCTAACTCGGCGATTAGTTCAAAGTTCAAAGTGCACATTCACACAGTGACACAGCCTTCAAATAAGGTTCAAATAAAAGTTACCACAAACAATTATATTGCTGACATCAGAAGTTTACTAAAGTTCATGCACAAGTAAACAAAATTATCTTGACTAAACTACATATAACAAATTAACAAATTACAGATATAGTATTAGTGAATAATTATATTATTAAAATATATTAACTTAGTTAAATAATGCAACACAATTTTGATCTTTACTCAGTGTATTTTTGAAATTTTGGAGAAAGAGTAGAATTTTTTAAAGTCCATAAGTCCACTTATATTTAGTACCTTTTTTTTAAAATATAATTTTCATTAGTGAGAAGACCGGTTTACCATTCTGTTCTTGTTTGTGTTGGAATTGGTGCTGTTTTACTATAGTTGGAGTGTCCTAGCTAGATGCTAGTTTAGTGCTGGTTGGCAAATTGCCAATTTGAGTTAAGACTCCATTCTAAGAGAGTAGGTTTGATTTTTAAGTTAAGTCAACGAGTGCATGAGTATTAAGTGTACACCCTGGAAGCCAATAAGGACATACGTGTTAAGTGTTAACACTGGACTAGTGTAGCCATTCGAGTTGCATAATTCACCATTGGACTGGGTTCCATCTCTTCTTGAAAATTACAGTGCTGAATATGATCATCCAGTCTGCGTCACTTCAGTCAAGTTAAATATATATTAATTCTTACTTTCTAATCTCTCTACTATCGGCAGTTTTGATGAAGTATAATTGTATAAGTATAATGAAGTATAATTGTATAAGTATAATGAAGTATAATTGTATAAGTATAATGAAGTATAATTGTATAAGTATAATGAAGTATAATTGTATCGTTAATAAGTGAACTTCCAATCGTGCACACATTATTTATAAGACTAAAATACGTTTGAATAATTGTCCCATTAATTAACCTGATACTTATGGGCAGCTATAGAGCGACAGTGTTCACTGTTCAGTCAGTAGTCAGGAAGAAAAGTATTATTGTCTATTTAATAAATTGTTGTGTAATGTCCTCCTATACGTTAATCTATTTGGTTCATACTCTATACGATTAATTCAGTTTGGTGGAGTGGTGGAGTGAAAGTAAATATATTTGAATCTTAGTTTATATGACTGATTCATAGTTTGGTGGAGTGGTGGAGTGAAAGTGAATCTATTTGAATCTTAGTTTATATGACTGATTCATAGTTTGGTGGAGTTACAGTTAATCTGTTTAGTGTTTAATCTGTTCGATTAATCCATAATTTGATGGAGTTAAAATTAATCTATTTGGTTCATAATCAACACAATTGACTCAGAGTTTGATGGAGTAGTGAAGTTAAAATTAAAATATTTGTTTCTTAGTCTATACGATAGATCCAGAATTTGGTGGTGGTGGTGTGTGTGTGTGTGTGGGGAGGGAGTGTAACGGCTGTGCCTTGTGGCAAATTACGCTCCTTGCTTTTATTTTTTATTTTTAATTCTAATTGTCGGCTTTCTTGAATAAGCAATAATTAATATTGTGTACTGTAGCTTTATTGTTGACCTTCAGAGTGGGTTATTTTGTAGTGAGCCGAAACGGTCCACACTGCACGCGAGCAGAGGAATTAGAATGCATGAGATATAGAGGCGTAAAGAGTTGGGGTGGGAGTGCTTAATAGTGGTGGGTGACGTTAATGGATGTGTTACAACTAAATATGAATACCTGAGTTCTGTGATGTGCATGAAATGGTGGTCTGACCCAAGTAGATATATGCACCATAAATTCCGCGTTTCTCTCATACCGCGCCCATACAATTGAGGAAAGGGTTGAACTGTGTATGAAAGAAAGGGCTTTTCAGAGGATCCAGAGAGTGGTAAGAATATATATATATATATGTGTGTGTGTGTGTGTGTGTGTGTGTGTGTGTGTGTGTGTGTGTGTGTGTGTGTGTGTGTGTGTGTGTGTGAGAGAGAGAGAGAGAGAGAGAGAGAGATTGACTTCTCAGTATTTACTGACATGTATTATTAATTAGAATGATTATGTATTTTTCATTGATGATTGTTTGTATGAAACTAATGCTATTTCTGCCAAAGAGGTATTAGCAATAGTTCATTTCTAACTGTCAGGATGACGAAATTTAAATGAACATGTGTTCCGTGTACTGTTTTTTTTCCTCGTAAAACCGTTTGAACCAAGTAGAATTACATTATGTTGTTCAAAATGAAACATTGTTTGGATTTTAATTACTGGCATATATGATGATAGATTTTGAATGCAAAACATTGAACTATTATTGTCACATTTTATAAATGATCCTTGATGATAGAAATTTTGTCGAATTCTAAGTTAGCTGATAGCTAACGTTTTGATGACATTGAAAAATTGTAAAAGACAGCCATTCCCTGTCGCCATGAATAACTTAATGTGAAATGGTAACTCTTACCAGCTACAAAGCGTCTATTAATTATCATAATTGCAGGCGAGCCCTTTTTCACGTCTTCTCCATTTTCCTACTGTGGTTCACTTCTCCTATTGTTGGTTGATCAGGAGCCCACGTGATCTGAAAGGAGAGCCACGCTGCTGACAGATTCCCAGTGGAACTGCTCACCTCGGTTCAAGGTCACACAACTAACTCATCCTGGAAACCACACACCATCGATAATCTGGCTAATAACTTTACATAACGGGACAGTACTGAATAAAACGATCTCAGTTGCTTGTTGTACTCAGAATCAAATTTTCTCCTTTATTGTTTTTACTGTTAAATCATTTTCTGTTATCTTTACCCACATTTTGATTAATATTTGGAGCGACCATTAAATGGGAATTGAGTGGGGCGAGCCGGAGAAGGTGCGAATGTTGTAATTAATTTAAAAGGGGGAGATAACGTTAGAAATTCCAGGGCACGTCAACTAATCTACTTGTCGCTATATTAGATATTTAACTGTCCCTTATCGTAAGGGGTAGGATTCAATGTAGAGACTAGGACGTCGGGCTGTTGTCAGCATTAAAGTCAACACAATCAAAGTTCATAATTAATAATTCCGTGCATTAAAGTCAAAATTAATAATTCCGTGCATTAATGCAGAAACAGAGTCGATAAAATAACCCTACATGTGACAAGGAGTTGAAGTCAGATCATTAAGAATTCTGACTAACTGATGGACCATCACTATATGGTGATGATGGTATGTTCTCGATCTATGTGCAATAGCACTTCTATTGAGATGTTGAAAATTCTTCTTAGGCATGTATAGGTGTGTGTGTGTGTGTGTGTGTGTGTGTGTGTGTGTGTGTGTGTGTGTGTATGTATGTGTGTGTGTGTGTATGTGTGTGTGTGTATGTATGTGTGTGTGTGAGAGAGAGAGAAAGAGAGAGAGAGAGAGAGAGAGAGACTGCGGAGATTTAGTTTCCTTTGTCTTTCACTTGTTTGTAGTGAGAAAACGGTGTCGAACTGTCGGTGTGCGAAAGTCACATTATTTTAAGTTAGATTTATTTTGATTTATTGTATCCCTCGCATTTTATGCAAGTCACTGCCCTCGTACGAGAACACTAAGGGTTAACCTATGATACTCATTGTTAACACGCAGTTTTTACGAGCAAAGACAAATAAAAGTTAACCCTGTGATCCTCATTGTTAACATGCAGTTTTTACGAGCAAAGACAAATAAAAGTTAACCTTGTGATCCTCATTGTTAACATGCAGTTTTTACGAGCAAAGACAAATAAAAGTTAACCTTGTGGTCCTCATTATCAACACGCATTTTATGCGATCAAAACAGTCCACGGATAACATACACACCTGGGCAGTGAGTATCCCTTTATTTATAGAATTATTTTTCTTCACCAGCCACTGCCAAGAGATAGGCTTAAATACCCAGAGCATTAGCAGTGACGAGACGGATAAGAAATGGATACGAGAAACCTTAGTGCTAAATGAAGACAGCTTTGTTAATTTTAGCTGGAAACTAGTATTTATAGCAAATTAAGAAGGTATTTAATTTAGAAAGGAGTCACTTATACAAGAGAAGAAATTTGTAACCTAGGTGGAACACTTAGATCAGTTATAAAATTGTTAAAGGTATGAAATATTATTATGTTAAAAGTATGAAATATTATTATGTTAAAGGTATGAAATATTATTATGTTAAAGGTATGAAATATTATTATGTTAAAGGTATGAAATATTATTATGTTAAAGGTATAAATTATTATTTTGTTAAAGGTATGAAATATTATTATGTTAAAGGTATGAAATATTATTTTATTAAAGGTATGAAATATTATTATGTTAAAGGTATGAAATATTATTATGTTAAGTATGAAATAATATTATGTTGATTTTTATACGCAACGATGAAATTAAATTGTGTGCATTTGATGCATATGGTGCCTCGAATACACGTTTTGGACTTGCTGTGTTGTGGATAGATAGATAGATAGATGGATGGATGGATGGATGGATAGATAGATAGATAGATAGATAGATAGATAGATAGATAGATAGATAGATAGATAGATAGATAGATAGATAGATAGATAGATAGATAGATAGATAGATAGATAGATAGATAGATAGATAGATAGATAGATAGATAGATAGATAGATAGATAGATAGATAGATAGATAAATAGTGTAACATGCACCCCTTTGTTATTGGTTAGGATTATTATTATTATTAATAATAATCATCATCAACTAATTGCAAGTGATTGAGAAATCTTAATTTATTTTTATTAATAATTCTCCCTGGAAACACCACTCGTCTCTTACTTGGCAGATTAAATGGGGTGTAGTAAAAGTCTTCTACAACAATAAGATAGACGTTTTACTGTTAATATTTTTGAAGGTGGACACTTCTTACTACAGGAGTAACAAATCCATCTTTAATTATATTTAATGAGCCCCATCCACCCACTGTCACTCCAATATGTGTTTTATTAATATGTGTAAGAAGGTTAATAAATGTAACAATACATTTATTAAATCAACAATCAAATATACATATGACAAGTACAATGAGAAGGATATTTGACATCAATGTTCCATGAAACAATGTTCAAGTAATTCCAATATTTATTCAGTCTTATATTCTAACACATAATTCAGCAGTCAGATTAGTATCACAAATAAATCACAAGACTACCCTTATCATAGAAGAAATGGAGTTATAGAGTAATATGATAATAGTTTGTACATAACCTGTTCAATGATGTAAGCTGCAACAGTCCTCCCATGCCTTCATTACAATTTCACAAGTTTATTGTTCACAATAGTATAGTCAATTACAACATGCTCTGCTAAGCACTTTGTAGAATGTTCCAACACTGTAGATCCCTCGAGACTAATCTAGGCACAGGTTCACTGTATTAGCTTCTTGAGTAGACAATCACAGTAACAAACTTCTAGCACTCCTTTTGCTAGAATGTCCCAGAGTGGAGTCAGACACACTTGCCAATGCACACAAATATGGTGCAGTGAATCATCACAACTGCCACACTCTAGGATAGAAACTTCTCGAATCCACCACAAGCATACAAAGAAGAAAAGGGAAGAGAGGCTTGCTTCTTTCTAAAACAGATCAGAGAGCAATGATAAGTTCAAAGTATAATCACCTCTTTCCTCCATTCTTTTTTTTTACAATCATTCCCAACTTACAATTCATGCAACAGTATTTATTAGCTGGATACATCTGTGCTACATAATAAATACAACATAATCAATTACAATTTGCTAGAAACAGTGCCACGTGTTTAACATATTACATACAAGTATCATAATTCACAGCTGTAGAAATAATAGTCTTTTCACATAATACATCTTTACATTAAATTATAAATATAATATATCAATATCAAAGTGTGTGAAATATTTCTAAGTCCATTCTCTCTCAATTAATCAGTTAACTCACCATAAGCAAACGATTGTCTTTTCATAACCGGACTTGAGTTTCGTAGAAATTAAATTGATTAGAATATAGAACTGTCTTCAACAGGTAAATTTCAGTATCTATCCATTGGCTAGTTCATTGTTTGTAAACCTTAAACTATTGGATAGCAACATTTACTCATCCAGTCTGGACTGATTTGGATTACATCAGCAAGTTTTAGCATATTCTTTACCTGAGTTTTAATTTTAACTTTGGTACTTACAAAATATCGTCATGCACAGTACCTGAAGGTCATGTCACGTTGATATTTAACAAGCTAGCTAGCTAGCTAGATAGATAGATGGAAGGACGGACATAGATAGATAGATAGATAGATAGATAGATAGATAGATAGATAGATAGATAGATAGATGGAAGGACGGACAGACATAGATAGATAGATAGATAGATAGATAGATAGATAGATAGATAGATAGATAGATAGATAGATAGATAGATAGATAGATAGATAGATAGATAGATAGATAGATAGATAGATAGATAGATAGATAGACAGATGCGTTGTAACTCAAATGTTAACATAGGAAAAGAATAATTAAAGATAAATCGCGGTATGATGGAAACTTGTTGAGTGCCGTTTCTCCTCAGGCTAAGAACACTTACGATGTAATGATGAATGTTTAGTAGATAACCTCAAGATCCTATCACTTTCTCAGCTTGGTAGTCTATTCCGATTACAATTACGAGACACCATACACTTACAGTCGGTGTGCGGTTATTAGCCATTGCTTAAAGTCTGTAGCTAAAGAAAGCGGGTACTGGTGGAGCCACTTGAGCAGTTTCATCCCCGGGCTGAAAGTGATCGTCCTTAAATTACGTCTTGTGCAAGATTTTGTTCAGATGACTGCTCTACATTTTCTAACTTGCTCGAGGCGCGCGCTTGCAAACGCGGACTTTTCAAACATGAAATTGGAATTGCACGCATATACAGATTACACGTTCCAATTCAGGTCACTAAAGACACAGTTATGATATAGTTACACGTTCCAATTCAGGTCACTAAAGACACAGTTATGATACAGCGCGCGAAAATTACGAGCGTCTTGTTAAAATGTCAAAGCTGCCATGTAAAAGATACGTAAGGTAAAAATCTGCACTTTGCTTAGTATTCATTAATTAGATTTTGTTTCAGCCTGTTTCATAATGACCTTTCAGAACAAACCCAATGTGTGCATCAATAATTGACATTGTTATGTCAAATTTGATTTATAATTATTAAATGTGTGTTTTACAAACAATAATTACTGAGATTGATTGTAGTAAAACATTTTCTAAGAAAAGCGGTCAATTATGAATTGGTAATAACATGGATACCTATAAAACACATATTTAACTAAAAAGGAAATACACTCTCTGAAGTTGTTCTTGTCTTGTTTCGTTAATTTCTTTATTTACAATACCCTGACGTGCAGTTGTTACGTTCATTTATAGTTATAGTTACAAGCCTCTGTCATTTGTATTCAATGTTACCATTACTATGCGTTAATATTTATTAATAAATAAGGCATTGTATATAAGGATTTATTTTAAAGAAAACTATTTATTCAATGTTCCAGTTTCAAGTGAAAATAAGATTTTCCTCAGACTGAATATTTAAACTCCGATTTAAAATGTGCATTGATAACACAAAGCTTCTATCGTGATTCTCATTAATCTCTCTTTTAACATTAATGTTAAAGGCGGAAATAGGTGGCGCTGTTCTCATAACAGTTCACTGAGTATATCCGCATGGAGAATAAACAATTTTGTAATGTTCTATAGCTACGCTGGAGAAATGGAAGTTCAAAACAAGATGCAGTGTGAGCACGCAATAATTGTCATAAATTGTTTTCTTTTCACAACAGTATATTTCACTTGTTAGTTGTATGGCTAAGCGAATACAGCACCAGAACGTAATTTTACACATACACACGCATACACATACATACGTATACAATGCACATACAATTTTTTAAAGCATATTTAATAATTGTTATCGAAAACAATTCTTGTTTCATCAGGATTTTTTCCTTACGGCAATAACGATATGAGATGAAGAATTAGAATGCGACAGTTAGTAGGATGACTTTATGAAAAATCAGATAAACTGAACATTTCATTTGATAATGCCGAAAGTCTGCACTTCTTTGTTTCTCTAGTACATGACGAATTTAAAGTTGCATTAAGTTCAGTACAACAATCATTATATCCAAACAATGTTGCATTAAGTTCAGTACAACAATCATTATATTCAAACAATGTCGCAATAAGTTCAGTACAACAATCTTTATATTCAAACACAGTGCTGCAGAAATTGAGTACAACAAACATTATAATCAGACACAATGCTGCAAGAAATTCAGCACAACAAACATTATAATCAGACACAATGCTGCAAGAAATTCAGTACAACAAACATTATAATCAGACACAATGCTGCAAGAAATTCAGTACAACAAACATTATAATCAGACACAATGCTGTAAGAAATTCAGTACAACAAACTTTATTATCAGACACAATACCGCATTAGATGCATTACAACAATCATTAACATTAAGCACTTAATAGCACAATAGGAGTACTAGGCTTATTTAACGTACAATTTAACGTACAATTTACATCATTCATTAGAATTAAATATCACAGTAATTGCAGTAAAACTATAATTATAAATAGACAATTTAATGACACATTAATTTCGATATAGCATTCATTAAATATGCACAATTTAATCTCGCAATAATCGTAGTATCTACCATGATGTATATACAAGTTAGTGTTGCAATAACTGGAGTGCAGCAGTCAAAATTGTACACATATAGTTTAATTTTGCCGCAATGGTACTACAACTATCAGTTTACATGTACAGATTAATGGTGCAATAATTGCAGTACAAGTATCAGTTTACATGTACAGATTAATATTTCCGTACTTTTGTACTGCTCTTTGTCATGTTGAACGAAGAGAAAATATTTTTCTGCATGTTTTCAGTGAGAGGAGATATTGACCTACAATTATTCAATACAGATTTTCAGAGTGAGAAGATACTTAAAACTATTCAATACAGGTTTCAATGTGAGAAGATACTTAAAAGTATTCAATACAGATTTTCAGCGAGAGTAAATATTGGCTTACAAGTAAGTATTCAAAACAGGTTTTCAGCGATTTGAGATATTAACTTACAAGTAAGTATTCAATACAGATTTTCAGCGATTTGAGATACTGACTTACAAGTAAGTATTCAAAACAGGTTTTCACTGAGAGAAATATTAGCTTAAAAGTATTTAATACAGGTTTCATCAAGAGTAGATACTAGCTTACAAGTATTCAATACAGATTTTCAGTGACAGTAGTACTGGTCTAAATGTATTAGTAAGAGGAAGTATTGGCTTAACGCACATGGGCCAAAAATGCAGACCCATGGGCCAAATGTAGCTCGCGTAAAATTGTTTAGTGACCCTCTCTCATACAAAAATAAATATTGTTTTTAATAATATAGTATAATTTTTTTTTACTTTGAATGACCCGCGAATTTAAATTTATGTGGTCCTCGGAGCTGGTTAAGTTGGACTATCCTAGCCTAGAGGTATTCACTGAGAAAAATATTAGCCTATAGGTAGGTATTAGCTAGAGGAAATACTGACTTATAGGTATTAGCTAGAGGAAATACTGACCAATAGGTATTAGCTAGAGGAAATACTGACCTATAGGTATTAGCTAGACGAAATACTGACCTATAGGTATTAGCTAGAGGAAATACTGACCTATAGGTATTAGCTAAAGGAAATACTGACCAATAGGTATTAGCTAGAGGAAATATTACCCTACTGTATTCAATAATAGTATTGCTCTCGGTAATTTACTGTGAAAAAATATTGTCCTACAGCTGTTAGCTAGAGGAAATATTACCCAACTGTAGTCAATGAATATTGCCCTCGGTAATTTTGTGAGAAGAAATACATTTAGGTATCAGCTTAGCGCAAATATTACCCAAATGTAATGAATAAGAGTATTGCTCTCGGTAATACTGGCCTACAAGTTTTCATTAAGAGAAATATTGCCACAGATTTGCAATAAATATTGTATGATTAAGAACTCGAATCTTGCTATTTACATTCAAAGTTTGTCATGTATGCATAGGTGTGTCTTGCTATGTACAAGTAAGTTTTGTTATAGAAATACAAGATGTGTCTTATGAATATGTTTTGTGACTCTTGTTAGACAAATGTGAGTAATTATATACATGCACTGAAAGTCTTGCTATATTCATACAAGATGTAATTGCTCCCGTTTGGTACTCTTTCTGGGGTTTTTACACCACAGTTCTCACATAGGTTTTTATTACGAGTTTTGCCTCTTCCGTCCGTCTTGTGGTGCATTTTGTTCCAACCGTTTCTCCTTTCCATGAAACATAGATGATGACGATGATGATTTTCTCTTTGAACCTCTAGTGCATGAAAGTAACAACCATTTAAATCGGTCTTTAAAGTGTGAAGCTTTTCCTTTAGCTATTTTATTTATGTGGCGCATATATTTTATGTCCATTTAGAATTTTTTACATACCCCACTCCCGTCAAACTTACCAATCCTCACTCCCATTCCCCCCCCAGCACGAAATTGACCCTGGTCGGAAGTGCTCCCCATAGGAAAACAACCATTTACAATTGATAATTTTCACTTAAAGTTTCAACTACTGTCTCTATAATTAAATTATATTTGTATACTTAATAAAATAAAATGTTAACGATCTGCAGCTTAGTCTGTTTTATTCTTAAACTATATTTTTTTAAGTTCATGAGGTGGGGTGGAGGGTGGTGAGCCAAGTTAATCCATAATCAGATCGTTAGAATCATTACATAGGTGAGTTCTCAATGACTGAAAGCCTTCCTCGGGCTTCATCTAGGACTTTCTTTTATTCTCAACCAGAAAGATAATCGCGCGTCTAGTGACAATAGCGCCTCTAAGGAGGAATGAAAATGTCACCTACTAGGTCAGCATTGATTCGACTGTTATTTAATTGTATAATGTAAAACTTATTAAAAGACTGTGCGCGCGCGTGTGTGTTTCACATTGCCTTGTGCACATGTAATTATTGTCGTGCACTTGATTTTGTCTTCACAATCCCTAAGTCTTATCGAATACCTTTTGAATGACACGTCACATGTGTAAGTTTTTAATGGATTTATTCGTCGTGTTTTGAACTTTTCTTATCAATTTGTTAACTGGTTAATTGTGGAGACATTCTATTTTTTAAGGTGGCAAAATCTCTTTCCAGTGATGTTTTAGCGCAACTATCATCAGAAAGGCGGCGAGTGACTATTCTTGGATTAAGTCATATGCGTACTCGACTGATAATCAGTCTATCAGAAGCACACAGCGATCACATCTCACGCAGGAGAGCGAGTGCACAAAGAGTGTAATTAGTCACACAACGATGCACAGTAAGCGTTGACTACTTTCAACCCAGAACTTATCGCTCAAGCTAAATGTATACTGTACATCGAATCTCATGAGGTAGGGCGGGAGCGAAATCGGTCCCCTATCCAAGTTTCTAACAACTAAATGGTCCAATCACAATTCACGCAACAAAACATGGGCTTCATCGATTGGCCAAAGGGCGGGACGAGAAAAAAACGGTAGGAGGGCGTAAGGCGAGACCCACAGCAGTGCTGGGTTTAGTCTCTGAATGGCTGGCGAGCGCGCGCAGCACACTTGACGAACTTAGCTTGTTTGTGATGTTCGAGTCTGTGTTATCAGGAAATAACAATTACATTACTAAGACGGGTGTTTTAGCAAACATATCCTACGACATGGCTCTACAAGCGAGCGAAAACTCTGCGTTTACTCCTACCAAGGCTTCCACGCCAATATCCTCCCCAACAGCGAACTTACATTCACAAATCTGCTCTTCGTCTTTGATAAAAAGGTCATATAGTCTCTCCCACGTGTCGTCAAGTTGTCTGACTGTTGTGTCATCGTGTACGAGTTCTAGTCCTGTGTCAGCTTCAAGATCTTGTTCCCCCGACTGCCAGAGTGACAGTAGTGCTTGTTCACACCAAAGTGAAAATAGTTCTGGGGTGGACTCACCTGATGCGCGGCCTGGCAGTGGCAAGGAAAACGAAGGATTACGGTCGCCACCACTCTCTCAACCGCACCGCATCACGTCCTTCAACGTGGACGCTATTCTCGCGCACCCCGGTAAAAGGAAATGTCCAACACCAACTCCTTCTCCGCCGCTTTCGCTTCACTCTCCTCCAACCCCGACTGGAGCAGTAACTGTCGGAGTCGGACTAGGGGTGACTGTTGGAGTTGGGGCTGCTACAACACTTGGAGACACAAGGTGGAGTGCCAATCAGACACAACATCCTTCACTGCCTTCCTGGTTTCTGAGTACACGGTTTTCACAAAACAACAGTAAGTATTTAAAAAGAGAAACTAGATGTAATTCGTATAGCAGACCATTTTAGAGTTTTACTCATCGTTTTATTTTATTATTTCATTTGATCAAAGGTTTGAATGAAGCACCTCCATTCTAAAGATCTGAGGAGGATAGTGGGTGGTCTGCATCACCAAAGTGCGAAACAAACACCAAGAGAATGGTGGACGAATTATTCAAGCCAATTCTTTATTTATTATTATACTAAATATAGCAATTTATTTTAATCCATATACGCAAAGATACAAACAACGGCATTTTCACTCAATATAATGATGAGTTCAGCTAAAATTACAACAAAAACTGTTTTCTATTTAAATCAGTCATTTCAATTCATTCAAATAATTCAGTATTCATAAGTCGTTAAAATAGCCAAAACTCGGTTTTCTTTCAATCAGTCAATAAAATATTACTGTATTTTATTTATAATCAATGTCTTCAAATCAGTATTAGACAGTCAATTAGTCAAACAGCTAATCATCTCTTTTTCAATCACTCATTAAAATAATATAAACAAAGAAGGCACTACAGAAAATATTATATTTATCACATAAATAATATTAAATTAAACAAAATATTCTTTATATTACAAGTCAACTTATTGTATATTTATCAGGTGAATAATCACCCCAATCTACACCCGCCTATTCACATGCACATACATTAAACAATAATTACTGACTGACCCATTTAAAAGCATGAATTTAAAGAACTAAAATGAATCCATTAGAACAATAATTTTCTAAACTGAAAATAAAGAAACTGTAATGAGCAAAGTGCAAAACTAGACCCAAAACATCTAGCATGTCATGAAGAAAAAATCAAATCACTCACAAGTGGCTTCATTTGTAAAACACGATGTTGCCAACACAAGGTATTGTAAACATAAAGTAATGTTGCCACAATATACTGTAAACAAAAAGTAATGTTGCCAACACAAGGTATTGTAAACATAAAGTAATGTTGCCACAATATACTGTAAACAAAAAGTAATGTTGCCAACACAAGGTACTGTAAAACAAAAAAGTAATGTGACCACAAGGTCCTGTAAACAAAATGTAATGTGACCACAAGGTACTGTAAAAACAAAATAATTTGACCACAAGGCACTGTAAACACAAAATAATGTGACCACAAGGTACTGTAAATACAAAATAATGTGACCACAAAGTACTGTAAACACAAAGTAATGTGACCACAAGGTACTGTAAACACAAAATCATGTTACCACAAGGTAGTATAAACACAAAGTAATGTTACCACAAAATTCTGTAAACACCAGGTAATGCTACCACAAGATACTGTAAACATAAAGTAATGTTACCACAAGATACTGTCAACACAACTTTATTTTACCACAATGCAATGTAAACACAAGGTAATGGCACAATAAGATACTGCAAACACCGTGTAATGTCACAAGTACTGTCAACAAACGTAATGACGCCCAAGACATTAAAACACAAGATAATGTCACCACAGTGTACTATACACACAAACTTAAGTCACTACAAGCTACTGTAAACACATGATAATGTCACCACAAGGTACTATAAGTACAAATTATTGCAAGCACAATATATTTGCAAGCACATGATATAACAAATATTTCTCACGTTAATAACACTTTCACCATATAAATACATTCATCGTGTAAATACATCACACCATATAAATACATCACACCATATAAATAGGCCTACATCTCACTATATAAATACATCTCTCCATATAAATACATCTCATCGTGTAAATACATCCTACCATATAAATACATCTTACCATATAAATACATCTCAACATATAAATACATCTCTCCATATAAATACATCTCATCGTGTAAATACATCACACCATATAAATAATCTCTCCATATAAATACATCACACCATATAAATACATCTTACCATATAAATACATCTCACCATATAAATACATCTCATCCTGTAAATACACCACACCATATAAATACATCTCTCCATATAAATACATCTCATCGTGTGAATACATCACACCATAAAAATACATCTCACCATATAAATACATCACACCATAAAAATACATCACACCGTATAAATACATCTCTCCATATAAATACATCTCATCGTGTAAATACATCACACCATATAAATACATTTCACTATATAAACACCACACCATATAAATACGTTTCAACATATAAATACATCTCACCACGTTAATATTTCACATCACATACATTACTCCAACGTGTAAATACCATATAAATAATTCCCACCACTTAAATACACCTCAATATATTAATACCTCTCACAACATAAATACTCTTCACCATACAAATATCTCCGCAAACTAACCAACCATCACCCTACACTACTTTAAACACTCTTCGACACATAAATGCCGTTGATGAGAATTTTTGGTGTGTTAAAGTTACCAGATATTTTGCCATCCTAACGTTCGTAGTCTATGGACGTCTAACTTAACATTGACCCCTGATTTCATAGACACTTTCACTTTTCACATACCGTTTTGAGTGCTAACATCTTTGAACGACTGCAGACTTATTTTAACTATATTATCCTTCCGGCGACTTAATATTTTTCAAGCGCAGTTCAGATAATAATAACACCTGTTGAGCAATTTGTCTTTATATGAGCAGTGAAGTGCTATCTGTACCTAGCGTAATGAGTCAGATAACGAGAAAGTGCATTTCATTTCTGGCGGAGATCAACTTCTATACTGCCTTGCCCTGCGAACTGATAAGTTTAAGTGTATGTATATATGGACGAATAGTCTACATATGTATAGCCAACAATTAAGAGATTGATTAAAAATACTTAAAAAATACTTTAATAGTTTAAATAGCTTACCATAACACGTTTATATGTATTATCAATTGCCAATTCGCAACATGAATACTCGAATCCTAACGGCAGATAACTGTTGCATGTAAAGCCATATATGTAATTTACTAAAAAAAAAAAAATAAATTCTAATTTCAATGGTTACATCTGAATGTATCAACTAGTACTAGTGCATAAATATTTTTACTGAAAATATTCCCACACACATTACTGGAAAATACACACACATTATTTACATTTAATTTATATTTTAAGTTGTCGCTTAGTTCCAGACCAACCATAGACTACAAACACAAATGTCGCTTTAATCGAAAGCTCTTTATGGCCGATGTCTGAGGTATTTATTGCATCATTGTGGTGTAACGAAGGGAAATAATACACACACACACTTATATCTGAAACATCTGTATATCATTATTGTAATTAATTGCAACAGGAAGTGAAATGTTACTTCCCAATTTCCCTGTTATTCAAATTCAGATATATAAGAACATGATTCTCTAAAAGCAACACAAAAGCACAACCTCAGACATCGTATCTAATTAGTTACATTTAATTATGTAACATCGCTTATAAAATGTTACAGTATGCATTGATGTATGCTTTCAATTATGAAACACTATATGTTAATGTGAATATTTATTAAATGGAACATCATGTATAAATATTTGCCCTCAATTGTGAAATACTATATGTAAATATTTACCTTTGATTGAGAAAATATCCAAAACTATAATTAATTATGCAGAATACTGTTAAATAGTTTGATTTAATTCTGGGACAATATTTATCAGAATCCTCATTTAAGTGTACAGTGGTATATTTAAATATTTATAACAAAACTGTGAAACAACATACGGAAAAGTTTACACTATACACTATATAGGAGACAGTAAATTATTAAGCTTTAAAATATGGAATTATAGTAGATTTAAATAGTTTCATTGATCGCTTGAAGCAGTACTTTTAAATGTCTTATAGGTGTGGACCATTAGATTTAAATATTTACATTGAAATTAATGAACAGCAGATTAAAATATTTACATTGAAATTAATGAACAGCAGATTAAAATATTTACATTTCATTTTAGAATAGCAAATCGAAATATTTTTTCAGAACTGTAAAAAGAATATATATGCTATTTTTCTTTTATACTTATGTCAGAAAAATAGCAGATCTAATTATTTCACGTGTAAATTGATGGTAGATCATGTCTACATATTTTCATGCAAAATTGTGATTTATAAAACAGGTTTAAATATTTACATATAAAATGTATTTACAGCAGATATAAATATTTTCAACTAACATAACACTTTGGCACACACACACACACACACACACACACACACACACACACACACACACACACACACACACACACACACACACAGCAATCGAAATATTTAAGTTTGTACTGTTGTATAGCAGTACACACACACACACACACACACACACACACACACACACACACACACACACACACACACACACACATTATCTATGTATATATGGTACAGTTTAAAAATACTTCTATGCACTGAAAAGGTTTAGAATTAATTACAGACATTTTAAATGCATTTTATTTGATTAATTTTGTTATTTAAAAGAGATATGTTTTCTATACCAATGTATGTCATGTATGTTTACGTGCTTAAGTTCTTATTACAGAATGGATTTGTGACGTATTATTCATCAATCAGGATACAATAATAGGTTTTGTTGACACTCTACTAATATCTTTATTGCCAATAATGATTTTTTCTTTAAAGCAAGAATCAATTCACAAGATGATATTCATATATTTACTGATTGCTGGCTTTGTTTGCTTGTTTTCTATTTATTTATCTATGTTGTTTAATTTTTATTTATTTACTATTTGTTTATGTTATGGAACTCTGTGGCCTAAGCTCAGAGTAATAACGTGTTTCATTACTATAATAACGTATGACACTACTGTTATGAACATACTTTGGGTAACTATTTTACAATAACACGCCTGAGTATCAGTCTTCTACATGGATTGTGGATGGTTAGCTCATCAGACCAGTCGATGGTTATCTTCTGAACACAGAGTGGTCAACTTGTCATAGGCTAACGATAGCCATCTTCTTAATACTTAATGAAGATGCTTAACTTGTCACAGACTAAGGATAGCTAGCTTCTTAACACTTAATGAGGATGGTTAGCTAACGGTAGATAGCTTCTTAACACTTAATGAGGACGGTTAGCTAACGGTAGATAGCTTCTTAACACTTAATGAGGATGGTTAGCTAACGGTAGATAGCTTCTTAACACTTAATGAGGATGGTTAGCTAACGGTAGATAGCTTCTTAACACTTAATGAGGACGGTTACCTAACGGTAGATAGCTTCTTAACACTTAATGAGGACGGTTACCTAAAGATAGCTTCTTGACATTTATTGTGAAAGGTTAGCTTGTCACAGGGTAAAAATAGCTAGCTTTTTAACACTTGATGAGGAAGGTTAACTCGTCACAGGCTAATGATAGATTCTTGACATTTAATGTGGTTGGGGTTAGCTTGCTACACATCCACATCACAAGCCTACACCGTTATCATTGTAAATTCTATACATGTAAGATAATCTTCATTTCAGTCCGTTATTAATCGTGTAATGGGGGCCTACTTAATATGAAATAGTTCTTGCCAAATGCTTTCAGCTCAATTCGTTATCACGATTAGAGGGACATTAGACATAGCATACGTAATTCGATTCGTGAGGAATTATTGTAAAACATGCACGCAGAGTCATCTCGCAATAGATTTTCAGTTTAAGAGAACAACCACACAGATAAAAACTTACTGACTGATGTATTAAATCAAACTTAACCACACAGATCAAAACTTTCTAATTGATGTATTAAATCAAACTTAACCACACATATCAAAACTTGCTAATTGATGTATTAACTCAAACTTAACCATACAGATCAAAACTTTCTAATTGATGTATTAAAGCAAACTTAACCACACAGATTAAAACTTGCTAATTGATGTATTAAATCAAACTTAACCACACATATCAAAACTTGCTAATTGATGTATTAAATCAAACTTAACCATACAGATCAAAACTTTCTAATTGATGTATTAAATCAAACTTAACCACACAGATCAAAACTTGCTAATTGATGTATTAAATCAAACTTAACCACATAGATTAAAACTTACTAACTGATGTAATAAATCAAACTTAACCACACAGATTAAAACTTGCTACTTAAACTTAAGCACATGGATTAAAAATTGGTAATTGATGGACTGAATCAACTTAACAACACACTTTACATTTGCCAATTGATGTACTTAAACGTAAGCACACGCAATAAAATTGTCAAATTGATGTACTTATGCAGTTAATATTAAACGGAAGCGGAGTGAATATAAGTTTCAAAATGTTGCAGTCTAACATAATGAGGGTATGATAATTGTAATAATTAAGTAACTGTATCTAATTAGACAAAATACCTATTTCTTTTTCCCTTTTGTGGAATAATCTACTGTAGTGTAGTCCATTAGTTAAAAATACAATATTTACAAACATGTTGCTTTTGCAATTTCATCTAAATAATCTGCACGGCCTTTTTATTTTCAAATGTTTGCAATAATTTAAATAATACAGTTTATACATGTCCTACATTTTAAATAGTCAATGTTGTGAAAAATATGTAACTTAAAGAATAAAACTAGTTGACATTTTTTTTATTTTATCCTTTACTCACTTATTCGTGTTTGATGTTTGCATGAAAATACTATATTTGATATTTGCGTAACAACATTATATTTGATGTTTGCATGAGAACACTGTATTTCATGTTTGCATGAGAATACTTCATGTTTTCATGAGAACACTATAGTTCATGTTTGCATGAGAACACTATATTTCATGTTTGTATGAGAACACTATATTTCATGTTTTCATGAGAACACTATATTTCATGTTTTCGTGAGAACACTATATTTCATGTTTTCACGAGAACACTATATTTCATGTTTGTATGGCAACGATGAGAAATCTGATGAAACAAAATGAATCCAAGTGATTGCAAGAAGAGCTCATTGTAAACTATAGATACTTTTCTTATTTCTCACCTTATTTTTACTTTGGAAGTTTTTATTTATTCCAACGCTTTAGTGGTTCTTTGGGTAATAAGAATAACTGTTGATACCATAGTGATACTGGGATGGTGGTACATGTGTTGCATAGGATGCTAAATGTAGGATGTGCTGGGATGGTACATGTATACACCATAGTTCTGTTCTCCGATCACTTTGAATCTGAAGTTGCAAGAAGAAAGTCCAGCTTTGAAAGGCAGTTGTTAGCTTGATGGTGAGTTAAAAGTGACTGATTGAGAGAGAATGGACTTAGGAATATTTCATGCATTTTCGCTATTGATATGTTATACTTGTTAGAGATGTACTATGTGAGTTGACTTTTATTTCTACAGTGTCTGAACTAAGATGTTTGAGTGTAGTATGCTAACACTTGGCATTGTTTTGATAACCTGTATTTATTATGCTACGTGCGTGCATCAGGCTAATGAATACTGTTGCAGGAATTGAAAGGTGAGAATGGAATATGAGATAGAATGAAGTTATATTGTGATAAATGGGAAACTTAGGTTTGCTTCTTAATTATATTTTGCAGTGAACAAGTAGCCACTTTCACTTGTATTTTCAAGTTTTAACTTTCAAGTTTCCAGTCACCCTTCACCTGTTCACCAGTTAGAAACTTGAATGAACAGGAAGGTGCAGGAACTTCTATTATGGTATGTAAGTGTAAAGAATATGCTGTACATTTTGATGTATATGCTGGATACATCGGTACATTGAGGTTGCCAGAGTTGCTGTAATTATCGTGTTCTGCTTGAAGGAACCAGCCCAGTGAGGAGAGCACTGAAGTTCATTTGAGAATATAAGAGTGCATAAGTGTTTTCCATGCATGTGGCAGGAAACACTGTTGAGTGGACATTGTGACATTGTTGCAACATCAAGTGAAAACTGTTGAAGCAACATTTAATCCAGGTCATGTAAAGATTACAATAACCTACCTCTAATAACTCCATTTCTATTCTTTTCCATTAATCTGTTATTTGTATTGAATCTATTGTCAAATTGTAACTTTATTTTATTTTAGTAAGAAGTTTTCCACTCACGGAAATATTATGTGACTGTAAATGCTTTATGTTGTGGAAGAGAGAAAACATTTAGAGCACCAGATATCAGCCAAGTGAAAGAAACGAGTAGTGTCTGCTGGAGGATCATTAATAAAATGAATTAAGATTCTCATAATTTGTAATTAGTTATGAAACTTAATTAAAAATAATAATAATTTTCATGAACTATGTGGCATGCCCGTCACAAATATATTCATCAAGTTGGTAACTAAGTGACATGTTTTACTAATGAGCATATATATATATATTTTTATTGAATATATTCATCAACAGATATTGTTAATGAATATAGTCATCAAGTTAGTCACTACGTGATATGTTTTGCTATTGAGTAAATATATTTTGTTATTAAATATAGTCATCTAAAGACATTGTTAATGCAAATAGTCTTCATATTAGTCACTAAGTGACATGTTTTGCTATTGAGCACAAATATATTTTATTATTGAATATAGTCATCAAAACACATTGTTAATGAATATAGTCACCAAAAGACACACTTAATGAATAATGTCATCAAAAGACATTGTTAATGAATATGGTCATCAAACTTCATTGTTAATGGATAAGGTCATTAAAAGATATTATTAATGAATAAGTTCATCAAAAGACATTGTTAATTAATAAGTTCATCAAAAGACATTGTTAATGAATAAGGTCATCAAAAGACATTGTAAATGACATTAGTCTTTGAATTTATGTTTTGTTGCTAAACGCAGTATTTGAGCAAGTGGATTTTTATCGATTTCAATAATTACATCAGAAATATGTTTAGTAACTGCATTTGGTCGTTGAACATATATATTTTGTTACTGAATGTAAGAGGCTGGCATATTGTATTACGAAATAGAGTCACTGTGTAGATACATTTTAATTCTGAATGTAGTACCTGTGATGTTTTGCTGGGAGATGGGCAAGATGTTAATTCTCCACCACCCCAGGCCACACGTAATCTTAGGCTATTCCCCAAAACACACCTTCTGGCTGGCCACGTGTGTTAGAAAGATGAATGATAGATAATGTAGAATAGAAGAGTGATAGTAAGTAATTTCTCTAATGATATCACCACTTTCAAGGTAGTAAGAAATTTCTCTAAGGATATCAACACTTTCTCTATAGCAAATGATTTCTTCTACATCATCATCTTTTTCTCTATAGGAAAATAATTTATTCTATAAATTTGTGACTTTGTTAGCAAATAATTTATTCTATAACTTAATGATATTTGTTAGCATATCATTTCTTTTCTGAATTCAATAATGCCTCATATATTGCCATCAGCTTCTCCATTGCTTCAAACATCAATTTGCACATCCTGTCTGGTATTAATATAATCAAATACCACTATTAATATATCAATATTAATATAATCAAATACCACTATTAATATATCAATATTAATATAAGCAAATACCACTATTAATATATCAATATTAATATAAGCAAATACCACTATTAATATATCAATATTAATATAATCAAATACCACTATTAATATATCAATATTAATATAAGCAAATACCACTATTAATATACCAATATTAATATAATCAAATACCACTCTATAATTTCAAAACTTTCATAACAACTTTACTGCCTTTATAAAATAACATCTTGAAAATAAATTATACTCTTCGTGATCTATTTACTATGTTCATGAACATTTTTCTAGTCTATAACATATTAACATCTCCTCTACAACATCAAACTTTTCTCTAGAGAAATTAGCGATATTGTAGGAAAAAAATTGATATTGAGATCAAATTTAAATAATGGAGGAAAATATTTGATATTGAGATCAAAGTTAAATAATGGTGAAGAAATTATTTGATATTGAGAACGTAATGAAATTGGAAAATGAATTATTTGATATTGAGAGCATAATGAAATAGGAAAATAAATTATTTGATATTGAGAACGTAATGAAATTGGAAAAGAAATTATTTGATATTGAGAAAGAAATTCAATTGGAAAAGAAATTATTTGATTTTGAGAACGTAATGAAATTGGAAAATAAATTATTTGCATCAGAGAATGATGCTACAGTATACAAAATAACTTACTATAAAATGGAGATATGTGCAAAAGAAAGAGTGATAATGTTCTTAGCGAATTTATTTACAGGAAAGAAAATTATAGAGAATAAATTTGAAGAATAAATTATTTGCTTTAGAGAAAGTGGTGATATTATATAAGACATTGTTTGATGTAGATATATAAATTATATTATAAAATGTATCTTGTGCCTTGGATAAAGTCACGATTTTTGTTTTAAAAATATTTGCTATAAGAATAGTGATAATAATGCAGAAGAAAATATTTGTTACAGAGATAATATTCCTGTTAGAATAGATTTATTTGCAGTTGAAAAGAACTGATTTCCTATAGAGAAATTGATATTTTTGAAGAGAATAATTGTTATAGAAAAAGTAATGATGCTAGAGTGGACAGTTTGCAACAAAGAAAACCAATGCTGATAGAGATAACATTTCAATTTATGCCAGAGAGTTGATATTATTGAAGAAGAATTAATTGATGCTATAGCATTATTGATCAAGTTTAAGATATATGAACTGTTAACTGAAATTATAGCAAAAAAATATCTTGTAAAGAAAATAATGAGTTATAAAGGAAGTGGAAATTTTAGAGATGTTATACAGTAAATGTTGATGTTATAAAGAAAGGGATAAAATGAATGAGTTATAAAGGAAGTGATGATGTTATAAATAAGGAGATACAATTAGAGTATTATAAAGGAAATGGTTATTTTACAAAGAGACACTGTTATAAAGGAAGTGATAACGGATTACATGAAATGATATTGTTATAAAGGAAGTGATAACGGATTCAGGAAAGGCAATGATTATATTCAAAGGAAAGCCATAATCTTAGAGAGAAATTTGTTATGTGATCTTATAGTACAACTTGTGATAACTGATGTGAGAGGAAATACTGATTTTAGAGAGGAAATATTGGTGTTAGGGAGGAAATATTTTTATCTATGATGAATATTTCCTCCCTAACACCAATATTTCCTCTCTAAAATCATGTAAGAGAGGAAATATTGATTTTAGAAAGGAAATACTCAATTGAGGCAATATTGATGTTAGTGAGGAAATGTTCATGTTAAAGAGGAAATATTCATGATAAAGAGGAAATATTCATGTTAAAGAGGAAATATTCATGTTAAAGAGGAAATGTTCATGTTAAAGAGGAAATATTCATGTGGGAGATGAAATGTTCATGTTAAAGATGAAATATTCATGTGGGAGATGAAATATTCATGTTAAAGATGAAATATTCATGTTAAAGAGGAAATATTCATGTGGGAGATGAAATGTTCATGTTAAAGATGAAATATTCATGTTAAAGAGGAAATATTCATGTGGGAGATGAAATTTTCATGTTAAAGATTAAATATTCATGTTAAAGAGGAAATGTTCATGTTAAAGATGAAATATTCATGTTAAAGAGGAAATATTCATGTTGGAGATGAAATGTTCATTTTAGAGAGGAAATCTATTGATATTAATATGAAATATGGATATAGAGATAAAATAATCATAACCTCAATATTTCCTATTAGCATCAATAAATTTCCAATAATAGAGAATAAATATTGATATTATTCTCAATCAATATTTCCGCTCTAACAAGAATATTTCATCTCTATCAATAATATTTCCCCTCTAACCTGAATATTTTCGCTCTAACATGAATATTTCTTCTCCATTATCAATATTTTTCTTTAACCTGAATATTTCCTTTTTAATGAAGTTATAGAGAAAACATTCATGTTAAATATTTAATATTCATATTAAATAGGAAACATTCATGTTAAATATTTAATATTCATATTAAATAGGAAATATTCATGTTAGAAAAAATGTGAACAAGATCATTAGTTTTTATGTGTGCATAGCTTGACTACATATAGCTATATATAACAGATGTAATTGTATATAAGGCAGAGTAAATTTGCCTATCCCTATTTCTAGACTTAATTGTTATATAAATTGTTAAATTGTCGAAGTGACCCGACCTTGGGCACTCCTTAAGATGGTATTTTTGTAAGTGTCAGAGTTGGAGTAAACACTCGAGTTGAGAATATGCTAGAATTTGCTGAGGCAAAGCTAACCAGTTCCAACTGGATGAATAGTTTTTATTATGCAATGGTTAAGATTTACGAGAAAGAGAGCAGCCAATGGGCTGAGATTAAAAGTTTACCTGCTGTAGAGAATTCTATTGTTTAATTGTGTGTTAGGATTTAAGATTTAAGACTGTAGAGATATTAAAATTATTCCAATGTGGAATTAATGGAAATGTTGATGTCAAGTATTCGTTTACATTGTTTTTGTTGCATGTATATGTGATTGTTGATTTAATAAATTTATTGTTAAATTTATTGACCTTCTTACACATATTGATAACTTTATGTTAGAGAAGAAAGTGGATGGATGAAAGCTTCCTAATATAGATTAAAGACGGATTTGTCTTCTTCTTCTTTAGTAAGATGTTTTCCACCTTTTAAAATAGTGTGTTTCAGTAAATGTTTGTCTTTAATGCTGTAGAAGAAAGAAAACATTTACAGTTCCTGCAATTCTGCCAACTTAGAGACACGAGTGGTTTATGATGAGAATTATTAATAATATAAATGAAGATTCTCATCACTTGTAATTAGTTATGGATAATTAATTAAATAATAATCATAACATTAACTAAGTAGCATTGGCATCACATACAGTGGGTAGGCTCTGTCAGGGGACAAGTTGAAATTTGTTCAAAATTGTTAAACTAATTGAAACTAATTGTCATTGTGTGGAAATTAGTTAATATGGAAAACAATTGTTGAAATATTTGTTGAGCTTAGAACTTAATGGGAAATCTTAGACTAAAACAAAAATTAAACAGAGCTAAAATGAGATAACATTTACTAGTGGAATAGACATTCAGAAAGCAGTCTTCTCTCACTAATTATTTTTATAACACACTAGTACTGCTTTGCTTTGTCTATTCTGCTTTTTCTCTTTTGAAATGTTTTGACTAAACATTTTGATTTATAATTATTGATTGCATATTGTATTGATATATGTATTACAATAGTTTCCTTTATTGATGTGCAGAGATTATATTGGTTGCATTGATTGTGCATTTTAAGTAACTAGATTTAAAGTAATCTAGTTGCTTGAATGTTTGTGGAGATTATACTATTTACATTGATTGTGCATTTTAAGTAATCTGATTTAAAGTTTAGTAGTTATTTGAGTGTGTGTGGAGATACTTTTGTAAAATTAGTCGGATAGCTCACCAGTCAGCTTGTTTTTGCATGAACTATATTGCGAGTTATTTTGCGATTTAAAATGCAAGATTCCATGGGAGATAGAAAAGGAAAGGAGGAAGCCAGTGACTTAGATCTTTAGGGACCTGAAGCTATAGATTATGATATAAACTATGTAAAAATAAAAAGAGAAGTAGTAGAAATGAAAAAGAAAAAATAGACATAAACAAGAATGAAATAGAATTGAATGATAAACATGAAGAGAAAAAATTACAAATTGAAAAAGAAGAAAGTGATAAAAGATTAAAGATTGAATGAGAACTGGCATTTGTCAAGATGGATGCAATAGAAAAGACATACACAGAACTTAACCTAAACCAGTTTCAAATAAGTGAGAATATGTCTATGGTTCAAGAAGTGAGTGCAACATTTCATTTCCATTCTTTTAACAAAAAAGAGGAAAACATCAAAGATTACATTTTAAGCTTTGACCAATGCTCTGAGATTAGGCCTACCAGAAAAAAACTAAGGCTTAATTACTTGGCAGGAATAAAAGAACAAGATAGTATGGTATTTGATAGGCTCCCAGAGGAAGCCTGACATATTTGTCAGTGGCTTTTAACAAATCTGTCAAACTCTTTGGTCCTTTGTCCTTAACGTAAGCTAAAAGTGTGCATGGACATGATGTATGTAACTTGTTGATCACAAAGTGACCCCTAACAGCTTTCCCATAGCTAATCTCTACTTCATCATGTTCTAACCATCTGATCAAGATGTTCTGTAACTTACTAGCTGCATGTATAAATATAGTCTGCTCTCTCTTAAACTGATGAAACCTATGCCTGTATATCTCACTTGTCACTCTAAACTACGCTAACAGTTCTGTCTTATGTCTCTTATGCCATGGCTTTCTCTGGGAGCCTATCAAATACCATACTATCTTGTTCTTTCATTCCTGCCAAGTTAATAAAAGAGATTAACCAACTATTGAGAGTATGGTAATTTAAACTTTCTCCTTACCACCCTATATGTAAGTTTAGTCAAAAATCTTAAACTACTCTTACCAAGTCCTTGAGGAAAGACCTGTGATTTGGATCTGTATTTGCCAGCACTTTTGTTTACGTTGCACGAAGTACCACAAGATTTGACTAATTTTTAGCCCTTTAAACTCTTATACTGTAGGACTGTTAGGGGATCCATTTCTTTATTATGAGATTATTGGACAGAGAGAGGGCTAGCAGAATCCGTAAAAAGTACATATCAGCACATAACATAAACGTGTGAACTGTATTGATACTTCATGTCAAATAGCAGCTGAGAACATATGCGAAAGTAAGACTAGACAAGCACGTCTGTACAAACATAAAATGAAAGCAAGTAAAATTGAAGTCGGTACTGAAGTGTTGTTGTTGTTATCTCTGCACCGAAACAAATGAGATGTATCATGGCAAGAACCCTATGAAGTTGTTAAGAAATTGAGTGGATGCAATTTCCGAATTCAGATTGGATTGAAAGCAAATATTTATCATGCTAATATGATGAATGTGTAGAAATATGATCGGATAACATGGTTACTACCATTGCAATAAAGGATAATGCTATATCTGTACCCAATGCTGAATCCATACCACAACCAGACCTAATAGATGTTGAAAGAGTTGATGACATTATTTTAAAACTGGAGCTCCAATACTCTGAAGCTCAATAGTTATGGAGCATGAAAACTTGCAAAGATTTTACCAATAAAAACAGAAAAACAAGTCTGTGTGAATTTATGGTTGCATTATGGGATCATAATCTGATCCACATGAAACCATAAATTTTACTATATGCTAAATGGGATGCTGTTAAACAGGAAATTTACTGTATGTCAGCCTTATGTATGGCTGAGAAGGCAAAGTCCCCATATAACCCTCATAATGTCCTAGTTAAAAACAAGTATGGCAACACAGATTTTGTGTGGACTACAAACAACTGAATAACTTGATTTGCTCAGCTCAGTGGAACAAAATATTTTTCTAAACTAGGTTTGACAAATTTCTTTTTGTCTGTAAGTCAGACAGGTTGAAATTAGCATTCAGTAACCCTGATGGCAAATATCAATGGCAGGTGCTGACATGTGGCACTCTCTCAGTGCCAGCTGTTTTTACTAAGATGATGAAATAGCTCACAGACCTCATGAAAGAGGAATCAATCTCTACGTTCTTGGATGACATTTTGGTGGCTAATCAGACCTTGGTAATCCTAATGTTATGGAAGCTATTCCAGTGTTTGAAGAAAAGTACTCTTGATGCTTGCCCAACCAAACGATTCTTTAGACATTTCAGTCTTGAATATTTGGGACACACATTGGGACAAGGTCTTCTGTGGCTAGAGGCATCAAAAGTAAGAAACTTGAAGAGATGAAGAGGCCATCTCCAAGTCAAATCCTTGGGAGTGCCATCACCAAACCACTAATTGGTTTGAGGAAAGGCAAACCTGAGAGTGATTTGGAGCGAGGAGTGTTAAGCCAGCTTTTCTAGTCTGAAAGACTGCCTATCAGGAACCCCGGTCCTCCATTTGCCTGATTTCAATGAAAAATTCAAACTCAGAACAGATGCTAGCAATGCAGGGCTAGGTATTATACTGATACAGAAACATGGCGGTATTCTGTATCTAGTAGCTTACTCTAATTGTATGTTGAATGTGGTTGAACAGAATTGTTTTTCTTCACAGAAATGTCTCGGGATTGTCTGGGCAGTCCAGAAATTCCAAGCCTATCTATATGGCAAGCACTTTGTCATTCAGACAGAGCACCATCCTCTTGCCTACTTAGCTCACTCATCTAAGACAAACAGACATTTGACCAGGTGGTCATTACCATTACAACAATATAGATGTACTGTGGAAGTCATCAAAGGCACTGATAATGTAGGGGCTGATTATTTGTCCAAATTAGTAGAAATGGAAGTCTAAGGATCCAGTACATAAATCTCTGTAAATGCTGTGAAATCCTTAAATAAATATTTTGTATCTTCTCTAGGGTAGAGAGAAAGGAATAATCTTACCGAGAGTTCTATATGTGATGCTAATATGATTGTGTATGTTGTATTTTCCTATGACAAGGAAAAAAGAAATAATGATAATGATTTTTGCAAATGATTTGTGTTTGTATTTCTTAAGTGTAGAGACATAACTGGTCATGTCTCTAATCTATAAGAAGGAATATTATCGTGATTTTCATGATAAAGTTTCCTTATATTTCCTTAAATTTCCTGTTTAACAGAATCCCATTTAGCATATAGTAAAATTTATGGTTTCATGTGGATCAGATTATGATCCCATAATGCAACCTTAAAGAAGTGTAGAGACATAATGGGTCATGTCCCACCTTATAATGAGAGAAATAAATATGATATTTAATATTTTATTGCTCAGTGATTATTATGTAAAATTATATTGTCTTTGTTTCTAAACATGTTGAATTAACTAAATTATGTGTATCTTAAAACTTACATTGAATTCGGTGAATTGTATTTATTTTAATCTATTGATTTAGTGTTAATAACTTAATAATATCCTAACAATTATTTGATCATTGTTTCGTTGTATATGTTATATGTATATTTGATTTTTTATTTAATAAATTTATTGACTTTCATACACATATTGATAACTTTATGTTGGAGAAGAAAGTGGGTGGTGGATGTGGGCTCGCTAAATATAGATTAAAATGTAATTGTCTTCTCCTTAGAGGAAAACTTCTTACTAAAGGAGAAGACAATTACGGAAATATTGTGTTGACTGTAAATATTTGCCATTAATGTTGTTGAAGAAAGAACCATTACAGCGCTGGCATATCCGCCAAGTGAGAGAGACGAGTGGTGTCTTCTGGGGAATTATTAATAATATAAATGAAGATTATCATCACTTGTAATTAGTTATGGATGATTAATTTAAATAATAATAATATTATTATCCATTAAGTAAGTAGTGTCAGCATCACAGTATACAATAGTATATTATTTAGTATGTACATGTATATTATTGTACGTAATTGTATATAATTGTATACAACAGTATTTACATGTATATAATTGATTATAACAGTATATGATTGTATATAATCTTACAGAGCATTATATAATTTTATACAACAGTTTTTAAACTGTAATTAACAGTAGACAATTGTTTGTAATTGTCAATATATTAATTTTGCTCTTGATGATGGGGTTTTATTAGCTCGAATTTCACTTTCTAATTAATGACAGTATCAAAAATAACATGTTTGCTTAAGAAGCGATAAGCACACAGCAAAAACAATTTTGTCAACAGCTGTATTGACACAAGCACAACACCTGTTTTACCGAAAATGTTTTATGTTTCGATTCATAGACGTACACCACACTTGCCTACACACTATTAAAGAACATTATCACACGAAATAAAATCTTTAGTATGCTTTTTATTGCCTTGGCTATTTATTTGGTTTATGTATCAACAAGGACTTTTAAAAGAAAACAATGATGACAAGTGTTTAGTATTATTTAATTTACGCAGCAATACGCCATACTGATTTTAGCTTTGGTCTCCTTCTTTATTATGATCACTGTAACCTCGTGAAAAGAAAGAAATTTATTTATTTTTTTAAATTAGAAAGAAAGAAATTTAGAAAAGAAAGAAAGAAAGAAAGGAAGGAAGAAAGAAACATATTTTGAAAGAAAGAAAGTAAAAAAGAAATTTAGAAAGAAAGAAAGAAAGAAATTTAGAAAGAAAGAAAGAAAAGAAATTTAGAAAAAAAGATGAAAGGAAGGAAGGAATATAGAAGGAAGGAAGAAAGAAAGAAAGAAAGAAAGAAAGAAAGAAAGAAAAAGAAAGAAAGAAAGGAACATTTAAAGAAAGAAAGGAACATTTAAAGAAAGAAAGAAAGAAAGAAAGAAAGAAAGAAAGAAAGAAAGAAAGAAAGAAAGAAAGAAAGAAAGAAAGAAAGAAAGAAAGAAAGAAAGAAAGAAAGAAAGAAAGAAAGAAAGAAAGAAAGAAAGAAAGAAAACGTTTCTGAGCATTGTTGAGTAAAATTTCAAGCTTTACAAATTCCTTTCAATAGAATTCTAAGATTACCTAAACAGTACATTATTAGTTCAAGATTACTTAAACAGTACATTATTAGTTCATGTTCATTTAAAAAGTATATTATTAGTTTGTTCATTCCAATAGCACATTATTAGTTCAAATTCAACAGTACATTATTAGTTCAAATTCAACAGTACATTATTAGTTCAAATTTAACAGTACATTATTAGGTCATGTTCATTTCAATAGTGCATTACTACTTCTAGTTCATTTCAGCAGTACCTTATTGGTTCAAGTTCGCTTTAATAGTATATTATTAATTTGCGTTCACTTCAGGAGTACATTATTAGTTTTTTTTATAAATAATTTACATTCAATAGTACATTATCAGTTTACGTTCAACACCACAGTGTCATTTTAAGTTCATTTCAACAGCTCAATATTAGTTCAAAGTCACTTCAACAATTTATTATTAATTCAAATTTTATTTGAATAGTACATTAAAAGTTTACATATATTTCAAGTCTTCAACAGCACATTTTTAGTTTATGTTCGTTTCAACCGTACATTATTAGTTCAATTTCACTTCCACAGTACATTATTAACCTATGTTTATTTCTCGAAACACTCAATATTCATTATTATTCTATGTTTATTTCTCGAAACACTTAATATTCATTATTAGCCTATGTTTATTTCTCGAAACACTTAATATTCATTATTAGCCCACGTTTGTTTCTCGTAACACTTAATATTCATTATTAGCCTATGTTTATTTCTCGAAACACTTAATATTCATTATTAGCCTATGTTTATTTCTCGAAACACTTAAAATTCATTGCAACAGTACAGTAGTAGCTCGAGTTCAGTTAAATATTACATTATTCTTTATATTCACTTCAATTCTACAATACACATCAAATTTAATTAACAATTTAATAAATAATTATGTGTATGCCCATTCAGTAGCACAAGACTACGTTAACTCCTCTAAATAATATTAATTCATGTTCACTTCAGCAGTTCAGTGAAAATTTCTTTATATTACCACTGTCGTACATAAAATCCGTTATCGTGATAGTATCTTTAAGATATCTTAACATTAGTGAACACCATGCCCTCCTGGTGATGGATCTAGATATCCCTACAGTCAACATATAGTCTTAATAAGGAAAATAACTGTATCTAGATACAATCAACCTATAGGTCTAATAAGGAAAATAGCTGTGTCTAGATATCCCTACAGTCAACCTATAGGCCTAAAATAAGGAAAATAGCTGTGTCTAGATATCCCTACAGTCAACCTATAGGCCTAATAAGGAAAATAGCTGTGTCGAAATAACTCTATAGTCAATAGTATAATATATTAAAAAAAATGGTGTATTATCTAAAAATTATTTTACATTATTTATTCTTGACGTTATCCACAAATTAAGATCGTTTATTCCTTACAAAACCTAAAATATTTCGATAGTTTAAAATACTGATAGCTGACAATAGTGCCGTATTATTTACAAAACCTCATCAAAGTACATGTTGCTTAAGGAATTAATTAGTTTTTAATTAGCTATGTTGTATACAAGTGTTTCCGTCTGAAGACAACAAACTCAAAGTAACTCTAGTCAGAATGAAAGGAATGAGTTACAATTCTATATTTTATTTTTTGTTTTCATTTTGTTACATTTTAATATAAAATAACATGGCTTGAATATCTTTTATTAAATCAATACAATTGTTTTCATTTTGTTACACTTTAATATAAATAATATGGTTTGAAATATCTTTTATTAAATCAATACAACCTAAGTAGTAATGTCTATGGTTTTAAAAACATATGTCTCTGTTTATTAATTATCACATAATTTCATTGGAAGTTAATGCAATATTATTATTTGGCATTTTATTATCCTCCCCCACAAATAATATATACTTAATAACGTGACAAAATGCTGACTCTGCTTCCAAAAACATATGCATTAGTTTTGTTAAGAAAGAATAACTATTGGTTTTTTTGATGATTTATGCATAATAATTAACATCACTTTCCAAAGTATCCATTTCCACCAGTTAAGTTTTCATAAGGAACATTCAATCTGTGAATACGAAAATAAAAATAATAAAACATTTGCCCCAGTGTACAAATAATACATTAATATACAAATGTATTGTATGTTTCATTTTAGAAACAAAGTGAAAAGAAAGGAAATGTCACAAAACTTCAAACGTATGTCTCAATGTACAAACAATTTATTAAATAAAGAGAAACACCCGTAAATTTATAAACATTGAAAAAAAAATGGAAATAGACGACGATAGCACAAAAATACCGAAACATTACAATATTTACTCTGACGATTTTTGTAATCGATAAGGAGTGGGAGGATAATACAGCATCATTTTAGTAGTAGTACATGCACATAATTAGGAAATCAGGCAATCATGACAATATTTGTTGTTACTATATAGGCAATCATGACAATATTTGTAGTTACTATATACTAATATAGGCAATCATGACAATATTTGTTGTTACTATATAGGCAATCATGACAATATTTGTTGTTACTATATAGGCAATCATGACAATACTTGTTGTTACTATATAGGCAATCATGACAATATTTGTAGTTACTATATAGGCAATCATGACAATATTTGTTGTTACTATATAGGCAATCATGACAATATTTGTAGTTACTATATAGGCAATCATGACAATAATTGTTGTTACTATATAGGCAATCATGACACTATTTGTTGTTACTATATAGGCAATCATGACAATAATTGTTGTTACTATATAGGCAATCATGACACTATTTGTTGTTACTATATAGGCAAAAATCTATTAAATAGTTGTATACACAACATATATTGAAATCCCGAATAATATGCTCAGAACTCGTACATTATTAAAATTTCATTTTATTTCTCGCATGTCTAATGTTGTGTTACAGATGTTCCCACCCCGCCACGTCTGACGCCTAACAAAATGACGCTGCGAAAACACAAACCTAACCGCAAGCCGCGTACTCCCTTCACTACGTCACAGCTCTTGTCTCTGGAACGCAAGTTTCGCGAAAAGCAGTACCTGTCCATTGCCGAGCGAGCCGAGTTCTCTAACTCACTCAATTTGACAGAGACTCAAGTGAAGATATGGTTCCAGAATCGCCGAGCTAAAGCAAAGCGTCTACAAGAAGCTGAACTGGAAAAAATGCGGATGGCTGCCAAGCCGATGATGCCTCCTGTCATGGGCATTAACCTGACGAGCATGTATTCACATTTACCGGCCCTGGCTGGACGCTCGTCTATGTTACAATCACCGCTCTTCAGCCCGCTCAATGGTTTGCACCCTTCACATTTTCAGACTGGAGCGATGGGTTATTTCCCGTGATTCCATTTGTTGTCCCGTCTATACTCTGTTCAGTTTAGTTACTATAGGCATGGACGAAAAAAAAAAGCATGCCATATGTACCAGTCGTGCGCGAAATGAGAAGGGCAACTTTTAATGTTGTGGAACATTTACGTCTCTGACGACACTTCATGGAGTCGCGCTTGAAGCAATTGCAGGCTGTGTACGCTTGACTGAGACGGGTGTGAATGTTACCCGGCTATACGTGGGTCTTACTTGTAAACATTTGGCAGCACTGTTTTACTATCACACGAGGGATTGAGTGCAATGCATTGGATGAATGGCCGACCCATCATCAGGACTGTGATATTATTTCTCATTATGCTATTAGTATTCCAATACAAATAATTACAAAAGTACAAATGAAGCATTTTAATATAACATTTAACTCATTATATTTTAAATGGAGTCAAACTGCGCAGTTACTCGAAATAATCAGCTAATACTGCAGAGTAAAAGATTCAATTACATTTCATTAGAGTAAGAGGTGTGATAACATAATATTGATATGATACTACAACAGGTTCAAATACATTCACCAAGAGCAATACTTAAGTTAATATGAGACTGATATGCTACTGAAACAAATTCATGGACAAAATTGGGCTAGAGCAATAGTTATGTTAATATGAGATTGATATGCTTCTGAAACAATTTCAAGGACAAACTTGGGCCAGAGTAATAGGTATGTTACTATGAGACTGATATGCTACTGAAACAAATTCAAGGACAAAATTGGGCCAGAGTAATAGGTATAGTTAATAGGATGTAGAATAAAGCAAACGTAAGATTGAAGTTTGTAAAACAAATAAAACTTTAAGTTATCAAAACAAATAGAATTTTAAGTCAGCAAGACAATCAAAAGCTTGATGTGTTAATAAAGCAACAGAAGCTTGAAGTTAGTAAAACAAACAGAATTTTAAAGCAAATTAAGCAGAAGGTCTAACTTAGTAAAACAACAAACGTTTTAAGTTGGCAATCATATAGAATTTTAAGTTAGCGAATAAAATAACAACAGAACTTGTAAGTTTGTAAAGCAACAGAAGTTTTAAAGTTAAACTAAAATTAAGAAGATATTTTTTACAAATGCACACCAAAAATTCACCTTGAAATTGTGCTTAAAGATCTAAATAGGTCTTTGAAGGCAGTGGAAAAGCTAAAGGATTTGTAAAAATCACTCATATGGATTTCTGACTGCATTGTAATATTTGAATGAAATCCTTATATATTATGCATACATTGTACTTTTTTCACATGGACTTATGTTTTAACTGAGCAATCTTTTCAGTATATTGAAAATTCAGTTTTCTGAAATATTAGAAAACTAAAATGTCGTTTTGCAAAGAAAATTATGAAGATATTTTTGTTATTGTTACTGATCAGTCTACTCTGATAAGTTACAAAGATATTAGCATTAGACATTACTGAATGACATAGACAAAGTGATTAATGAAGACATTAGCATTAGACATTACTGAATGACATAGACAAATTGATTAATGAAGATATTAGCATTAGACATTACAGAATGACATAGACAAAGTGATTAATGAAGACATTAGCATTAGACATTACAGAATGACATAGACAAAGTGATTAATGAAGACATTAGCATTAGACATTACTGAATGACATAAACAAAGTGATTAATGAAGATATTATTAGGTATTATTATTGATAAAACTTGAACAATGTGATTAAGAGTTATATTATCAGTAGATACTACCTTATAATCACATTAATAGTGAAGTGTTATTGATTAGGCATTACTTACTTGAGTATGCACTATGATGATGACCTGACCTTTACTCGGAACTCTTATTGTTCTTACCAAGTGAATCGAAACTGTATTTCGTTAACTCTTTGTTTACTGTGTGCAGATATTTTTTTTTGTAAATTTGTAGAATATTATTAAAAAAAAATCACAGCAAAACATATTTATTTATTTAAAATGTATGTTTTACAAATGAGTGTGAAAGAATTAACAAGAATGTCATGATGAAGAATATTAATGGTAAGTTGTTAATTGTGTTTTGTATTTGTGAATATAAACATCTTGATAAAGTAAAGAAATAAGGTGTTTTATTATGTTCAGTTGCAGATAAGAAAATGAAATTTTATTATGTTCACTGTGTGAATTAAAAGTCTTTTTCCATCACTTCTAGATTTTATCTACATTATGTTTCCCATTGTTATTGTGAAATCATGAATTATTTTAGTACTTTATGTTACGTTTTGGGACGTACCGCACGTGCGTTCTATTTACTTAGAACGATGGTCGTACAGAGAATGTTACATGCTGAAACTTGAGTTATGTGTGTACATGTGTGTAAATACTTTGTACAATTTTGGTTAAATGTATACATAGACTCATTTTTGTTATAATGCGCACGTATTGCGGTAACAATTTGGAAAAATCTGAGGTTGTATGTGTTGGTGTGTGTTGTATGAGTGTCCGTGCCAAGACCGCATGCTTTGAGTTGTAATTGTCATCTTCGTTTATGTAAAGTATAATTTTGTTTGTTAACTGTTCTTTGAGCTTTTATTTTTTATACGTTCTTTTGTATCAGATATACATTTAGATAGATTCGCAATTCCCAAAACGGGGTCACAATTGAACTGTCCCCGGCATAGGATCGCCAAAAGCAATTCTTTCTCTTGCACTGAGTGTGTGTGTGTGTGTGTGTGTGTGTGTGTGTGTGTGTGTGTGTGTGTGTGTGTGTGTGTGTGTGTGTGTGTGTGTGAATGAAAGAGTGAGTTTGTGTTAACATAGAACATGGCAGTAAATTAAGTGTGATTAAATATTGACCGCAATGCGTATGTTGATGTAAGAGTTGAGCCTTCCATTGTTTCCCAAAGTAAACATTTTAAATGATTGAAGTACAATACAATTTACAAAATCTCGAGTGTGACGAGTTTTAGGTAAGGCAGATTACATTTGAGAAGAGGTTAGTTTCATTTTTAAAGTAAATATGAATGCATACAATAGTATACATAGGTTTGAATATGAATTTAAATAATTTAGAATCTGTTCCAAAGATTAACAGTCTGAAAAGTAAGTTTTCAGTTTCAGTTTCTTTAATATATTTTCAACAGAGAAAGGTAATCATTGTATTTACTTTTAAAATTTAGCGCAAGAAAAATATATTCTTTGTATGAACTCACACAAATTATATGGGAATATATATGTGTGTGTTTGTGTGTGTGTGTCTGTGTGTGTGTGTGAGAGCGAGAGAGAGAGCATGTATGTACGTACATATTGTTTAATGAATTTCATGTATGTTGATTGACATTTGTACAAAGGTTTGGAAACACATAGTTGGATATTGAATAGATTAAACTTGTTGCTATAAACAAGGTCAACAGTTTTTAAAAAAAATTATATATATATAATGCTGCTTAAGTTCAATCGTGCTTTGTCTTTGACCTAAAGTATATAAAGCGTGTAATAAACACTATTTCAATGCCATCTATACAATCTATCTAGCTATATGTTTGTACTTATCCCTGCATGGCATATCAAGACTTAAGTCACATTTGACACTTTTTGACATATCAGTAAGTCAGTCGATGTAGAAAATTTAAGTTTTGATGTTACTTTATTTCAGTCTTTTATTCACTCATTATTTCTTTAGTTTGCACTTCGTTTAGCATACATGAATCCAGCAAAAAAATATTTTACTTAGAAATGTTACTGTATATCATTTGTTCATTGTGAAAGATGATTTATTGCTAATGGTACTTGAGTAAATTCTGCATTTATTACTGTTCTGACGTAGAGCCATTTATTTCCCGAAAACAAAACATTGCCACAAGGAGAACACACAACAAACAAACAAATAAAACACACCCACTCCATTGAAAAAATATATAAATTAATGGAAAGAGGTGCACTGAATGCGTTTACTGCAGTCTGTAGCCGACCATGTTCACCATTCTAGTATTATATCACCTCACTGTTTCCTCTTTTATACAAAGTCCCATGTTCCGACTACTATATAGTATTATATCACCTCATTATTTTCCTCTTTTATACAAAGTCCCATGTTCCGACTACTATATAGTATTATATCACCTCATTATTTTCCTCTTTTATACAAAGTCCCATGTTCCGACTACTATATAGTATTATATCACCTCATTATTTTCCTCTTTTATACAAAGTCCCATGTTCCGACTACTATATAGTATTATATCACCTCATTATTTTCCTCTTTTATACAAAGTCCCATGTTCCGACTACTATATAGTATTATATCACCTCATTGTTTCCTCTTTTATACAAAGTCCCATGTTCCGACTACTATATAGTATTATATCACCTCATTGTTTCCTCTTTTATACGTAAGTCCCATGTTCCGACTACTATATAGTATTATATCACCTCATTGTTTCCTCTTTTATACGTAAGTCCCATGTTCCGACTACTATATAGTATTATATCACCTCATTGTTTCCTCTTTTATACGTAAGTCCCATGTTCCGACTACTATATAGTATTATATCACCTCATTGTTTTCTCTTTTATACATAAGTCCCATATTCCGACTACTATATAGTATTATATCACCTCACTGTTTTCTCTTTTATACATAAGTCCCATATTCCGACTACTATATAGTATTATATCACCTCATTGTTTTCTCTTTTATACATGTCCCATATTCCGACTACTATATAGTTATATCACCTCATTGTTTTCTCTTTTATACATAAGTCCCATATTCCGACTACTATATAGTATTATATCACCTCACTGTTTTCTCTTTTATACATAAGTCCCATATTCCGACTACTATATAGTATTATATCACCTCATTGTTTTCTCTTTTATACATGTCCCATATTCCGACTACTATATAGTTATATCACCTCATTGTTTTCTCTTTTATACATAAGTCCCATATTCCGACTACTATTTGTTACACTCAGGCATGGACATATGCATATTTTATAGGTACCCTACAATACATACGTGCGCAGCGCACACTAGGCACTCTCTCTCTCTCTCTCTCTCTCTCTCTCTTACACACACACACACACACACACACACACACACACACACACACACACACACACACACACACAATTCCGTGCATCACGAACTCTTCTATACCTAGAAATAATGATTCAATGAAGCAAATACCGAGAAACAAATCTAATTTTTGTATGCCTGTTCAGATACATCATGTGTGTCTGTTCACATACATCATGTATGTCTGTTCATATACATCTTGTATGTTCATATACATCATCTATGTCTATTCATATACATCATGTATGTCTGTTCGTATACATCATCTATGTCTGTTCATATACATCATGTGTGTCTGTTCATATACATCATGTATGTCTGTTCATATACATCATGTATGTCTGTTCATATATGTATGTCTATTCATATACATCTTGCATGTCTGTTCATATACATCATGTGTGACTGTTCAATACATCATGTATGACTGTTCATATACATCTTGCATGTCTGTTCATATACATCATGTATGTCGTACAACTGCTTTGCATATAAATCAATTGCTTTGAAATTGGTGGGATTGTTTTACATAATGTCAATTGTTATACAAGTCGTACAACTTTTTCACACTTATAGCAAATGTGTTATATGCTGCTAAATTGTTTGACATGTATAGTGATATACATATTGTATAACTATAAGTGTTTCTCACATATGAATTATTTTACTTATAGAATATTTAGTATTTTGTACATTTTTTTACGCGATACGCTAGTATTTTTAATGCGTGCCACACACTCGCTGGAGAGCCATTTAATGCCTGCCACAAATACACTCGCTGGTGAGCCACAGTCTCACCGGGAAGGTAAAGGCTCGGCCATGCAACCAATAGCAATAACAATGCTCATATATCAAGTTCGAGTAGATTATTCTTAGATGAATTGTAAATATTTAATTAACAAAAAGTTTACCATAGTTCTGAGGTAGTTTCATGAATCATTAGGTATTTTGAATTATATTGTTAGACATGGGAAGAATAGTCTTGTAATTGCTTAGCAGTAAACATGAACTTGATGTACAAGGTAAGCAGAATAGTCTTGTAATTGCTTAGCAGTAAACATGAACTTAAGCAGAATAGTCTTGCAGTTATCTCAGTAATACACATGAACTGGATATATAAGGTGAGCAGAATAGTCTTAAAATTGCCACAACAATACGTGAACTAGATGTACAAGGTAGCCAGAATAGAATTGCTGTTACCATAGCAATAAACATTAACTAGATGTACAAGGTGGGCACAGAGAGGAATCAGCATGGATTACTTCTCAAGATGGCAGCCAATTGCGACTTGAAGTCTCCCGAAATGACAACAAATGGTAGTATGACGTTGGTTGAGGGACAGTAAAACCAGTAGGCGATTAGAAAATGTGTTATCACTTTTGATAGTGGATGATATGGTCCCAGGATAGTCGTTATATTACATTATATATTATATTATCTATTATATTATATCTCAATACACGCTGAGCGTAGTATTCTAATCCCTGGCAGCCATCTTCTATGTCGAAGAAATTAATAAGTGTTTTAAATATAAGTACGGTAGAGTAAATTTTACTTTTTTTCTACAATATAATTTAGAAAGTTGCTTTTTGGTCAACCTAGAATAGATATAGCAATCTAAGTGTAGTGATTGTGTGGGTGAATGTAACTAAAGTGTGGTGATTGTGTGGGTGAAAGTAACTAAAGATGTTGGTTTTGTGTCCTACATTAACTCCATTCACACCCGCAGCTAAAGGCGCAAAAAAATTCACAAAACGACGTGACTGGTCACTCATCACATTGATAGATAGTTATAGGCTTGCCCCACTCACACCCAGTCACGCCTAGACAGGTCTAGGTAATTATTAAAATAAAGAGACAAGTCTGATAAATGAACTAGAGACATTTAATATATAATAACGACTTGATTGAAACCACGGGTTGCTAAAAGATAAAATAACAGACTTGGAAATGTTACAGTAGACATGCAAGGTTTATATAAGCACTGATATAACTAGTTATAACATAAGCATTCACTCCATTAAATGAACACACGTTATAAAGGGTCAATAAGTTTACACTCCCTAAATAAAGCTTGCAGTTGCATCTCTACCGAGGATAATGATCTGCACTATTTCATCTGGGGAGGATACTTTTAAACCCACTGAAGTCGAAATAAACGATGTCTTCTAGACAGGATTGCTGACTGTCGATGAGTGACTGAGGCCAAGATAGGATGGGCTGAGGTAGACTGGTAGCCACATTATGAGCACAGATCTGGAATGCAACAGACATCTTCACCAGACAACAAAAAGTAGCAGCAGTGGATACAATAAGAAATATACTTCAACAAAGACTGTACAGTAAATAATATAAGAAATATACTTCAACAAAGACTGTACAGTAAATAATATAAGAAATATACTTCAACAAAGACTGTACAGTAAATAATATAAGAAATATACTTCAACAAAGACTGTACAGTAAATAATATAAGAAAATATAAAATGGTTAGTAACTTTTATATACAGCTTAGCAATAGAAATGCTCTCTCATATATAAAAAAAATAGTTCTAACATTTCAACAGGAGAAATATATAATGTATTTCACATGCATCTTGATCCGGTTATTTTCAGCTCGGACAGGTAATAGTGACGCGTTGTCTCTCCTCTGTAAAATTTTGACAGCCGGACTACTCGCATTTTAGTCCTCAGTTTCTAGAATTTTCTATTCTTTTCTAACCTAGTTCAATTGCATAATTCGGTCAGTAGCATGAAGTAAATAAGCAGTGCACATGCGCGAATAGTCAGCTAGTCATGTTTACACTCTTTAAGGGGTTAACATCCGAGAGAGCAAATTACACACCTTGCTTTTTAATTTTGCCTTCTAGTTTGCTTCTATTTTGTATAATTAATATTGTGTAGCATGTAATTTGTTTTTGTCCATAGAGTAGTCTATTGTGCAGAAATTAGTTACTAGTTCACGCCTCGCGCGCAGCCAGAGGAATGTATGTTAAATAGCCTAAAATAGACCGTTAGCCCACACGTGCAATGTAAAGAATGGGGTGAGTTATTTGCAGAAGGGATGAAGTTAACTGGATGCACCGTAACCATATATGGGCATTTGGGTTCCTATCATGACGTTTGGAAACTGGTCAGACCTAAATAGGTATTCGCCATCTAAAAACCATCCATTCACACTTTGCTGTCCGGGAAAAGCAATTCAGTGAATGCAAGAACAATGGTTTTAGCAAGATACTGGATTGTTGGGTCCTTGTTTTTCTTTTGGTTCATTCTTTACTCCTATTGTGGATTGGAACAGAACTCAACTAGATCTAGAAATCCCATCCTGACATCAGTCCGATCTGAGTCGCGTCATTAAATAAAGACTGTGAATGCAGATCCAAAAAGCTCAAAGTCCGACTACTCACCATGTGTTTAACTTCAAAACCACTCGCCATTGATAATCTCTTTCCTATAAACATTTTGACTAATGGGATAGTGAACGCTCTCTTTGGCATATATTGTATCTCGAAATAATTTTATTCTTTCTTCTTCTTCTTCTTCACGATCACTTCTTTTCCCCACAGGAATTGCGTGGAAACTTTTCATCTTCTTGATGTTCTCAGTTTCTGAGATTTCCTGTGGGGCCTTCCTCCTTACTCTGTTCTAGGAGGGTAGTAATGTTAAAAAAAAAAATAAAAAATTAGAAGATATATATAGAAGATTATTCTTTATTGATTTCATTAGTAAATTTTTGTTTTCTTATCCCACATCTTAATTAATTCTTTGGAAAGACCGTTAATGGAAATTCGCTGGGGATGAGACGTATATGAGTGAATGACTATTAATTAATTAAGATGGAGAGATAACGTCACCAATTCCAGAAGGCAACATCAACTAATTTACTTCTACTATATGGTATGATTAATTGACTATAAAGTTAATGGTTGGATTCAATATATAATGGCTGTTAGGGCAGCCATGGGGCTGTTATCGGCATTAAAACCAAATTCATATTTAATCATTCAGTTAGTTAATGTTGTGACATGGTCGTTAAAATAAACCTACGTGTGACACACTCTATTTGCACTTTTAGAAACTCTAAGAACAGCTCAAGGACAAGACTCACGTTTATCTTATTAAGTACAATTTAAGTTGCACCTGGTGCTATGCATTCCTGTGTTGACCGGGCAACTGAGAGAGAGGAAGAAGAAAATTCTTGGCTCTATGCCAGTACTAAATCTCATGCTGGAAAAAACATAAGAAAATTTCTCACTTTAAAACTATTTGGTTTAAGTGTTGGTTATAAAATTATCACACCGGGTGATTAGAAAATCGTACGTCTGCGCAACGTGAGGGCCGTGTGCCTACAAGAATGAAAATAACGTTGCTCATACGTAATCATAGAAGACTAACAGTATGACCTTTTCTCCTGAACGAAAATTTCACCCGATAAGATTAACCAATCAAATGTGCACCAAACTTAGAATCAACGAGCCCACATTAACAAGCATGAAGCCGAAGCGATGCTTCAGCTTAATTAATTTATTGATTCTTTAATTATAAGTATAAATATAATAACCCTAACACATTGTACTGCAAAATACAAACATACTACAACATCAATGGTAGGCGAAATCACTACAAACAAGACAGTGAACCCACTGCTAGAGACAATTTGAAGTTCACCACTCAATTAAAAACTCAGAATAAAGGACCTTGATTATGAAAATGTCAACGGATACTTTGTCATTAGCCACCAACTTCAGTCTACATTAGCCAGAAGAGAGCGGACATTTTGAGAAGTAATTAAAGTCAATGTACGTAACATTTTCCATGATGGCTGCTGTTACTAGCATGTGTCACAATCATGCAGTTTGCAACAAGTCGCACTCTTTCTTAATTAGATGATGGTCCAATGTACTCCTTCTAGGCACATTACCCACAACTGTTCCAGAGTTTCACATGTGTTAACAAAGCACATCGTATAGAATAGTCCATAACTTTGCATGCACTATCAAAAGCACATCACATGGAGTGTTCTAGAATCTCTGTGAGCATTACTCATTACTCAACACACTATGAAGAAAGTGAAAAATAATCTTCACGAATTCGAGACCAAGCTAAAGTCTCATTTGTATTGGCTCTCAAACAGAATTCACCATGAATCAACTTAAAGCAAAATATTTATAAGCCGCAAGATAGCAGAGACCAACCCTAGTCTACAATATGTTACAACTGTAACTAACAGACGTGTAGACGTTATTTACAAGAAAGGGAATTTGTATAGAGAAACAAAGAAAAAGGGTGACAATAAGAAAAAAGTAGTTGTACCCAAAAAGAAACAAAGAAATTCTTACTCTCACACATGATAGTCTGACTGGAGTACATATGAGCAACAAAATGACGAATGAGAAAATAAAGAAAGATGTTTTTGGTGGGGCATATGTAAGTGTAAGGGAGTATGGACACACATCTCCCCTGGTCACTCAGGTTTATAACTGGTGAACATGTGGACTTGAAACTTGAAGCTTGAAACTCAACACACAAGAATCAAAAGGTGAAACTTGACACTGAAAGTCCACTTGTTCACTGCAACACATGATTAGGGAGCAAACCTAAGTTTCCTGTTTATCACAATACAACTCCATTCTATCTTACACTGCAACTTTCAGCTTACAATTTCCTGCAACATTATACATTAACCTGAAGCACAAATATGGCACAATAAATGCAGCATATCAAACAATGCCAAATGTTAGCACACTACATGTGTGCAGCTTAGTTCAAACAAATAAAAGTCAACTCACATAGTACATCTCTACATAAACACAAGTATAACATATCAATAGTAAAAATGTGTGAAATATCCCTTAGTCCATTCTATCTTAATCAGTTTTAGCTAATGACTGCCTTTCAAACCCAGACTTATTCCTTCCACACCAAATTCAAAAGTGATTAGATAGCAGAATTTTCTACAGCAAGAGAACTTAAACTCAACCCATTGGCTAGTCTCTTTCTCGCAAATCATGATCATTGGATAATAGAAAACTACTTGCTCAGTTTGCATTACATCAGCAATCTAGAATTTCTTGCCTGGAGCTGTTTACTTCCACTCAGACACTTTCAAAAATAACGCCATAAGGAGTGCCCAAGGTCAGGTTACTCTGACAATTTAGCAATTTAACAGCTTAAATTTAAAATAGGGAGGGGCAAATTTACTCTGTCACCTAATTGTCCCTCCCTAACTAAGTTGCTTTATGCATAGCCCCTTATTGAGCAACGAGGAGAGACCAAGGTAGTGTTCAATGAGGATAGACGATTTAGTGTTCAATGGCAGACTGAGTAACTGTTCAGTGCGAGAGAATCAGATGGACGATGTATAATCTTATCAATTCGTCAAATAAAAGCTTTATCAATTAATATTTTTGCTGCAGTTATTTTTCTTAACGGCACTGTCCCTCAAACACGAAGTTGTGACTGTAGCAGTTGCTATGATTAAAATGTAAATTTATTATGATTGTTGTTTACTTTAATTTGCTTTTGTATTATGTATACGCCAAGCCGTCGGCATCGAGTTCAAAATTGTCTCCCCACTACCCCGATATACTCAGTGAATCGCTCAGAGATGACGGTAGTGTTACTATTGTAGATGTGAATCAGAGGACACAAGTCTCGATCAATGTTACTGAAGGAAGTTTTATATTAGAGTTTTAATATTCAGTCTGATGAAAAGATTAATTCAACTTAAATTTGGATTGCTGAATAAATGTTTTATGATATTATTCAATTGAGTTACCTATTTTGGTGAGCATTTTGCCATTAAGACCCAGTAATTTTTGTATATAATTTTGAGAGAGAGAAAATAAAGTAAATTAATAAACAATGAATGTTTCACTAGGTAACACCATTATCATTGGTAACAAATAGTTGACAAAAGGTGAAAAGTATCTTCTCAATTACCCTGGATTAACGCCATTGCCAACGCACAGGGAATACAAACACTGCTTAGCGGCTTGAATGTCAAACGTTGTCAAAGTCTGTCTTCAGTGTAGCACGCTGCACGCTGGCTGAGCAGGAGCGCTATTGACGCCCGGGGTGATTAGACAGGTTACAGTGTGAAACTTAACACCTGCTTGCAGTGAAAAGAGGGTCGAGACTGGCGCACTAGTTGCTCAAGACAACGTCGCGACTGGCATTTTGATTTTTATCGACGAATACCTAATTTGACACAGCCACAGAAATGTCGAGACAATAGAATAGCGCTTTGAATACCTACACTGTTGCAGTGACAAGGTGTCGAGACTGGTGTTTTTAATTGTTTATTGACAAATACCGAGATCGACGTAGTGACAAGGAGTCGAGACTGGTGTTTTTAGTTGTTTATTGACAAATACCGAGATTGACGTAGTGACAAGGAGTCGAGACTGGTGTTTTTAATTGTTTATTGACAAATACCGATTGACGTAGTGACAAGGAGTCGAGACTGGTGTTTTTGTTTATTGACAAATAGCGAGATTGACGTAGTGACAAGGAGTCGAGACTGGTGATTTTGTTTATTGACAAATACCGAAATTGACGTAGTGACAAGGAGTCGAGACTGGTGTTTTTGTTTATTGACAAATAGCGAGATTGACGTAGTGACAAGGAGTCGAGACTGGTGTTTTTGTTTATTGACAAATACAGAGATTGACGTAGTGACTGGGTACCGAGTTTGGCAGTTTTAACTGATTAACGAGGAATACCAACAGATGCAATGACAGGTACCAAGTGTTTTAATTGCTTATAGACGAATACCGAAACTCAGTGACTGAATGGACAAAACATTACGTTTTGAATTCTGACATCGATGTAGTGACAAGAGTAGCGAGAGCGAAGCATTTTGATTATTCATAGACATTACTGAGGTGACAGTACTGTCAAAGTATGGCACAATGATTTATGATACATAATACATTTACCCATATGTCTAGACCAAGCAAAGTGACTTATCTATACATATAAATTTGAAAATCTCTTTGTCTACTAAGCACAACATATATATCAATCGTTTCGTCTTGATGACACGTAACCTTTAGACTTTTGCTTAGAAGCCTGAATTGGGATTTTAGGCTCCAAAGCTACAAAAATAACGAATTTTTCAGTCAGTTTGTCTGCTACAAAAACCAAGAACTCTCATTTAAAGCCCAAGAACTCTCATTTAAAGCACAAGAGCTCTCATTTAAAACCCAAGAGCTCTCATTTAAAGCCCAACATTTCATATATCAATGGATTCAACTTCATGACAGGAAGCTTGTAGGCATTTTGAGATCCGAACTGGGATTTTAGGCTCCCCAACCCTCCCCCCCCCCAAATAATAAATATTTCACTCAGGAAAGACACCAAGAAGAATGTATTTCAATTCGTGCAGTGAATCCTCTTAGCCATATAAAAGCAGGCCTGGCAAAGGAACTGGACGAGGCATTGTGTGGAGTTCAGGTGATTGTTTAATGACAAAAGAACTCTGGACAGAGAACATGGAAGTGAAGGGTGGATGAATTGGATGAGAGAACTGGCTGTTACATGTAGGGTTGTTGTAATGACCCTGCTACAGCATTAATTATCCAAATCATTAATTATGATTTTAGTTTTAATGCTGATAACAACACCACAGCCTATCTTACTCTTCCAGCCACTGTATTATTTCACCCAACATCTTACGTTTTATGGGACAACAATTAACATTCACCCAACATCTTACGTTTTATGGGACAATTAACATTCACCCAACATCTTACGTTTTATGGGACAACAATTAACATTCACCCAACATCTTACGTTTTATGGGACAATTAACATTCAATACAGAAAGAGTAAATTATTTGATGTAGCCTTCTACGATTGGCGAATTTATATCTCCTTCTTTATTAATTAGCAATCATCCATCCATATATATGGTTCACCACCACCATCACCACCCCCAGCCAATCCAATTAATGGTCGTTAAAAAGAATTAATTAAGATAAGGCATAAAGATAACAAGAATTTTATAATAGGAACAAATAAAAGAAAAATAACTTCAAGTTACAAATGAATATGAATGGGTACATGAGCCAATTGCCCATATCAATACAAGAAAGAGTTTACACAATCACACACTGTCTTTGGGTTTGACTGCGAGGTTTGAGTACTGTGGCAGAGTAAATTTGCCTATTCCTTTTCTAGACTGATTGTTATATACATTGTTAAATTGTCAAAGTGACCAATCAGGTGCAATGCATTCGACATACAGATAAATAAATAATAATTCAATAGGCAACACATTACTAATAGCAATTGTAGAAAATGAAAATGGAGTGTAACATTTAAAAGAGTGGGCTGTAATTGATGTAAAATTGTAAATCCTTACAGTGGCTTTCAAATATTTTAGTAGTTCTTATGTTAGTTTACTTGTCGGGCAATTGCCGGACATTTAGCATGTGAATTATTCTTAACGGACATTATACCCTAAGAATTTTGGTAAATCAGTTATTTAGTACACTCATTTCTCGAAGGGAGGAAGTTTTGTATATTGGGTCTGAAACTTATTTGGTAGATGATTTATTGAGTAAATATATACTTTAGACTGAAATATTTGGGGCTATGAGTGATTTCCCCTTACAGATAATTGGACTTATTTATGCGTATAGCAGACGACGATAGTTTTATTGGGTCAAATAAATAAATATAATTATGTCAATATAATATACACCATAATCTGTCACCCATGTCAAAAGCTAATATTAGGCCAAGCGAAATTTTCATGCAAGCAAAGCTCTGTGTGTATAGGACCATCTCTCATGACCCGCCTAGCATCGCTACACCCCAACCCCCAATAACTACCAGCCAGCACTTAATACTGGCCATGACCCACTTCAGGTGGCTGCAGGCTGGCTTGACTCGCAAAGGGTATATAACTCGCAGTTTGCGCGGGATGCATGGAAAACAGAGCATAAGGCACACTGGCTTCTCCCTGGAAAAGTGCAATATTTAGCTGACCTGGTTATCCTTATATATGTATTCTAGCGCATAGCCTTGCCGATTAGGGTGAGTATGAATTGGTTTAACTATATATGTTAAAAAAATTGCTTGTTAGTATATTTCTTTTGTCAATTTAGTAAGCAGTGATTGCTTAAAGACGCATATTTGTTTAAATCATCAGAGTGCATCATTGTCTGATAAATATCTAGTGTATTCATTAATGTGTTATTACTATAGAATAATTATCTTTAAACCACTGAATTATGTTGTTCAGTAACAGCTTAGTAATACAATATTGGAGGATGGAAACTTAGATGTTCTCTCATTAATTTCGTATCCCATTTAGTACTATCCTATCTGAAGGTAAGCAAGTTAAACTCGAATTTAACAAGGGGACCGATTCTTGCAGATCGGCACTCTGTAACTCAGTGACAGGAAGTGCACACAAGGCCGAATGACCAAGACCCTTGAAGACTCGGTGACCTAATTGCCACCATTTTCACAAGGATGACCAGTGGAGCCGGCTGCAGACTTGTTGTACCAAAACTGTAGCACAGTAACTCAACAAAAGATGATGATGAGTGTAGGGGGCGCTTCCGGCTTCCGCCGCTTTCGCGCTGGGTGAGGGGGTTGTGGGGGAAAGGGCGGGTCAACAAAAGAGAAACAGTCACCAGCTTTAAGTTGTTAGGCTTAAGCCAGTTTCCATGACTATCATACAGCAAATAGCTTTTACCCTAATGATTGAACAAAACCATAACACCATTTTCCTACAACAGGAAACCTTACTTCTCCCCATTTATAATCATTACTTCTGCACAATTACATTTATATGATTAAACCTTACTTGTCTGTCCTAGTTAATTTGTGAGGTATTGTAAGAATGTCAGAGTAAGGAGACAACTCTTTGGGGGCTCATTCAATTAGCTATGCTTGTCTTTCAATTCATTTCTATTATGCTCAGTAACTCTGATGATTGACAAGTGTGAGTGAGACTGTATTTTGCTGCATAGTTTAGGTGCTCCAAACCACAAATAGACTTATGTAAATGACCCACACACCACACCACAAACCGTCTCTGCCCACAGACCTCCCACCCAGGTCATGCATAAGCACCGCACAAAGACCTATTGTTTATTGGCTGAGTATTAAGCAAATACCCATGTCACCTGTGCTGACACGTCAATGTTACCTCTCTTCGACAACAAATAAAACTGCCTCAGTCAGAAAACATCGTCCCATAGAGTGAAAAAAAGTGTCAACCAATTATTTTTTGTACAACATATATTTATTCAACAAAATAAAACTATCATTATCTGCTAAATGTGCTTCAGACTGTAAAAACAAAACATTTACTTTACTGAAAGTTCAGTTATGTTTTGTTTTGTATTTTACTTGGGCAATGCTGGTATATCTGCATGTATATATTATAATAGATAGATACAGACAGATAGATAGGTGGGGTAAATTACGAGTAATGCTTTGTATTTTTGTATTTTTCTTCGCTTATTCTTGAGTGATTATTATTGTAATGTGTATATGTTATTGTAGATTATCAGTGCAATGTAGCATTCTTTGTCTAACATCTTGGTTAACCGTGTCATCCTCATTAGCACCGTAAACGTGCCGCCTAAGTCAGAACATTATGTTATATCGGAAATGGCTTGACCTGAAAGGGATTATTAAGGGAGAGGGATCGTAAATGGATGTTTAATCACCATATATGGTCAGTTGCGTTCCTTTACATGACGTAGAAGAATCGGGAGACGTAAAACACGAGGTATTTTTTCTCTTCCCTTGCTTTTATGTTTCTATCACTTGGAACAGCGACATCAATGGGGTTTTTATGCCATAGTTCTCACACAGATTTCTATGTATGTGTTTTGCCACTTCATTGTGTCGTTTGGTGTATTCTGTTCCAGCCAGAACCTGACATCCAGATAATATGTACTCTGTTGTCTCATCCATGGATTTGCAGAGTCTACATTTGGAATCATTTGAAATTTTTATTATTATTATTATTAGACATTAATAATAAATCAACAAATTTTAAAACATTGATTTCACTTATGTATGTATATTCAGCCTTACTATAGCACTTTCACACTACATGTGGTATAGTGCTATTATTATATAAGGAGAAAAAAGTGATATATTTTTATTTTCTAAATAAAAACCAGTGGACTCTTTCTGTACTACAAGCAACTAATTACACCATTTTCAGTTTTGAAAATATACTAAAATATACTATATACTAAAATATACTTATACTGATATTTTTATCTGGTTCTGACATCTTGTACTACAGGCGACCCTCTGTCCTAGTTGCAGCGTAACAAGCCACATTAGGTTATGTAACAATAGTACTGACATTTCTGTCCTAGTTACAGCGTAACAAGCCACATTAGGTTATGTAACAATAGTACTGACATTTCTGTCCTAGTTACAGCGTAACAAGCCACATTAGGTTATGTAACAATAGTACTGACATCTTGTACTACAGGCGACCCTCTGTCCTAGTTACAGCCTAACAAGCCACATTAGGTTATGTAACAATAGAACTGACATCTTGTACTACAGGCGCCCCTCTGTCCTAGTTACAGCGTAACAAGCCACATTATGTTATGTAACAAAAGTACTGACGAGCAAGAAAGACGTCGCAAGTTACAATTAGCAAAAAATATCTTGCAAGATATTTCTGTAAATAATAATAATAAATCACTTTAACAATGTTAAATATACAAAAGTCTAAATACAGTATTTCTGTTTCTCTTGCAATTACATGATAAGATAATAACACAAGAATGTATGCGGTAGAACTCCACAAAAACAATATATTCAAATGAACCAAGGTAACACTCTTCTGTAAACAATTATATTAAATCACTTTAACATAATTATTATTTCATATAAAAATCATCGTATAATATTTCTTTTTCTCTGGCAGTGAAACGGTAAGTAATGTTTGTGGCGTGTACGTGTGAAGTGCAGGAGGAGAGAATGACGAGAAAAGAATAAAATTTTGTTTTAATTAATTCCTCCCTTGCTCGCTGGTAAACGTTAACCCGGTTCTCTAACACACACACACACACACACACACACACACACACACACACACAGTAAACAAATACAAGAGACGAACAATGAAATGACGCGTCACAAACATCTGCCATATTTAAACATACAATATTCAGCCTAGCTCGCAAGCCCCCCCCCCCCCCCAATCTCCTTTGTGAATGAAGTCCTTATGACAAATACGAAGATGACGTGATGATAAAAGAAGTCAATAATCAGCTTAACAGGGAACTTAATAAACAAAACAATAGATTAAAATGAAAACAGAAATAAACCAAGATGGAGTGTCCAGATGGATTAAAATGACGTAGCACGTCATCACATAAGAGATGAGTTTAGTGCACGTGACTAAGTAAGAATAGCGTGAGCAGTGTCTTTCTGAGTGTTTTCTTTCAAAACTTATCTTCCACTCTGGTGACTGAAACAAAGAATGTCCACGGCTGTTTACTGGTGACGGCGTTTCGTTGTTTTATTAAGTCAGGCAAAACGATGGCGTAGTTTAGCATCCTCAAACTGACCAAATAGAGAGAGCAGTAAAATGGAGGTCACAGCAACTTATTCTTGGCTGGAGGTCCACTCGCACAAAATGCCAGAATGGAAAGAATAATAGAATTTCTCCTTATACACATTGCCAAAAATCATATGTGGTGACGTCATGATCACTCATTCAGGCAATGTAGAGAAAAGTGATACATATCTTTCACACTCGCTCTCGTTCACAAAATTAACCTAACAGTTTCACATTCTCCAGATCATGTTGGCCTATTCCCTATTCCCGAGTGGCCCGCAGGAGATATAAATCCCTGGATTGATGAACAGGGGACTGTTTCTTTAGGAATGCACGCACGGTAGGCCCAGGATTAGAGTTAGCATCCACTTACGATACCACACAAAGTGTCAGAGAGAGAGCGCCAATTTTGACTGCCAGTAAGCATCTGTGTAAAATTTACTAGCATGCCAAGATTTCTCAACGATTTAGCTGAAATACCTGCTTGTCTCCATTTGGTTTCACTTCGATTTGACCTCGGTCTTGATTGGGGATGACCTGTGAGCACCACTGGTAAGCTATCTGGGTGACAATAATATTTTTGCAGACATGTAAACTGAGTGAAAGTAGAGTCAGGAAGTGCAGAGAATTAGCTTCAAAATAATTTATGTATGCACCACTCTGTTTTCAGTGGGCAGTATACTATTAGGTATTTTAGAAAATTGTTTCGAGACATTTATCCCCAAAACAGACAAATATTGGTGGATTTTAAATACGTTTGATATTCTCATTTTGGTCCTTATGGTCTAATGTTTGTTTCCACAAAAATTGATTTTGAAATAAAATATTATTTGTCACTGTATTTATTAGAGAAAAGAAATTGAAATAAAGGTGGCCATATTCAAAATTATTTCAATATTGCAATATTTACCAGAGATAAAAGCAAATTAACTAAAACATACTGCAGTCAATAATGAAAATGTATGCATTAAACACAATTGACTGTTTTTCAGTAAAGCATTTGCAATACAAGAAATTCAGACGAACAGAACTACTTAGTCAAGAAAGTGATTCTATTTCAGCTGTAGATGTCACATCTAGTTTTCAAAATGTAGAGATCACTCCAAATAATTAATCCTTATTTAACAATCAATAACCATGTTAATGTTATTAAAACTCTAACTGAACGACTCTCCTCCTATTTTACTTGGCAGATCTATATTGCACTTTCAAAACTTTTGTTTTTAATATATATCTACATTGCGCTTTCAAATCTCTTCTTTCTTACATGCGTTTTCAAAACTCTTGTTTCTAATACATATCTACAGATCTACATTACGCTTTTAAAACTAGTTTCACTTTGCATATCTACATTGCACTTTCAAAACTATTTTTCTAATACAGATCTACATTGCACTTTCAAAACTATTGTTTCAAATTACATAGCCTATGGTGAGCGTTCTTCTGTGAACTAACTTTTTCTGTAGGTGGGGCTTCTTGCTAAGGGATAGGTTTTGATTGCTTCTGCCCCACCACCCCTTAAGCTGACCTAGAATTTTGGTCTTGTGAATGGTTATTCGTTTGTATTATGGTGGAAGCGTCACCAGTAATGTTTGAAATTTACTCCTAACAGAGTAGATGTTAATGGGATGGTTTACATCTCAAAGGAAGTGGATATGTGGTGGAATAAATTTGCCTATCCCTACATTTAAATTTAATTGTTATATAAATTGTTAAATCGCCAGAGTAGCCCAACTTAGGGCACTCCTTATGACGGTATTTTTGAAAGTGTCAGAATTTGAAGTAAACAACTCGAGTCGAGAATGTGCTAGAAATTGCTGATGTAATGCAAACTAGTGAGTAGTTTTTATTACCCAATGTTTAAGAACGAGACCCGCCAATGGGCAGAGATCTAAAAGTTTTACTGCTGTAGAGAAATCTATTGTCTAATCACTTGAATTTTAAGTGGCAAAGAAGTCGGGTCTTGAAAGGCAGCTTTTAGCTTTATGGTGAAGCAGCCTTTTCTTTACTAAATGTATGATTTGAATCTCCTATTTACTGATTGTAAACTGCTATGACTGACCATGATAGAGGCAGGAAGCAGTGTGTAAGTGTGGAGGATACACTACACTCCATTTGATTTATGGCAGCAAGATATGCTGACTACATGAGCAATTTCTGGTATAAGGAAGTACTAGAGTTGCTGTAATTATTATTCTGCTTGAAGAAACTGAAATGGTGAAAGAGTGCCCTGGTTTTGCTTCATGAGAATAACAGCCCATCAGTGTTGTTTTTTTTAAATTGTGTGGAGAGAGACGCATGGAGTTGACTGCAGACAATAAACTTGTGACATTGTTGCAAAAAGCATGCAAAAAAGACAATTGCTGCTTTGTCTAAAGCAGATTATGTAAAGTCTATTATGACTTATCTCTAATTCCATTTCTATTCCTCTGATAAGAACTACTCTGTGATTTGTATTGAATTGTTGAATTGTATGGGGGTTTTTTTGGTTATAAGATTGTGAAACAGTGAAATTATTTGAAAGTGTTTACATGAAGATACTGATGTTAAGTAATCTTTTTCATTGTAAATATCATATGTGTATTTGATTATTGATTGGATAAATTTATTGTTAAATTTAGTGACCTTCTTATACATATTGATAACCTTATGTTGGAGAAAAAAGTGGGTGGATGGGGACTCACTAAATATAGATTAAAGATGGATTTGTCTTCTTGTTTAGTAAGACTTGTTTAAAACCACTTCAGTTTTACATTTACATAAAGCCTCAGATTTAGCCTTACACCAAGTCTTGGGATAAATATTGCCCTACCTTTCACTGAGTACTAGTTATACTTATATGCATCAGCAGATGTTTCCATTGGAAACAACTCTTCTTTCCTAAGTGACACTTAACTCACCATCAGAGCGTAAATTTCACACCACTTTTAGTTTCACACCAGTTTTGTCAAACCAGTTTGTGCAAACTTGTAATTTACTTGATTTCTAAGGTTAACAGAATTTATAACTATCCAACGCAATCAAAATAAAGAATAACAACCCATTTGCGAAATCAGCGAAAGTTGGAAGCCATCGTGAAACCCAAATCACACAACAGCAACACGCCATCAGATAGGAAGTCAATTATACCGTTCTTCATAAAGCTACCGAACCCCACCTTTCAATTTCCTGTTCGCGTGTCTCTTTGTTCATGCAATCCGGGGCGAAGGGGGGGGGGGGAGGAGCAAAACAAGGGGACCGAAACTGGTGGAGGCCAAACTAAGGCCGATGTCTTTTCTTAACTGTTCGACAGACAGACGTTTGTACTACAAGTAACTTGAAAGAACTTGACTTGCAAAACTTTGCCTGATGCTAACCATACTCAGGTGTAGTGGTTGCCAGACAGGGAATGGAAAGAGTAGGCTTGCCTGAGGTTAACCATGCACAGGTGTATGTTTGCCAGGCTGGGAGTGAGGAGATATGTGCAAGTAAAATCCCAATATGTAGCTTAAGCCATCCGTAATAGTAAGCAATGTTTTTAGCACTTAATAGTGTAACAGGCCATAGAACATACAGACAACTTTGCTCCAGTTATATAATGATCACTGGATAATGAGACAAGTAATTTGTTGAGACAATTTAGTACTAAATTTCGGCTGAAAAAATATTTATGGGGTTACTTTTGAGAAAAAGAGATATTAGATTGAAGTGTGAGATGAGACTTGATTGAAAAAAGCGGACGGAGACAATCTGTTGTCGTCACGTGTTGTCTTTCTTACCTTCATTCCGTACTCTCTATCCCTTCTTACGTAGAGGAATACACAACAATATTAATAAGACGGGAATGGGCACTTTTCCAACTCACAATTTCTAACAGTCGCCTTTCAGCTAACAAAGAAACTGTTTGATCGAAAAGTTTGTTCAGCCAATAAAAACTGTTTTCCGCTTCCACATGAAGGCAGTTATCAGCGCTAATGATGGGGCATTTATCTGGGGATATTACCTGGGTTCAATTATAAGAGATAATTGATTTTCAAACAGACCTGTGATCTTGTCATTGCCTGCACCGTACAACTGTCGCCGTCACTAGGCACTGCATGCGAGGCAAGCGGCCGCGTTGTTAGTGAAACCCCTTTCTTCCGTTAGGACGGCTTGGGCCAGGATGTTCCGCTTCCAGTGTGGGTTTTACCCGCCATTGTTTCCAGTGCGCACGGAGCTAGAAGATTCCAACCTGGCATTATCTGAGATTTCTGCCATGCCGGCTTTTCCTAAACATCTGCACAAATCATTACAATCGTTTTCCTGGTTTGAATTATATTGACTTTAATGTTACGGACAACGCCTAACGTAACGATAGCAATTGCTGTCGTCTGCCACTTTTGGGATTATGCGTTGACTTGATAAATCTCCGATGAATTTAATGAAGCTATTTGAGTATGCGTCTGTTTATACTCAATGGGAATTGTTATTAACACATCTATTTACAGAGTATGCGTCTGTTTATACTCAATGGGAATTGTTATTAACACATCTATTTACAGAGTATTTTACTTTTCATCGAAACACGCTACTTACATATCCACATCACAGGTTGATTTAAAGACACACGCAACTTAGACACAGCATAAGCAGATTAATAAAGGAAGCAGGCCACATATACACTCACTGCACAGACTGAATTGTGAAAATAGGCAACATATACATTCAAAGCACATTTGGACTTTAGAAAGTTTTCCACAAGACCTACATGTTCACATCACTCTTTGACTTATGAAAACATATACATTTAAAATCACAGGTTGACTTATGAAAAAATGAAACACACATTCACAGCAAATGATGAGACGAAAACAAGCATATTTACAACGCGTGATAAAATGAAAACTAGCATATATACTGCACGTGATGACATGAAAACAAGCATATTTACTGCACGTGATGACCTGAAAACAAGCAAATTTACTGCACGTGATGACATGAAAACAAGCATATTTTCAACACAGGATGACATGAAAGCAATCATATTTACAACACGTGATGACCTGAAAACAAGCATACATACAAAACGTAATGATATGAAAACAAGCATATTTACAGGACGATTCGACACGAAAACAAGTATATTTACAACACATCATGACATGAAAACATGCATATTTCAACTTTGCTTTCGTGATGACACGAAAACAAGCGTATTTAGAACAGATAATTACATGAAACAAGTATATTTACAGGACGTAAAGACACGACAAAATCAGATTTACAGGACATGATGACATGAAAACAAGCATATTTACAGGGCATGATGACATGAAAACAGTCACATGTACATCACTTGAGGACATGAAAACAAGCTTATTTATAACACTGGGTGACAAGAAACTATGACATATGCAGATTCAAAAACAAGCCCATACACAATCTTACAGAAATTTACTGACGCAATCCATCACAGTATTATGGCATCATTGTTCTTATATTTGCGCTCTCACTGCTGGTACAAAGCCTGCTTTTAAACTGGTGCTACTGAAAGATTTATGCGCCCTTAGAACTGGTACAGAGAACATTAGGCTGCTTAAAAAGTGGGGCTATCGAAAGATCTGGACAGATTTGTGCACTACGGACTAGCGTTAAGATTATCTTTATAATTATGAGAGGATAGGAGTGTAAAGTTAGAACACTTTCCACTGAAGATGAGTAAAAGCTGTGCTTTCCAGTCTTGGATAGTGCAGTACTGACTGCACTCCGAGTCTCTGTATTTACAGCACCATTCTACTGATGGCAGTATGCTGAACAAAGGTAACAACAACAACAACTATCACCACAAATAGTAAGAGAAGACTTAATGTGCTTAATTAATAGAAATTCTAAGCACTTAAAAATATTCTAATAATAGTTTGTGTATTAGATTTAAATCTAAATTAAATTCTATACAAAAATGCTAATAATAGAACGTGTTGAAACTTTGAGAAAGCAATATTTAATTCAAATAAAGTTAGTGCGAAATCTTCTGCTGCTTCTTTGCTAGAATATTTGATAATTGGCTGCAGCGTTGTGAAAGACGAAGCGCTGCATTGACGTCCATTCCGTTTCTCTGTTTGGTTTTTAAGATTGACATGGCCGAAAGTCTTCTCACACAAATAGGTAGTGCAATAATTAGAACAATAATTTAATAGTTTGTTACTGAGAGATGGACACACAAATAGGTAATGCAATAATTAGACCAATAATTTAATAGTCTGTTACTGAGAGATGGATATATTTTTGCCAATGACATGCAAAGTTGGGACATTGATTGCATTTCATGTTTGGACACGTGAGTGACATCAGAAGACAACTCGATCAGACACTCTTTCTCACGAGGAATAAGTGCGCATGCGTTGACATCTTCCATTAAGGGATTATTAATCCAAAGGTTACATTTAAAATGATACTCATTTTCAAGTAATCATTATTAAAGTTATGAGCTAACTCTCTTAAATGCTGACTTTTTTATATTGAATATGACTTTCCGATTGACGTCAGCAACAATGAAAAGAATCTTGCAAAAGTGAAAACATTTCTCTATCTTCCTCTTGTACGCGAGTATCCCAAGGAGCCAGCTTCTTTTTGAACGCATCCGTCATTTCTCAGTGTAAAAGTATTTATGCCAAATCCCTGAAGAAAAATATTAAGTTCGTTGAGAAGGCTAAATATGTCCTCAATATAAACAAGTTTAGACATCCATTCCTCATCCAACAAAGGCTCTACTAGGACAGTTTTGCTCTCGCACAAACTGCTTTACTTCTTCCCTCAGTCCGACAAGGTGTGAAACAACGCTTCCTCTTGATAGCCATATCATTTCTGCCTAGAGAAGATGTTGGTGTTGCGAGTCCACACACTCACACAGTGTCGAGAACAGCCTGGAGTTCATAGCTGGACGGCGAATTTAATGTATGATCTTCACCGCGTCATTCATAACGGTGTTTAGTTCACGAACCGGCAGGAATTTTTTACGGACAGGAGTTTGAAAACCACGGCACTATACAGTCTGCATAACATTACATGTATTGGCAAAAGGGATGCATTACGTATTCAATACGCTATATTGTCTGCACAGCACTACATGCATTGGCAATAGGGATGTTGTACAATACAATACTCTGTACTGTCTTCACAACATTTCATGCATAGGGAAGAGGGATGCAGTGCATATACAAATCTCTGCACCATCAGACCAAAACATACAAATGATCATAATAAAATAAGAATAAACCGTTAGTAAATATGCTGTTTCGTGATTGAAGAGTACAGCACGATACTAGAACTAAGTACAGAGCGGTACTAGAACTAAGTACAGAGCGGTACCAGAAGAAAGATTGACTGTACACAAGGTTACTAGGGCGGGCCAAGCACAAGGCATCTCCAGTATTAAAACTAGACTCATTGATCGCAAGCACATAAAGATGGACTCAGCATTCAATAAACTAAGTGTCTTATTGTCGGCAAGGTCTCTAGCACAAGATTACGTTACAAAACATCTTAAATTAAACTGCATAGTCATATAAACACTAGGGCTAGACTAAAAGAACAAAGCAGCTGCAAGAACCAAGTTAAAATCACTGGTCAAAAGGTCACAGAGCGACAAGGATAGACTGAGTGAAAACCAGAAAATCAGAAAAACATTTTAGACTGACTGGTCAAAGGTCAGTTGTGCTAGGTCATGTTTGAAACAAAGTTTCAAGAACCAAATTAGGCTAGCTGGTCAAAATGCCACCGGGGTTAAATAAATACAAAGCAGTTCCAAGAGCCAGGTCCTACAAAAACCTGATTATTGATCCAAAGTGTCACAGAGAAAGGCGTTGCTTTCTGTCTTGATCAGTTGACCGTGCCTCGCTTTCATCTCCATGTTTCTCCGAGCCGCTTCACAACGATTCCCCGTTATTTTTTCTCTCTCTCGTTCTCTCTTTTTCTGTGTGGTTACATGTGCGTGTGTGAGAGAGAGACAGATTGATATTTGTGCTTTTGTTTATTTATGCACACATCTTTCTGTGTTAGTGTGGGTGGGTGGGTGGGTGTGTTTGTGATCACGCATGGTAATAGGAGTTTAACGTATCCTCAGAAAAGTAATGGATTATCATGTCATTTCCTAGGGCTTGCACTTGCTTATTTTTTTTTTTATGACTGTTTCATTTGTGAAGGTTTGCCAATGACAAAAAGAAAATAAGATTGTGAACTTAGCGTGACATCAGCACGTGAACAAGACCCACGCCAGTCTTTTAGACCCGAGGGGCGGGACCAGAGCGCTCGTACTTCCAAAAGGTGTTTCCAGCATCATTAGCAAGTGAAGTTGAGTGCTCGCGCTTTGTTTTGTAGGCAATTTGCAAGGCGAAGGGGCGAGAATGAGCATCCATACGGGTTAGAACATTGCTCCCATCTGTCGAATAAAGAGTTTCAACGTATATGCTTGCATTAAGACATGGTAATGTTCATTAGAAAAGTAAATGTTCACACTTTCGCTTCATCCTCCGAGGACAAACAGACTCGTGCGCAACCGCTTAAGACAGGGGTCGGGAACCTATGGCTCGCGAGCCAGATGTGGCTCTATTGATGGCTGCAACTGGCTCGCAGACAAATGTTCGATTATAAAAAAAAATTTCTTTAGACTCCTTTGATCTACATATTAATTGCATATCAATATTTCATTCTACAAATGAGCTAAAGTCTACTAAAGTCTCAACGCCTGCATGAAGCTTAACCTCACCACGTATCAACCAGACTACAGAGCCATCAGCAAAGTCATGCAGCACCAGAAGTCGCATTAATGGTAAGAAATACTCATTATTGATTAGCAACAGCATAACAATTTTATTAAAAAGAATTCAGAGACATAATTATTGTACTTTTAGTGTTGAAATTACACAAAATGCACACATTTACTTGAATTTTTAGTTTTAAACATAAGGCATGGCTCTCAGAGAATTACTTTTCAAAATATGTGGTGTCCATGGCTCTCTCAGACAAAAAGGTTCCCGACCCCTGGCTTAAGATATCCAATGGTGATATATAATAATGTAAATGTTTTCATATTATCATAGCTCTTATAATACATTGAAAATAACCAATCTCCGAATATTTTTACCAGGGGTATTTAAAAGTGCAAATGATGTAACTAACTTACGCCTAAGTAGAAATTCATTGTTTAAAGGTGGTTAAGAAGATAACTTTAATGTAATCGGAATTTACACAGCTAAATACTGACATCATCACAATGATACTTATCTCCCCTCCCTCGCATATGTACACTTTAAAAAAAAAATAATTCACTCTCACTAGATGTTTTATGATTTGAAACCTGGTTAGGCAATCGACTAGAGTGAGACATGCGATGAACGAATAGGCATTGAAAAATAAATGAAATACATATCAGACGTAGTCCTGAGTGCATTTGATGAAGTACACTAAGACAACACAACGTAGTCCTGAGTGCATTTGACGAAGTACACTAAGACAACACAACGTAGTCCTGAGTGCATTTGGTGAAGTACACTAAGACAACACAACGTAGTCCTGTGTGCATTTGGTGAAGTACACTAAGACAACACAACGTAGTCCTGAGTGCATTTGGTGAAGTACACTAAGACAACACAACGTAGTCCTGAGTGCATTTGGTGAAGTACACTAAGACAACACTACGTCTCAGTTAATCGACGATAACTGCAATTAACTTGGTGTGATAAATGTTTATTTGCCAGAATTAATCAATCAGTTATGAATTTGCAGTGGATGGGAGTGTGAGCGCTTGTGTTTTTGTGCAAATGTGGAGGGGGGTGGGGTGGATGTGGATAAAATTGATATAATTATATCTGTAATCTGATCGTTAACTATAGTGGATTTATATCAGCTACCTTTCATTCATTGAACTTGACAAGATATCATTAATGGGGAAAAATGACAAATTCTTCACGCATGATTGATCTCTTAACACTTCGCATAAGGGTTAAAGGTGAACCAGGGGTTCGTTAATATATACGTTTCCAGTTTCATTTCGAAAAAAAAGAATTATCATCCGTTGGAAGTCGTCATCTTTCCTCATCAGAATCAAAAGGTGACGAGTCGTAAGTTCTTGTTTTTCTTGGTGTATTATGAGTTATTTTTCAAAATTAACGTCACACTTTTAGTTTCAATCAATAAGTTCTCTAATTCTTAATCAGTCACTAGTATGTCTGTCTTACTTTCTATCTATAATCTGTTTCTGTCTCTCTTCTATCGATAACAAAACTGGACAGGATTTTTTAAAAAAACAAGTTTTAAAGCTTATAGAAGTAAGCGCATAAGTATTGACATGTCATGTAGAATTATAAAGACACCGAAGAATAGTCAAACAGCAAAGAAGTAAAGACACGGAGAAATAATCATAAGGCTGTAAAGGGGCGTCACTGACTAGGAAAGAAGTAAAGACACGGAGAAATAATTTCATTAAGCAAAAGTATGAGTTCAACATTGTCTCCTTAAAGGAGTGGATACCCATTAGAAAGAATGATAATGAAGTGAGAAGTCAGGTCTGACCTATGTACAAAAGTAAAGAAATAATAGTAGTAGGTGGGATTTATGTGATGTTTCAATAAAAGAATTTTTAAAAAAACTTGAAATAATTAAATTTAAGATTGAGTTATAATTGGCTCAGTAAGCGAATGCACTCCATTTTGAAATGATTATATTTAAACCTAAGTCAGAATTAACTCACTGAAAGACTGAAGTCTTAAAGAAAATAATTATAATAAAGGTTGACTCAGCACTAAATCAATAACCAACTAGACCGTAGTATATCACATATCACATCACTTATTCTTTTATTATTTCTTCTTAAGTTCTGCTCCCAACAGTCAATGAATTTACAATCAGGAACATGTACACCTACAGCAGGATTATTTTCTTCAAAGATTTGATATAGGAATAATTATTTTAGAGACTGCTGGGAAAAGACAGAGAAAAGGTATATGATTTCATGTTACTGTTGAGAAAGGATACAGAAAGGGAATATATAAAGACTGTTGGGAAAGGACAGAAAAGGAATATGTTTATAAAGACTGTTGAGAAAGGACAGAAAGGGAACATGTTTATAAAGAGTGTTGGGAAAGGACAGAAAGGGAACATGTTTATAAAGACTGTGGGAAAGGACAGAAAGGGAACATGTTTATAAAGAGTGTTGGGAAAGGACAGAAAGGGAACATGTTTATAAAGACTGTGGGAAAGGACAGAAAGGGAATATGTTTATAAAGACTATTGGGAAAAGACAGAAAATGAAATATGATTTTAGTGACTGTTGGGAAAAGGATAGAGAAAAGGTATATGCTTTATTAGAACTGTTGGAAAAGGGTAGCTTTATTAGAACTGTTGGAAAAGGGTAGCTTTATTAGAACTGTTGGAAAAGGGTAGCTTTATTAGAACTGTTGGAAAAGGGTTAGAAAGTGAATATGATATTAGAGACTGCCGGGAAAGGGTTGAGAAAGTGTGTTTCAATGATTTTTGACTGTTGGGAAAGGCTACAGAAAGAGAATAGGTTATTAAAACCTGTTGAGAATAGAATTCAATGGCTAGGCTCACCAGTAATCAGTTTGTGATTTCCTAGAGATTCGTTATGCTGTCTCTCACATTTGGTCATGTATTATTTCCCCTAGCGCTTGTGGGTATCACTAGGTATATGCCGGCTGCAGGTGTCAAAACTCTGGGTGAAATGTATTTATTTGTGGGCTCTGCAGCATTGTCAGGCTGTGTTCACAGCCTTTCTCAAAAGTGCAGCCCAAAATGGTGGCTTACTGACAAGGATCAACAAACTTATATAGTGGTTAATGAATGATTATTCATATGTATTTCCTCGACTCTCTTAACGTTCGTAACTTGTAAAATTTGTTGGAGTTATGTTTCCTTACTTTCTACTGCTCCTAATGGGTCACAATCTTACGAATTATGTAATTATACCATTACACACCAGAGGGTATGTAGGTTCTACACCAAATGATGTGTATTTCGATAATATTTTAAAATTATTAGCTGTCATTAAGAAAAGACATATTTTGCATCTGTTACATTTTCAAGATTTTTACCTGTTACATTTTCAAGATTTAGTTAGCAATTTGTCTGTGCTTGCATAACCGCATAAACAAAGAATCCATACTTCATTTGAACCATAAATATATACAAAAAGAATTTTCATTTTACATTTTACAAATCTGTAATAATTATATTGAAAGATAGATGTAATTGAAAATTAAAAACAAATTATTTTACAAATATTATAGGACGCTTCTAAGACACCCAATTTGAAACTCGCAGTCAATGAGATACAGGAGTAAAGGCTAGATAGACATATTTATAAAAAATTGTGGAATAGTCAGTTAGTCACTAAAGGTGTAAAGACAAATTAGACATAGATAATAAAGTTCAGACGGAGCAATGTATCAATAAAGGAGAAAAGACGGTTTACAATTAAATATAATAGGGTTTATGAATTACTGATTAATGGAGTTAAATAATTATAATTAAGTGTAGAATCAGCATTGTTTGATAAAGAAGTAAAAACCACTTAGAAATAAATATAATGAAATGTGGAGTTGGCATTCGCTCAGTAAATGAGTTTACACCATCTATTGTAATATTTGTAAGTAAAAGCAGTTAAAGTAGTTAAGACTAGTTAGCATTCTCTCAGTAGTTAGCACCATATACTGTAATATTTGTAAGTAAAAGCAGTTAAAGTAGTTAAAATTAGTTAGCATTCTCTCAGTAAAATACCATATACTGTAATATTTGTAAGTAAAAGCAGTTAAAATAGCTAAGACTAGTTAGCATTATCCCAGAAGAGAAAAGAGTAGATACAAGTTAGAAATACTGATAATGCAGCATGAAGTCATAACTATTTCAAGACAGAAAAAAAAAAAGACTACTTATAAAAGGTCAGAGTGTCTCAATAAATAAATAATAAGCATTTAAAATGTTTTTTAATTAAATATATGGGTGAGTGTGGACTCTGTGGTACACAGTACCACACACCCCTACAACCAAATTTACCCCTCTTTTAATGCTTAGCTGTTGTTTGGGTTTTTTAAAGCTTTTTATTCCATGCCTAACATCGGTCAGCTTTCATTACTAATTCTTAATAGAAACAAAACCAAAACAACTTGGGAAAAACACACCTAATTAAGCAAGACATTTTGGGGTATATAACTTAATTTAAGTTTTGGGTGAAAGTCGAAACAAAAGCCATACAAAACCCATATATATTTGCCACATTTTACATTTAGGCCTACTCTAATCAAGATCCCTCAGAAATATGAAAATATTAACTCTCAAATATTTAATATCATTTATCACTGACTTATTATTATTTTTTCTTTTTACCAATATATTGAAAATGTTCATTGTTTCAATATATATCGACAATAAGATGAATCCATAGGTACAACGCATGTGTGGTATGAAACAATTTATTTATTTATTTGCTATTATTTAAATATTTGTTAACATCAATGAGAAGAAAGAACGGGCCCTGTACTTGATTTATGCAACTGTCCGTCTCTTGACAGTTATTGCTACATTGTAGCTATTGGTGCAGATATCTTCCTTGCAAATCATTATAATGACTAAAACAGAACTTTTCTTTAAATAAAAAATAAGAAGAAAAGGGAAATACTTCCTTAACTCTCGACTCTTCCATGGTCTTCTCCAATTTCCTGCAATATTCTCAAAACTGTTTTGTTATATATTTCGTCAACTAACTATCCTTGTCATGAAAGCAGGTCTGTTGTCATAACTATATTTGTTACAAAGACAGATCTAGATCTGTTAGCACAACTATCCTTATTACAAAGGCAGATATATACCTGTTGTCACAAGTATCTTGTTACAAAGGCAGATATATACCTGTTGTCACAACTATCTTGTTACAAAGGCAGATCTATACCTCTTGTCACAACTATCTTGTTACATAGGCAGATCTATATCTGTTGTCACAACTATCTTCTTACAAAGGCAGATCTATATCTGTTGTTACAAATATCCTTGTTACAAGGCAGATCTATATCTGTTGTCACAAATATCCTTGTTACAAAGCAGATCTATCTCTGTTGTCACGCCTCGCGCTGTAGATCTATCACGAGTTTATTCCAGGCAAGAGCTATTCGAACAATTATTGCTCGAATCAGTTTGTCGCAAACATTTAGAAATTCTTCTAGAATAAAAAAAAAAAAGCGAGCAGTTTATTGGATAATCGGACAGAAATTGAATCGCTTAATTTAATCATGTTTATATCGTTAACAAAAGGGCGAACTCGCTTTACATAAGCTATATTTTGTCGCTAATTTTCATGTCTAAGGCATTATCTTTAACAAAAGGTGTAAAACTACACTCTTTTTATATAAACTATATTTGCTGCTAACTTTCATCATGTTTATTGTATTATCGTTAACAAAGAGTATTAAGCTCATTTTGTATAAAATATATCTTGTCTCATATTTTCTCACACGGCCTCTCTCTCTCTCTCTCTCTCTCTCCACACACACACACACACACACACACACACACACACACACACACACACACACACACACACACACACACACACACACACACACACACACACACGTATATTTAAACTTCAGCATAGATATGTCTTGAGTTTACTTAGTTCTTTGTTGCTGAGCTTTCATTCCAATATTAAATAAATTAGTCCCTTTTGTGGCGCTCATATCTAATTCTACAGGCACATTATGATTCCATTTGAAATTCAGACATTTGATGGCATTGCCATGGAGGCCTGAGCCGTGTGTAAGGCGAAGACTGATCGTGCACAAGCAATATCGATACGCAACAGGCAATATCGATACGCAATTTCCGATGAGTCTACAGACAAGTCAAGCGAACCGATAAGTCACCCCGAATAAATGTTGTGAACGGCTGTTTGGGGTCATTTTGTCGCGCGAATTAAGCAAATCAGCAACATGATTGGCATGGTGAGTGGAGATTTTCAATTACGATAAAAGTCCAGATGGAATGATGAGGGCGGTGAAAACCTCACTTATCGAAGCGCCCAACAAATTCAGTAATTAAAGTTTCCTTGCTCCAGCTATTAGGCCCACCATTTTAGCTTTTATAAAAGTGTTCAAATAAAAACATAAATAAATTTTTACATAATGATTTTAATAACGTCAACTTTTAACTTCAAAAGTATAATACATTTTTGCACATTTTAAATTTAAAGAAAATAAATAAAATGATTTCAACTACTGTAATATTATTAAAATTAAGCTTAATTCAAAAAATAAATAAAATGCTTACTTTGCAGCCATAGGTTAATGCCAAATAAATAAAAATAATAAACGCGTTTACCTACTCTAGTTATAGTTAGTACTAAAACGTAACTCAATAAATGATTAAGTGCATTTACCTACTGCAATCATACAGTACTACTGAAGCAAACTCAGTCAATAAAGAAATACTCTGATATATTGCAGTCACAGATTAATACTAAAACGTAACTCAATTAAATGGTTGCAGTGCTCCCTTGCACGGAAGTCTTATAAGAAAGACACTGTTATAATGAGACCTTTGACAAGACATAATGAGACCTTTGACAAGACACTGTTATAATGAGACCTTTGAAAAGACACTGTTATAATGAGACCTTTGACAAGACACTGTTATAATGAGACTTTTGACAAGCCACTGAGTCAGAGTGTTTGTATCTTTTCGGTGAGTACTACAGTACACAGAGCAACTGAGTTAGCGTGCAATTTATTTTTAAAATGTAGAACCTATAAGGAACCACTCTATGAAAATGTTACATAATTTCTCAGTCTTCTAATGAACCACTAAGTTAGAGTTGATATACTCTTACAGTGTGGAACATTATAAACAGTCACTAAGAATTGATATACTCTTACAGTGTGAAGCATTATAAAGAGCCACTAAGTTAGAATTGATATACTCTTACAGTGTGGAGCATTATAAAGAGCCACTAAGAATTGATATACTCTTACAGTGTGGAACATTATAAAGAGCCACTAAGTTAGAATTGATATACTCTTACAGTGTGGAGCATTATAAAGAGCCACTAAGAATTGATATACTCTTACAGTGTGGAACATTATAAAGAGCCACTAAGTTAGAATTGATATACTCTTACAGTGTGGAGCATTATAAAGAGCCACTAAGTTAGAATTGATATACTCTTACAGTGTGGAGCCTTATAAAGAGCCACTAAGTTAGAATTGATATACTCTTACAGTGTGGAACATTATAAAGAACCACTGAGTTAATGTATTATATAATCTCTTAACGTAGAGCCGCACACAGAGCCACCAATTCAGAGTGTTGTTTAATATAATACAGAAGCTTATAGTAAGTCACTGTAACTTAACGTGCCAAATTTACAGGCTGAACATTTTTATTTCTATATTTTATGAGGCATTTTGGCTCTTAGCTACTAGCACATTAATAATTGTTTCGGATGTAAACATCTTTAATCTAGCCTTTGAGATTCTCTGAGCCATTCTATCTTAATTGTGGCAATTATTTTGTTTCTAATGACATTCAGTTTGTTAACGAAAATCTTTCTTGTTCTTGTTGTCGGTTTGACTTTTTTGTTGTAGCAAATGTAACTCAGCCAGCTATGGCCGAAACACACACATACGTTTCTTTTGTGCAGGTAGTCGTCGTTGGTGAGACCAGTGCGTGCCAGAAAGGAGTTAGCAGGCGACAGAGAGTCGTGTCTGATCACTACACTCATTCAAAGTCAGACTCTCCCTCAACCCATTTAGACGGTCTCTTTACACGTTCAGGCTTGCTCCTTTATCACAGAAATCATCTTGTCACTTACTGGAACATTCTCAATATGGCATGGCACATTTACTCAACAACTAACTCGATTTCACCCGCATTCCCAGTAGAGTATGATAGTTATTCAGTGGATAACAAAATAGTACAACACATTCATTCAGTGGATAATAATATAGTTTGACACATTCATTTAGTGGATAACAATATAGTACGACACTTTCATTCAGTAGATAATCATCAGCCCTAACTCCATCAACATTAATTCTAAATCGTCTATCGTTTTCATTTCAAAACTTCATTTTAAACTAATTTCACAAAGCTTTCTTTGGGGCTTGTCGAAATAATTCAATATGATTAAACTTATTTCTCGAAATTTTCCTTCATACATGTACAAACTTGTGTTTACCGTGTCCTATGTTTACCGTGTTCTGTATTTCCTTCATACATTTACAAACTTGTGTTTACCGTGTCCTATGTTTACCGTGTCCTATGTTTACCGTGTTCTGTGTTTCCTTCATACATTTACAAACTTGTGTTTACCGTGTTCTGTGTTTACCGTGTCCTATGTTTACCGTGTTCTGTGTTTACCGTGTCCTATGTTTACCGTGTCCTATGTTTACGAGTGAAGCTAGTTAAGCGTTAAATTTTTGGCTATGTATATGCATTAATTTTTTTAAAATATTTTCTTCTCTTACTGATCATTTTGTAAAAGGAAATATAGTGTTAACTTGAAAAATAAAGAAATTCTTATTGTTTAGCAAAAACTTTAATCCAACAACAAACAAAATCATTTTCTCATAAACTACTGTCACTTGGAATATCAAGAAGAAAGAACGTTGGTATTTTATTCTTTATATTTGCATGCAATAAATTCTTAATAGATATATATATATATATATGTTACACCTCTCAAGTGGTAATATATTTTACACCTGAAATCGTGCCAACCATTCTGCACCTGCTTTTATCATATGACCCAAAAACACTAGAAAAAGTAAATAACGTTATAAAGAGTGTAACCATATGACCCAGAGCATTAGGGACAGTAAGAATGCTTACATAATGGGATACAACACAAATATACGACCTAGAATACTCTAGAAAAAGTAAATAGGACTGTGTAAATGGATAAATAGCATGTCTGTATATAACCGAGAACATTAGAAAGAGTTAAGTAGATGAAGTAGATCATGATAGGAGAAAATACACTTTACTGCATTGTCAGTGGTCGTTCTGGGCACAGATCATGGGTTCTGTAACTGTTCATGATGACTTGTCATAGAGTCAAGTGTCCTTAAACAGTCACTATATCTAACGCATTTTATTAAAACTTGTTGATTACCAGTGGAGCAGTGTTCAATTTCGCTGTCTGTAGTAACAACTGAATCTCCTAAAACTGGTATTTTATCTATCTAATGCCTGGTTTGTCCTTGTAGTCATTGTCTGGAGAAGTCAATTTGTTTGAAGACGGCTCATCAATAATCGGATTTTCATCATTTCACACTAACTCAAGTGAAAATCAAGGAATGTGTTTCTAGTCATACTATCACTGACTTCAATGATAAAATATAATCCGAAGGTTTTTCTCATCCACACTACTTGACTAATCAAATAACAATCGAGAAGTTCATTTTCATCCACACTACTTGACTAATCAAATAACAATCGAGAAGTTCATTTTCATTCACACTCACTCCAACATAGGAGGATAAATGTGTTTTGATTGGTTGTTTCTATAAATATTAGTTGCAAAACACAGGAAAATAAACCATAAATGTGAAGTTATCCATTGGTGTGAGGCCATCTTTAGGTGTGAGATAGTCCAGAGTTATAAAGTTTACCCAATGATGTCAGGCTGAAAGGAACTTGTTTGCCGTTAATAGAGCCAGCGCCATTCTTGTGGTCATCTAGTTCAGACAGGTGTGGCAAGTCTGTCCCTCTCTGCTGGCCAGGAAGTAAACAATATGGTATATGCGTGGAGAGTTAGTGCACACTTAGTGGCCGATGTCCACTACACTCACACACCACCCAAAGCCAGACTGATGCTCTTTTTAGGTCACGTTGCCATGATATACATAACTATGTCAGGCATGTCTATTCAACAGAAAGCCAAATTTACAAACCAGAAGGAAGGTTGAACACAGTTATTCACTCACTCTCATTCTGAAAATAACTAAGCGTTATATATGTAAATATATATATAACACAAATGAGTCACTCACACACACACACACACACACACACACACACACACACACACACACACACACACACACACACACACACACACACATATAACAGATGCTGCAAAGATAAAGAAGTACTTCCTAATTAATACCTAGAGAAACAACTAGACTGGCCTTCTTCTGGCAATAGTCTGAATTGCAAAATTAAAAACTCCCACTGGCTCAATCAGGCTACAGTTTTATGTAGGTTCTGGAACTTTACTACAGGACAGTCCTTGTCACTGTAGGACAGGCTACTTGGTCATAGTGTTATGACTATATTTTCCCTATATTTTAAATGTGTCTCTTTGGAATGCAGTAATCTAGTTCTGTGTCTACAGCTGTGAAGCTGGTATAATGTGCCAACAGCTATAGTTTCATTCACACGCATATATGTAATCCTTGTAGAGATGAAAGAAATTATGTATCTAAGGATCTTTCAATGACAGTAACAGAAAAAGATAACTTAAATATACGGAATCCACCTGATGTTGACGTATGTTAGGAACTATGGTGGTACGCGATCTTGCGCCTAGTCAGAAATGACGTAACTATATATTAGGAACTATGGTGGTACGCGATCTTGCGCCTAGTCAGAAATGACGTAACTATATATTAGGAACTATGGTGGTACGCGATCTTGCGCCTAGTCAGAAATGACGTAACTATATATTAGGAACTATGGTGGTACGCGATCTTGAACCTAGTCAGAAATGACGTAACTATATATTAGGAACTATGGTGGTACGCGATCTTGCGCCTAGTCAGAAATGACGTAACTATATGTTAAGAACTATGGTGGTACGTGATCTTGCGCCTAGTCAGAAATGACGTAACTATATATTAGGAACTATGGTGGTACGTGATCTTGCGCCTAGTCAGAAATGACGTAACTATATTTGTTCTTGAATATTGAGAAGATGACACTTATGTTGAAGTGGGTCATTCAATACATTACTCGATCTTTAAGGTGATAATACAAAATTAAACAACTAAAGCTGATCTGCATTTTAAAGGTAATGATGTAAATTATGTAACTATAGTTAACAAGCCATGTTTGTGGTGAAACGTTAAGATGGGATAGTCTGAGCAGCTGTTGCAGCGTTATCGTAATGTGCTCTTTGACCTGACTTAACATCTGCCTGGCCTGACCTATCGGGTCACTTAGGTCGCAGTTCAATTCGCCGCTGGAGCAAGGCTAATTTATTAATGTCTGAAAGCCTGTGTTAGATTGTGGCTCACTGCGGGCACACCAGGCTCATTGGCGCACTGGGTCGCAAATTAAACATGAAGTTAATAAAGATGAATTGCTTTATTAGAGGGACTGGTGGCACCACAGATCCCGCTCATGTTACAGGCTCCACCGCCACAGACATTTTTCTTTCTTTTTCATCTCGGGTATTTAGGATTTTTTGTTGATTTTTTTTTTATATAGCAGAGTTTGAGCCGCGATTTCAAAGTGACGTCAGATTTTCTATTTTATTTTCAAATAAAATGTAGTGTTGTTGTGTATATAGTGTACGTGTTACTTCCCCTATAGCCTGTGTAAATAACAAAATGGCGCCACTTGAAAACGGTTCTTTAAAATTCTGGATGAATTCTTATATTTTTACTCAAACTGGTTACTCGTTATAATATTGATTACAAATTAATAAAAGCAAATGTACTTCTATTGTTAATAAATGAAAATGTTATTGTCGTTAATATATTTTTATAACTATAACCTCGTACTTACTTCTGGCTTTGTTAATGCCATTTCGTTTTAGAAATTGCAGACAACTACCAGTGCGTATATAATTTAGAAAAGAAATTCTGAAATCAACAAAATAATTGACTATTTGAATTATTTTAACAATAAAAGTAGCACCACTACCACAGATTTGGTGCCTAGGATATATACCCACCACCACCACCACCTGCCTCAGTCTAGTTACGCCACTGTTCATTAACTCAACTCCTCCAATCGTTATGCTAGAATTCAGAGACCAGTGAAAGACAGCGAAACAAAGTAAATAAAAGAATGACAACAGCTACAATAACATTTTTAATACTAATCCAATCGTTATGCTCGAATTAAGAGACCAATGAAGACCGTAAAGAGAGCGAAACAAATTAGTGTTACTAAAGTCTCTGATTTTAATTTAGCGGGAAAAGAAGGGTCAGTTCACTACGGTGATAGATTCATGATAATAAATGTTAAGAAATTCTAGCTATATTTAGAATTTTTTCTTATTTGTAGATTTGTAGAAATCTTGCTAGTTTAAGAAATTCTAGTTAGTTTGATTTTCATGCTCTTATATAAAACAATTTGAAGTGACATTTTTTGAAACTATTTTAATTTTTTGTTATTGATGTAGACGACTGTCGTAGTTAGTGTAAGTCCATGTTGGGCGGTTGGTTGCGAGTTACCACTCATCAAATCATGTCATGATATGCGCACACTACTCTTGATCACATTTAAATTTTAATTTTAATGATTCGTTAAATTTAGGATCCATTTTCGAATTTCCCATACTTCCTGTTATTATCCAGAAACGGTGGATTTATACATTTGGAACTCTTTAACTGATTATAACAGGTACTTAAAATCTTCAAGGTGAGAATCCATACAAGTGGAGCATGGAACAGTCTAATTAATTATGAATTAAATCTGAAATAGATAATAGTAAAACCTTGTAACCGATTTAATAAGTGACAAGGATGTCTTTCCTTATCGTTTGTCCAAGGTTAGCTCGCCTGCCGGATTGGACAATTAGTATATAAGGTAATTATGTTCAATTAAGATTAACAAGAACTTAATGTTCAGAAGACTGTTAACAGTACATTCCTTTTGAACATAAAAACCTTGACCCCGGTGACTTGAAAACCTATCATCCAGTTTATAATCGATCATTTATATGAAAACTCCTAAACTTTGCTGTATAGTGATGACACTTGCATTGTATAAATCTTATCTTCTGAAGGGAATTAATAAAGCTTTTCAGTGCATGAGTGCAGTTCTGATTGTAAGTGAAATGCAACAGGTCTCAGAGCGATAAGACTGAAGCCATATCGACCATTGAAAAATAAACATCATCTCAGTCAGATTCCCTTCCATTTTTAAGTGGCGCCAGTGGCACTCGCAACAAATTGTTACAATCATTGAGAAATCTGGGTATTATTCTCTATATCAATCTCTCATTATATCAGTATGCCATGAATATAATCAGGTACATATGCCTATACCTGTGGTGAATAATCTTTATTCGCATCCATCTATCACCTGAAGCCACAAAATCTCGCATGTGTTTGTTTTGTGCTTGTCAAAACATGATTACTGTAATTCTGCTCTTTCTCTTTCAACACTTGTCAAAGCATGATTAAGCATGATTACCGTAATTTTGTTCTTTCTCTTTCATCACTTGTCAAAGCATGATTACCGTAATTCTGTCTTTCTCTTTCACCACTTGTCAAAGCATGATTACCGTAATTCTGTCTTTCTCTTTCATCACTTGTCAAAGCATGATTACCGTAATTCTGTCTTTCTCTTTCATCACTTGTCAAAGCATGATTACCGTAATTCTGTCTTTCTCTTTCATCACTTGTGAATGTCAAAGCATGATTACCGTAATTATGTTCTTTATCTTTCATCACTGTCAATAATGGCTCATGTACAAAAGCATTATGTGATTAATTTATTGATTCTTATTCTTTTGTAGTTCACTCAAAGCAACAATCAATAATTATTGAAGCTTATCTTACACAAATATTTGTCCAACAGTTAAGACTCCAAGGCCAGTAAATTAGTACAGAAATACAGAGTAATGCATTTATAATATTAATAAACATACAAAAAATTCGATACAAAATAAACATACAACATGTCATTTACACATAAACACTGAGTAAACTTATTAATTATGATGCTGATATTGCTGCTGATAATAATAATAATGGTTCTTTTGGAGTTTAATTATACAAAGCGGTGTACAACACTAAATAAACAAACAGTAACACATGGTACAAAGTATACATATTGCACGATAAAAGCACTAAGTAAACAAGCAGTGACACATGGTACAAAGTATACATATTGCACGATAAAAGCACGTGATGCAAATAATAAACATGTAAGATTAAATGTACATATATAAAGCAGTGGTGGAAATAATATATAGCATTATGAAACTTAAAACTGATATTGCAGGTGAAAAGTACATGTTTTAAAAGCATTTCTGAAAGATGTTGTGATGTTGCTATGACTGTGTCCGAGTTCTGAAGCAGTTCATTTCAGGTAACCGAACCCTGATATGAACAAGAGTGGTATATACAGGCAGCAATTGTTAAGGAATTTGTGGGACAGCAGGCAGCCACTGTAAAGATTGGTGTGAACAGGCAGCCAATGTTATGAGTGGTGTGAACAGCAGGCAGCTACTGTAAGGAATAGTGTGAACAGCAGACAGCAACTATGGTATGAACAGGCAGTCACTGTAAGGAGTGGTGTGAACAGCAGGCAACCACTGTAAGGAATGGTGTGAACAGCAGGCAGCCACTGCAAGGACTGGTATGAACAGGCAGTCACTATAATGAGTGATGTGAACAGCAAGTAGGCAGCCACTGTAAGGAGTGGTGTAAACAGGCATCCACTATAAGGAGTGGTGTAAACAACAGGCAGCCACTGTAAGGAGTGGTGTGAACAGGCAGTCATTGTAAGTAGTGTTAACAGGTAACCAATATAAGGCAGCCATTGTAAGGATTAGAAAAGAGAGTAGTGTATTCAGTTGTAGGTGCTGTTAGACATACCAGAATAATTGTATTTTAAACTTTCCAAAGTTTCTACAACAGGCAAGTGTAATTGTGATGTTTTGCTGGGAGATGGGCAAGATTTTAATTCACCACACCGGGCAGCCAGTAACCTTAGGCGCTAATCCCCTAAACACACCTTCTGGCTCGCTATACGTGTTAAAAAGGTGCATGATAGATAATGTAGAATAGAAGAGCTCGAGCCCCCTGATACGTACAGCCAGGACAGTAAGTAAATACAGGTGACAGACTACAACATGTAACATGCGAGTCACACTAACAAGAGTGGTCTAAGTATCAACAATAAACGTATTTAAGAAGAAATAACATAAGGCAACATCGTTTCATTTAGCAAATAGTTCAGCAGTTACAATTGATGTTTATACATATTATTAAAGTTCATAATCATGACCATGTGGTGTCTGTAAGAGAATGTTCTTTTGAGTCCTATGGCACTGTAGTAGTTATTTGGTTCATTTGTATGAGTGAACTATAAATAAGTTTATAAGAGAACACTGAATGTTTCTGAGTGAACTCTAGAGTACTTTGGTAGAGTTCGTCTACTTCTTGAACTAAGTTGTTCAGCTTGTTGGTTTTATAGTCACTTAGCTTTGGTTCCCTGACGTGACATCTGGGCTCCCCCCACCCCACCCCCCTTCAGGGAAACAGTAGATGCATTTGAAATCTTAAATTTTCTTCGATCAACTTCATGTACCCCTGCGGTGGACACGTGTAGGACTCATAGTACATATATTGCCTGTAGACAGAACAATATGTCACCCTTTAGTTAAATCGATACGGGTGAGATAACAAGCAGGAGTTAGGCAAGAATATTCTAGATTCGCTGATCTAATGGAAACTGAGTGAGCAGTTTTATTATCCAATGATTATGATTTATGATAACGAGACTAGCCAATGGACTGAGTTTAAGGAGTTTACTTGCAGTAGAGAATTTTGCTATCTATTCACTTTTGAATTTGAAGACATAGAGAGAAGTCCGGCTTGAAGGCAGTCGTTAGCTTGAGTGGTAAGTTTAAAATGCCTGATTGAGAGAGAATGGACTTAGAAACATTTCATACATTTCTCTAGTGATATGTTATACTTGTGTTAAGTTAAGATGTACTATGTAAGTTGAGTTATTTACTATACAAATGTTTGAACTAAGCTGCGCTCATGTGGTGTATTAATATATGACATTGTTTGATACTTTGCATTTTTTCCCACATATGTGCATGGGCTAATAACTACTGTAACATGAGATTGTAAGTTATGAGAATAGATGTAAGATAAAATGGAGTTATATTGTGCCAAATGAGAAACTTAGGTTTGCTCCTTAATTGTGTGTTGCAGGGAACAAGTGGCCTTCTGATTTGACGTTTGACTTTGACCTTTGAGCTCGAGTGTCTAGCTACGAGCTTCAAGCTCAAGGTTACAGTTACCCTCTATCCTCTTCACATTCACTGGTTAAGTCGTACAACCCAGAGCACGGGAACTTCTGTTGCGGTGTGTGTAAGCATTAAGGAGTATGCTACACCTCCATTTGATTTATAAAAGCAAGGGATGCAAAGTCCATCAGTACAGTGAAGTACCAAAGCAAGGGATGCAAAGTCCATCAGTACAGTGAAGTACCAAAGCAAGGGATGCAAAGTACATCAGTACAGTGAAGTACCAAAGCAAGGGATGCAAAGTACATCAGTACAGTGAAGTACCAAAGCAAGGGATGCAAAGTACATCAGTACAGTGAAGTACCAAAGCAAGGGATGCAAAGTACATCAGTACAGTGAAGTACCGGAACCATTGTGATTATGTTCTGCTCAAGAAAGTGATGGCGAAAGAAAGCACCAGGTTTGTTGAGAGAAAACATTCGTCAGTATTTTCTATGCATAAGGTGGAAAACGTGTTGTCGTGCGGACATTTTGACACTGTGACATTATTGCAAAGGCCTGTGGAAGCTGTACTTAATCCAGGTTATGTGAAGTTTACAATAACCTACTTCTAATAACTCCATTTCTATTCTGATAGGACTAACCTGCAATTTCTATTGACTATCATTGAATTATAACTATATTTTATATATAAATGAAGTGAGTGACTGTGTAAATTATAATTATCTGAATGTGGGTGTGGAATATTGATTTCAAATTATCATTTCATTGTAATTGTAATATATATATTTAATTTTCTTTTAATAAATTTATTGATCTTCTTTTGCATATTGAAAGTGATAATCTTATGTTGGAGAGGAAAGTGGGTGGATGTGGGCTCGCTAGATACAGATTAAAGTAGGATTTGTCTTTTCCTTTAGTAAGAAGTTTTTCACCTGCAGAAACCTTATGTGACTGTAAATGTTGTTCTATGTTGTGGAATTGTGAAAACATTTACAATGCCAAAATATCTGCCAAGTGAGAGACAAGTGGTGTCTGTTGGAGGATCATTAATAAAATAAAATAATTATTCTCATCATTTGAAAATAGTTATAAACGATTAATTAATAATAATAATAATTTCATTAACTAAGTGGCGCACGTGGGTAATACATTAGCCAAAACAGGTTCTTTTGGCTCTGCGAGGTTGACATATTGTTCTGGTGCCTCCATGCAAGATGGGCTTCCTGGCAATGCACTAAGAGTACAACACATGTCCACCACAGGAAAGAGGTAGTGAGGTATTCTTTTAACTGAGATTAACCCAATACCCACCCTGAACCTTTCCTTTTCGATCTATTTGAGCTTGATTTGCTCATGTTTGACCTGAAGTTTTTCAAATTCCTTTTCAAGTCTACCAGCATTTCTCTTTCATGCGCTATTTTTCTCTTTCTTTCATCTCTTTCTCATGTGCTCTGTATTTCTTTTCCTTTTCTCCTCTCTTTCATCTCTTCCTCATGCACTCTTTCTTTCTCCCTCATTTCCACCTCAAGTCTCCTCTCCTCATATGCTCTTTCTCTCCCTTTTCCTTCCTTTCCTCCTCAATATATGCAAGGAGGTGGCCCCTTTTAAGCCTAATTTTTCCCCAGACATTTTGAGTTGAGTTCTCATGCATTGTGGGTAATATCACTTAGGTTTAACTTTACATATACTGTTATTAAGGTTAACAGTAAAACCTAAAGTTCAATGTTGTTAACACAGTCAGTAGCTCTATACTCCACTGCTGCAGTAGTGGTTTTGCTGTTAAAATTATTAAAGCAAGTCACAATAGTACATACAACTGTTATATAACATATAGTGTAGCGCTTGTCATTCAACATGGCATACATTGGTTATACGTCATGTAAGGAATAACTGATTAACGTCAATAAAAAATCTGTACAACCAAAAGCTTCAGATATTTGTACTGTCTATTTAACTTTCTTATGTTTTAATTGCAAGTTTTCTATGGGTGTCTCTTGAACAGAAAATATTAATAAATCCCTAGTGTGTAGTTTGTATAATTACAAGTTCAATAGTTAATCTCGAGACAAGATTCCAAAATATGTGAATCATACAATTACAAGTTTAATCTCGAGACAAGATTCCAAAATATGTGAATCATACAATTACAAGTTTAATCTCGAGACAAGATTCCAAAATATGTGAATCATACAATTACAAGTTTAATCTCGAGACAAGATTCCAAAATATGTGAATCATACAATTACAAGTTCTATACCGAGACGAGTTTCCCTATGCGACGTTTTGCTTGGAGATAGGCAAGATGTTAATTCTCCATCATCCAGTGCCACCTGTAACCTTCGACTAATCCCTAAATTACAATCTTTCCCACTTCTTATAACGTGTCCTTGTTTATAATCTTTCTTACTTTTTATGACGTGGCCTGCTTTTTTTACCTTTCCTACTTGAGTGCTTTATCCACATCTCGGCGAATTTGCATGACTCAATCGAGGTCAGGGTCATCATCGAGAAGTTATTGCTTCACTTCTACAGTTCGAAAGATGTCTTCAAATTCCTGGAGAGTGAGCCCTTTTACGTACACATTATCTCGTTCTTCGGCATCATTGCAGGACTCCTTCAAATTCTCCTTGTTGATGTAAACAAGGGCAGACTAAAGTAGCAACATCTAAAACCATAACGGTAACACAGTAACACGGTAACCTCAATTGCGTGTGGCTAGCCTCACATTAAAACTGAATTTAGTTCGCAGACAACGAGACGTGGTATCGTTATACAACTTGCACTAAATCGAATACCACATTTTTCGACCTCGCATTAATCGCGACTTATTTTTTTTTTTAATTTCAGGTTTTTATCTGAAAACGCTGATAGAGAACATTGAATAATAACATTAAATTAGTATCATGTCGCGAAACAAACTATGTATGACGTAATAATGATGATATGCTCTGTAGGATTATCACGTTTCCATGGTAAAAAGTATTGCTAGTGCTGGATGCTGGCATATCTATCTATCTATCTATCCACATAAATACACACGCGCGCACACACACAAACACACACATACAATCACACGAGAGAGAGATTCTGCATCACAATTTTACTAGAATATCTGCATACACTGACTAATTTTTTTTTGTAGTTTTAAATCTTCTAGAAATTCTGTATTAAAATTGTACATTCTTTCTATTTCAATTTTAGGAGAATTTGTGTATCACTATTATTTATGAATTAAAATTGCAGTAGAATTCAGGCAGAATATATAGGCTATATTTTTGCTACATCTGCCATTCAATTTATTATACTTAGGTTTTGTTCATTAGAAAGAGTCAAGCTATTTTTTTTTTTTACATTACAGTGTCAGGTTTTCTACATTTCAGTGTTATTAAGTTTTCTACAATATATTGTCATTAGGTTTTCTACATCGCTAAATTCACTTCATTACGATTTAATTAATTTTCTACATTATAGTGTCACTATGTTTTCTACATTACAATGTTACTAGATTTTCAACATTAGAGTGCTACTAGATTTTCTACCTTACAGGGTCATTAGGTTTTCTACATTATAGTGTCACGATGTTTTCTACATTGAAGTGTCACTAGGTTTACTTCATTAATTAAGTCTCTGCATTATAGTTTCACAAGGTTTACAATACCACAAAATTAATTCTAGAGCAAATCAGTTCTAGAGCAAATCGATTCTACTTGTCCTACTCGTCCAAAACTGAAGAAAAGTTTACATTTTCTCCATATTTTTAACTTAGAACAATGTATGTACACGCATCCACAAATGTGGCCACATTTTATTGTGGACTTCACGTATACCTGAGGACAATGATGTCATAACCTAGGTTTGTCTGTCATGAAGTTAATTATGTCTGTCTCCGCATATTTCACTCTTACCTACCTGTCTACAATCCACACCTACTTTTATTTCAAACGAAATATTAATTTGATCAGCAAAAACTCATTTATTAGTCTTTCTACTCAGTCGCATGTCCTCATTTACCCTCCTTTGTCATTTGACAATAGTTAGTGATGGCATAGTCAAGTTTTATTCTTTTCATTTCGGACAGTCTTTGCTCGCCTATATTGTCTAGTGTATTCCACATGCAATCGGAAGGCTACTTACTATGCAGCAAGTTTCTTGAGGAAGGGATACAGCATATTTCTTTATTTTATTTTTTTTAAAGGATGGTTTCATTTTCCGTTTGGAAAGAATGAAGGTAACAATATTTCTTGGAAATGAAAAGTTGAGCAAGTCCTTGGGTCAGATTGCATGATCACGCTTTGCGATTATGTCTTCCTCCCTTTTCACCCCGTTCACGCTAGTAAATTTCTTCTAACTGCGCTAGGCCGGGACATCATGATCAATTTGTTGCCGCACTAAACGGTATTTGCATTTCCAAGTTTGCGATTAATAAACTCGGCCTCCTAGAATAAGACAGGAGCGGGTAATAGAAGCACTCAGCCTGGAAACTTTCATCGTCAGTTTACTAGCTTTTCCCGTCTTCAATGAGACCAGCCTTCCGATACCCCGCTCGCCCTGCACTCGCTAAATTATGATTTATCGCCCACGATCTGGCCGCGATTCGGACGCCGTTGAAAATCACCTAAACAACTGCGCGGCAAGAAGGAAATGAACATCTCCATCGCCGATTTCACGAATCAATCAAGCGGGCGGGGAGATATGGACCGGGGCTTGTCAATTGCGCTATTCACTGGTAAATAATCGCAGCCAATTTAGCCAATTAAGGGGATCTTTCATGATGCGCCGTGGAAAACGTTATTGGTTATTGAAGAATTATCAGAACACAGTAAATTAGAAATTTGCGTGTGCCTAATAGCCCCGCATCGCTGTTGCGTCAATGATCTTCTACATTCTAGAGGGGGAAAAAATGGGACTGGAAGAAAACGATCAACGCGCAGCTTACACAAAATTTACTTATATTTTATTTATTTATTATTTATAGAAAAGTAGGAAATTGATAATGCTTCCTTTTGTCACGACAGGCAGTCGACGAGAAGTTAATTTTTATTCCCTGCGGTCCCATTATGGTCTCGTCGTATTGAAGTGTGTAAATATCAATTTCTTGGTCAAATGAATTGAAACAGTACAACAGAATTTCTGCGCAAGTCGCTGAGGCAGAAGAAAAGAGTCATTTTTTTTGCACAAGAGCTCTTAACAGCAGTCTGCCGAGAAAGGGAATTGATAATCAACAAAGAGCTCTGAAAAGCAACGCTAGGAACATGCCAGCATTACTGAAGGTCAGTCCACAATGTTTCCTTGAGCTTGGTGAAAGGGCCGAGACGCGGTCTCAGTCTCCCGGCTATCTCGAGTTCTACTCACGAAGAGAAGGGTTGAGCTACTAGAAAGATATCGCCGACCAAAGTACGGATATTAATACAGAATTTCTTCTCACTCCGATAAGATTTCTCATCATGATATGGATGATGGCGAATAATTTTTCTTTGCCGCGCATTTGATGACTTGAGGTTCGTAACTTTCTGAGAGATTATTCCAACAGCGCTCGCGAGTTTGATCAAGCAAGAAGACGACAGATAACGCATGGTGGCGATAAAAGGCAGAAATGTCTGGACCGCTGCGCAGGAAATTATTTTCTTTATCGTGTAAATGGTGTCAATTTTCACATTTTCTCTTTGCCATTGAGACACACTCCCTGGGGCTGACAAGGGGATGGAAGAGAGTTTACCACTCTGACTGTATCGTCATTGCATGGTCTCAGTGGATTTAGGCGGGCTAGCGGTGTCACCACGCTGCCATGCAAGAAATAGTGCTAGGTTTTTTTTCTGTTATTTCTTCTAAATTAAACTTTCAGTCAGCATAAACTAAAACAAAAATGCTCAGAATACCTTTAATATAATACCAGAATATTATTACGTTAGGTGATACACTGAACAAAACCTTAATTCAATATTATGACTTGAATAGGAAATAAACCTTGAAAGAACAACAGACATATTAAACAATTCCGTTTTCGAATCAATTTTATTATTTCTTTGTTGTTGTTGAGGAGAGTTGCTTGTGCGTGCCTTTAGTATTTTCATTCTTTTGATAGAATATATACTCTGCATTTCTTTTATGAATCATTGATGATGAGATATAGATCCTGTATTCCTTTAATTTACTACTGAAGAGATATAGACCGAACATTCTTTTTAAATACTACTGATAATGAGATATAGACCCTGAATTCCTTTAACATACTACTGATGATGGGATATAGACCCTGAATTCCTTTAACATACTACTGATGATGGGATATGGACCCTGAATTCCTTTAACATATTTCTGATGAGATATAGACCCTGAATTCCTATGATATACTATGATGATGAGATACAGACTGTGGATTCCTTTAACATACAACTGATGAGATGTGAATGTCTTTATCATACTACTGATGATGAAATATAGACCATGAATTCCTATAAAGTCATCTGCTGAACTGTTGGTATCCAGAGTGAAAAGGGGGAGGGAAAAAAACGTCCTTTCTGACAGTGTTCGCATCACCTTCTACCGCAAAAGACAGCAAGAGTTTTTTTCTCTACAGAGAAGGACCTGGTGTACTGTACAGATATTGCGCAGCTTCTGCACAAGCTTGGAGTGCCATAGTATAAACATGAAGATTGGAGATTGTTCATTGACAGCAGCAAGCGATCACTGAAATGTGTTCTGCTACACAATGGTAACCAGTTTGCCTCTGTACCTCTAGCTCACTCGACTACACAATGGTAACCAGTTTGCCTCTGTACCTCTAGCTCACTCGACTACACTGAAGGAGAAGTATGAAGGGTGAAGTACGTGCTGGAGAAAATTCGTTATGATCAACAAGGATGGTTACTTTGTGTTCACCTGAAGATGGTAAACTTTTTGTTGGGACAACAGTCTGGATTCACCAAGTACCCGTGCTTTCTGTGCATGTGGGATAGTACAGAAGGAATTGGTACCTTGCAAAGCAAAGAACCTCATAAACAACCCTCTGGTGGACAGAGACAAGATACTTTTCCCACCGATGCACATTAAGCTTGGCTTAATCAAACAGTTCAACAAAGTTCTGGACAAGGATGGTGGCTGTTTCGCTTACTCATGCCATGCTTTCCCAGGGTTGACCATTGAGAAGTTGAAAGCTGGCATTTTTGATGGTCCACAACTCAGAGATCCAGAGTTTGAAAATTCAATGAATGAAGTGGAACTGGAAGCGTGGAAGGCTTTTGTTCTGGTCGTGATAAACTTTCCTGGCAACAATAAGGCCAGGAACTATGCAGAGCTTGTTGCCAATATGCTGATTGCTTTCAGATACCTTGGATGCAACATGAGCATCAAAATGCATTACTATTCTATGGATCGGTTTCCTGAAATCTGGGAACAATGAGCGACGAGCAAGGGGAGAGATTTCATCAGGAAATGAAAGAGATGGAAACCAGGTATCAGGGACGCTGGGATGCAGTCACGACGGCTGATTACTGTTGGACTCTAAAGAGAGACATTTCTACTGCTGAGCATTCTAGAAGTTCGAAGAGAAGGAAGTTCATGCCCTGAAGTTTTAACAATGATGACCTAATATTGAATTTATATGTACTTACCGCTATCAATGTCTAGTATTCAATGCACAATAATCAACTTTTATAACATTTAATAAATAAATTGTGTTAGAAAACTATTTTTTAAATTTTAAATTATTTTTCTAATTTAAAGACCTATTTTGGAAGAGAAATATTAACAAAAATTGCTTAATAATGTTACAAAATTGTAATCGATTTAGCTATAAGATCGGATATTTTAAAATCGATTTAGATTTTTTTTAAATCTGACCTGATTAATAAAAACGGATGTCATTTTCAAATTTAGCAGTGCAAAATTGTTCTAAATCAATTGAAAAATCTTAGACAACTTTCAAATGTGTGTGTGTGTGTGTGTGTGTGTGACGCAGTGTAATAGAGCGCTAGATGTAGTATGTATTATGTGAATAGATTAATCGTTTCTACAAATTGTGAACTATGGAACTTGTATTTACTATGCTAAACACTTGACGTTGTGTGCATGTGTCGGCCTAATAAATACTGTTGCAAGAAACTTTAAGTTCAGACTAGAATGTAAGAAAGAATGGAGTTAGAGATGAATAAACTGGAAACTAAGCATTTGTTCACTGATTATATTTTACAGTTATATATTATATTTTATAATATATTAAAATTTTATAATATTTTCCCTGATTATATTTTACAGGGAAGTAGCAGCCAGGTGTTTTTTACTAGATCTTCCAGTTTACTGATTTATACAATACTACTGTGCTGGATTCAATAAGTCTTTACTCCCAGTGTATAAGTGTAAGGATACACTGCAGACTGTTGAGGTATGGTGGCAAAGTGTGCTCTCATACATCATGGATTTTCTGTACAAGGAACTTACTAGAAATTGCTACATCGTTGTTCTGCTTGAGGGAACTAATTCAGCAAAGAAGCACCCAGAATAGTCTCGAGAGAACAGGGGCTGACGGAACATTCTACAACACTCTAGTCTAGAGGACACGTGAAACTGAAAATTCTATTCTTTCAACGCGAGGAATAACAATACTCTCAAACGGCCCCACCTTTTGAACTCACACATAAATAAATAAATTATTAAATAAAGCATTATTTCCCCTTTTGAACTCACAAATAAATAAATAAAATTATGAAAGCATTATTTCCCCTCTTTATCTCACAAATAAATAAATAAAATTATGAAAGCATTATTTCCCCTCTTTATCTCACAAATAAATAAATAAAATTATGAAAGCATTATTTCCCCTTTTGAACTCACAAATAAATAAATAAAATTATGAAAGCATTATTTCCTCTCTTTATCTCACAAATAAATAAATAAAATTATGAATGCATTATTTCCCCTCTTGAACTCACAAATAAATAAATAAAATTATGAAAGCATTATTTCCCCTCTTTATCTCACAAATAAATAAATAAAATTACGAAAGCATTATTTCCCCTCTTTATCTCACAAATAAATAAATAAAATTATGAAAGCATTATTTCCCCTCTTGAACTCACAAATAAATAAATAAAATTACGAAAGCATTATTTATCCTTTTGAACTCACAAATAAATAAAATTACGAAAACGTTATTTCCCCCTCTTGAACTCACAAATAAATAAATAAAATTATGAAAGCATTATTTATCCTTTTGAACTCACAAATAAATAAAATTACGAAAGCATTATTTATCCTTTTGAACTCATAAATAAATAAAATTACGAAAACGTTATTTCCCCCTCTTGAACTTCCAAATAAATAAAATTACGAAAGCGTTATTTCTCCGTCTATAACCAAATAAGCATTTTTTTTTAAAAAGGAATCTTCTTGCACATCTTTGTAGTAGATGCACCGTGTATTATGATTATACAACCGCCTTGATTTTCTCAGCCCCATTTGTATGCACTCGAATATTATACAACTGTCTTGATCTTGTCAGCCCCATTCATATGCACTCGTATATTATACTTATAAAACCGTCTTGATCTTGTCAGCCCCATTCGTATGCATTCCGCTTGCATTAACGAAACTCTTCCCTTTCTGTACTAAAACCTTCGATGGATTTCAGCCACTGGTAAACCAGCCCACAAAACACGGACCACTGCTCTTCTTTAGTGTACACGGGAAGTGGAGAGGCCACCTATTTATACCTAGCGCCAAAAAATGTTTTATGCCTTTTTATGGCCTTTGAGTTTTCAGAACTAAAACACAATAAAGTGTTTTGGTGACTTTAGAGTTTTGTCAGAACTAAAACACCATAAAGTGTTTTGGTGACTTTAGAGTTTTGTCAGAACTAAAACACAATAAAGTGTTTTGGTGACTTTAGAGTTTTGTCAGAACTAAAACACAATAAAGTGTTTTCGTGACTTTTGCGTTTTGACAGAGTTAACAGAACTAGTACACAGTAAAGTGTTTTGCTGACTTTTAAATTTTGACAGAATTAGCACACAAATTGTTTTCATGATTTGAGTTTTGATAGAATCAATAGACAAAGAAGTAGGCTTTGTGACTTGATTCTGACAGAACTAGTGCACATAAAAGTGCTTTTGTCGACTTTTGAGTTTTGATAAAATTTTTGCAAATCACAAATAAGCGTTCCGGTGGTTTTACTTTTGAAAAAATTAGTGCGCAAAGAAGTTTTACGTGGCTTTTGAATGCTGATACAATAAGTACAAAATCAAATATTTTATTGGTCTTGGGTAAATCCAACCTAAATACTGTATTCCTGATTAACATTTTTAGTTCTATATAAGATTTGCATCGACATAAAACAGATTGAATTACACTATTTAATCAAAAGCGAGGCGTAGATTTTGAAGTTCAATAGAAAAGTCCATTGGTATTAATGTATAGACTTTTCTGCAATAATACCAATGGAGTGTGAGGCTGATGGTGTTTCAGAAATGTTGATGGTGTTAACAATTTTCTAATTTAATTGTACTTTATTTTTGTTATGTATAACATTACGTGGGAAATACAGCTGTGTATGTTTGTGATAATTTCATTGAGATGGCACAGGCAGCGATGAATCGTCAGCAAGCGACTTGTCTTTGATGGAATTCTTGTGATATCATGTGCAAGTAGTAGGAAGAAGAAAACAATACGCCCCAGAAGAAAACTTTATGGGATCATAAATATTAAAAAGTGAATATGATTGTTAAGTGAAGATTTGAACCAGTTTAATGCTACAGGTGCGTTTTAGACGTGTCAGAAGACAATCAAGATAGTGTGTTCCATGCTGCAGACAGAAGAATAAAAGAAAGAATAAAATGTTTCCATTCGTTAAAAGCTCTGAACAGACGATATATAACGTGAATACTCTCAAGAGCAATAAAGAGTGCATGTGTGCTCACGTGACATTTCGTTAGAAAGGTGAGCCAGCACAGTTGCGAAACTTTTTAGTAGAAGGTGCTAGTGAGCGCCCATGCGTGACATTGCCCTATTTGTTTCCAAGCCTTGCTTGTCGTTCCTTGATCAATACTGCACGCAATGCTCCAGTGGAACGAAGCAATCAAAAGAACGGCGCTGGAGAAAACCTGGCACCGAGGAAATACCAAGAAAATAACAGACAATTTGCCTTATTTATTTGGATCAGATCAGTTAAATCGCCCACTTCCTTCGTTCTGCTTTAGTGGACTTACTGAAAGATTAAGAAGTGATTTTCTCTGCACCGTGCGATCTCTGCAGTTGTGTCAGAAACAACACGTCTTCAGCGACTTACCTCATTTTCCCAATACCGCCATCAGTGCACACTACAACCTGTGATCTACTGCTTAGTCTTTTCTTCTAACTGTCGTGCACTTTTGAGTTGGTGTGTAGAGTTTATTGTACATCTCCTACAACTATTTCATTTTATGAGTGATGGTTTATTTAGTCTAGAATTTATTTCATCTTATGACTGATCAATTGTCCTTGCCTCTAGACCGCATGTAATTTTATGTTCTCAAGTATCCTATCGTCTACTCTGCGTTTGATTCTATGAGTGATCAATTGTCTTGTTTATACTGCATGAAATTCTATGTTAATGTAGTCAAATGGCTCTTTTTATCTTTTGACTCTTTGTTAGTTTAGAGCCGTTAATCTCATGTGTAATATTTTCTCTTGTCCTAAATGTAATTTACAAATGATCAGTATTGAGTCTTTTCCTGTAAACTTGCGCATCAAATCACATTGCGTTATCTTCTGTCAATATTATTTTTAATAAATAAAGTTTTCACAACACTTATTAAATATTCTTCATTGACCGGTGAGAAAACACTGATATGTTCAGCCTAAATCTTCAGATACGAACAATGAACTATAACCTCTAGTAAAAATAACAGCAATAGTGTGGTAAATGTGTAGCCTTTCAGTTACAAGTGATTTACTGTGACAAATAAAATAACACTAGTGTGTGCATCCTATATCCCGGCACTTAGAACCTGCACCCTGTTGAAATGCTGGAATAACTGTATAACTCGTTTACTGTGAGATCAGGGCAGTCCTTAGGCACACGCATCTTATGCTGGAATGATTGGATAACTCGTTTACTGTGAGATCAGGGCAGTCCTCTTATTCTGGAATGACTGGATAACTCATTTACTGTGAGATCAGGGTAGTCCTCTTATGCGATAACGTAGTGATCTAGAAGTAAGGGGTCCACGGCAAGCAGTTTTATGACTTTTTAAAAACGTTTATATATTTTTTTCCACCTAACAGCATTATTGTTCGATGTAAAACTCTTCTTTACCGAAAAGCAAGACTCTCTTAATGTGAATTAATTAATTGAATGTTCTATTTCTTATTACACCCTACTGTCTGACATATTTTCGTCTTGCTTGTATTGTATTAAGGTTAATGTATTCATCTTGTTTACTTTCTACACAGAATAATCAAATATCCCATTTTATTGTCGGAAATCAGCGAGTTGAGTTTTAAAGTTGCATGGTGTGAAATGGACTCCAAAGACATTACCAGACGACTCCAGTTATGTGAATGGATGTGCTAGTGTCAATGATTATCTAATGAAGATGATATTAAATATGACTTAATTACCTCTCCACTTTCAATCCGTCTACAATCATACACTAGGTCCACGACAGGGTCTTTGTCTTCTGCAGTCTGGGAGTGACTAGGTCAAGCCCTGGGGCACGTTGTTAATTACGTCTCCCACCCCAAGTGTTACCCGTCCAGATAACCGACTCCTAACTGAACCTATTCTATCAGTCTCGAGCGTTATCAGGCCCTCACAATTTCTCCCCTATTAGGTGACAGACTTGCTCTAAGAAATGTGTCGCGACTGTCTTTTGTCAGAACGTAAATTACGTCGATTTTAACGAGCCCCCATGCCACCTATACACATTTACCTCAGTTACGTAATAGAGTGAGCAAGTTTTAAATTTAACAAAATTTATTAAAATATAAAAGAATAATAACAAATTAAGTTTAAGAAATTTCAATTAGGTTTCACATAGGCAGAATCCGAGATTCACAGATCTCACAAGAAAAATAACGTGTTACTTCAGAAAAGAGTATTCCCTGCTATCTGTCTCTTATAACAAAATACAAATTAGCAATTCTTAATTTAACTTTTTAAGAGAAAAAATGACAAATTAAGTTTACAAGATTTGAAATTAGAGATTAAATTTAGAATTCCTCTTTCACACTTCAGAAACACATTATAATAAAAAAGATTTATAGCAACATTCATAAGAATTAGAAGACAGGAAGAACGATACAAGAATTAACAAAAATCACAGAACATTTACAGGTTTTCACGAGACAAAACAAGGATTTAGATCACCTGATAATTTGCGTGCTCCCGGCCAGTATGTATATCCGTAAATTACAGCTGCTGGAACAGTTCTGAAATTACCTCAGGTCCTTAGTGTTACGAATATCCGAATTCACACATGTCCCGAATTTACCCCACGAAATTCAGTCCAACTCAGAGTAGTCCGCACTGTTCGTCAACAAATGACAACCAACGTAGATCAAACATCAAACGCTTTCAGGTCTTCGTGCCGATGTATACTCTGGTCCCGACATATGCTCCTGTCTCCTCAAGTCGACAGACTTCGTAAAATTCATCCTGGTCACCCCTTTTCAACAGCGGTTGTGGCCAGAGTCGAATCCCTCAGTAAAACTTTCGTTCGGATCCTCTTGCACTTGTGTGTGCGTTACGGTACAATTAGATGTAGATGTAGGCGTAACAGTAGGCGTCACAGTAGGTGTTACAGTAGGTGTTACTGTAGGCGTCCTTCAGCATCTCAGACAATCTGTGTGCTTCTAATCGCGGAAGGACGGAACGCGAGATCTCCTGGTATGACAGATGAGCTAGCCAGCCCCGAGACGGCCTATTTAAGCTATTCGTAAATTTCCACGTGCTAATCTGCCCTAAGGATAGATTTTACTCCCTGCTCGACTATTGTTCAATAGTCTCGCTTCAGTGTGTCTGCTGAAAGGCTAGGTGGTTAGTGCACGCGGTTAGCCCCTTAGAAGCTGCCTGATCTGAGATCCTTGGTCACTCTCCCCTTACGTCATGCGTCTCTGTTGCGTAATCGTAAGTGTCTCATGCATCTGTGCACTTGACTGTAAGTGGTTTGTCTGTCTTTGAATCTCCGACTCTATTGTGAGACCAAAGTGTTCCCCGTCTTTAGAAGTATGGTCGTCATGGTCTGCCTGGAGATGCGAGAGTGTTTCTTGTAGATTGTCTAACCCTTGTTGAGTGTCCACCCTCCCACACCCTGTTTACGTCAGCCCGTTTCTAACCGACTCAACATGTGCATCCCTTTGTCCTGGCTACCTAAGACAGTTTACTTCAAAAGCGTTGTTTCCTTTCATGAAAGAATTCTCTTATCATGAGAAACCCTTCTAAATATTAAGAAAAAGTAAAAAATTAAATATTTTCTAAATTTAATATTTTATAGTTTGCATTTTCTGCGTCACACATGGCTAGTTAGAATTCCTCATGAAAATAAGTTCATACTTGCCTTATGTATCATACAATCAAATTAATGTAGGTGTACTCAAGATAATGGCATATTGTAGCAAATTACATTATTTAAAAATTCATACAATCTGCTCCGGATAACTAAGAACAGTAAATAATGATAATAATAAACACAAACATGAACCTATATGCAAAATGAAAAAAATTTTACAGCATAAAGAAATAAATTTATTTACAAAGCAAATCATTGTAATAAAATGGATTTACAAATTTTGAATAAACATTTCTCAGAAGAGATAGTGCTAGTCTTGCTAATGACAACGAGTTGTCTTGAAATTCTCTTAGAAAATGGCCATGACCTAGTTGTGCTTAATTGAAGAGGAAGTACATGCTAGGCAAATGATAATCAAGGGATGTTGACCATTCGATTTATAATTTGCTTTAAACTGTTGACAATGCTGTATCTGATAATGAGACTAATAGGTTATAATAGCAACAATTTCCCTACTTAAGTATTATGGTAATAATTATTGAGCCATTACCACTTAAACATTTACCCATCCGCACATTATTATTATCTAAGATAAACATTATATCAAACACTAATCAATGACTCACTCGAAGGTCAGATAAGAAACAAATTCAGCAATTTAATAAAATGGGGTAAGTCTTCTATATAAAACTTTTATTTCTTTCAAGCATGAAGTAATCAACAAGTAATCTTTTTAAGTATTTTTTTCTAGCAAGCATTTATTTTACAGATTTTATATGAATGTTTTCAGTCCTTTAAGGTCTTTTGTGCTTTGCTGGTCTTTGCGATACAAAGTGTTCACTTTGTCAAATTATCTGACTGACTTTTGTACACAGTCACCTTCTCGATGAAGGATGGTCTCCCTTTAGTGGAATGGTTGTAAGTTGATAATTCTCCTTCAAACATCGTCCCGCTCAGGGAACTGTACTCTTGCACATATTTATGTTATTTCATGGAGCAATTGGCAATGAGATTTCATATTCAACATTTCGAAAACTAGTGAAAACCCGTCTTCACACAATAATGTTGATCCTAATTATTCATATAGCTTTGCTCTGTCATTTCCACCATGGTTGTTGTTAATCATATTTCTTTTACAATTTCAACACTGAGTTTCAAACATAAACTCAAAAAATCATAATGATACTTTATTGATTTGTCGCTTTAAATGTTTAAAGAACTCACCAAATATCAGAAATGGTAATTAACAATTTCTAATTTTTAAGTGCTAAATTTTACAAAACATCTTTAAAGAGAATTTGATAATGATCATTATTGAATCGAGCACTACATCAAACAAATATATGTTTTCCACATAAATTACAATATATGCAGTAGTATTTACTTATTACGTAAGTACTTTACATACAAGTAACAACAAATGTCTTTAAATGATTAGCATTTAAAAATCAAATAATATTGTAAATAAAGATACTCTTTGGCAAGCCTGGCTTAATTACTTCAAGGACTTAATCGCTTTGTTTTTTATGAGAACATAGACATAGTCACTAAGAGCACATAGACAGTCATAAGACTACACAGACATAGCTATTAAGAGTACTTAGACATAGTCACTACGAATACACATAGTCATTACGAATATATAGACATAGTCATTACGAATACATACGCAGTCATAAGAGTACAGAAATATAGTCATTAAGAGTACTTAGACATAGTCACTACGAGGACATAGACATAGTCATTAAGAGTACATAGACATAGTCACTATGAGTACATAGATAATTATAGTCATTAAGAGTATAAATACATAGTCATTAAGAGTGTATAGACATAGTCACTACGAATAGATAGACATAATCATTAAGAGAACATAGATATAGTTTTTAAGAGTACATGTAGTCATAAAGAGTCCTTAGGCATAGTCATTAAGCGTATGTTCACTAAGAGTCACTACGAGTACATAGGTCATAATGTTCAGATCAGTGGAAAGCGTATTAATATGTTCACTAAGAGTCACTACGAGTACATAGGTCCTAATGTTCAGATCAGTGGAAAGCGTATTAATATAGAAGTAGGTGAAAACTTGATTTTATTGGACGCAGTTTGAAAAGATATTTGATGGTTGCAACAATTAGCTGAAATATGAGCAGATTGTTGGAAGTTAGTTGTTGGTTAAATGGACTAATAAGCAAAGAAAACTTATTAAAAAAACTGTTATTTGTATGTATAGTCAGCGTATACATGGGTTGGTGTGTGTTTTCTTTTTAAGAAAAAAGAAAATAAAAATTACACAAATATCATTTCAATAATCTGAGTGCGCTGAGTAAAATTTAAAATGCATTTATGTGAACTATGAGAGAAATATTATTAAAATTATGTGTGATCGTTTAAGATGATTGCTACTTTTTTTTTTTTATCAAGGAACAAACAGCAGTGACCTTCTCAAGCAACGCAACATACCAAGCACAGACCGCTATCATATTCATTACACACCTCGTTTGCCCTCATCTCCGTATGGCGCGCTTCGTTAGAAACAGTCGCCTTGTAGATACTTGCTCGTGCACTTAACAGAACTGCGTGCCAGGCACTAACGACGGCAGCTCTGCTCGCCATGGGGACAGTCTGCTCTCTTCAGTCGCAGACTTTACGATATCGAATGGTGTGATTAAAGTCACCACAAGGTGAATGATGAGGGCAAGAGCTTATCGACAAAGATATCCCTTGTCGACCAGAGCAACGGAAATGACGAAAGCGAATCTGGGGCTTCTTTGAAGAAGGCGGCTGGAATTAAATGGCGACTCGCGACGGGAGTAACAAGCGTAACCATAAAACCACTTCCATTTCCCTTGACTGGAGCCTTCTTAGGGGTTGTTCTGTTTGTTTTAAACGGACAACATTTCAAAATTAACACTTTGTTGAGACAACATAGTCATAAACAATAACGGTGAAATAAATAGACGCCCATAAATTTCAAAATCAAATTCATAGCTGCAATAAACTGTATTTCACGAGCTTCTTTTTATAACACAGTACTACGCTGAATACCATTACCTAAATGAATACCAATACTGCAGTGAATACCATTACATAACTGAATACCAGTACTGCACTGAATAGCATTACCTAAATGAATACCAGTACTGCATTGAATATCAGTGAATACCATTTCTTAACTGAACACCATTACCTAACTGAACACCAGTAGCTCGTTGAAACAATTACATAACTAAATACTAGTACCGCACTGAATATCAGTGAATGCCATTTCTTAACTGAACACCAGTACATAGATAGATAGATAGATAGATAGATAGATAGATAGATAGATAGATAGATAGATAGATAGATAGATAGATAGATAGATAGATAGATAGATAGATAGATAGATAGATAGATAGATAGATAGATAGATAGATAGATAGATAGATAGATAGATAGATAGATAGATAGATAGATAGATAGATAGATAGATAGATAGATAGATAGATAGGCAGAATGTCTGCAATGAAATATATTATGATATAAAAAGATTGTTCTGATAAAATACATACATTAAATTTTGTATGTGAGCCATGGGATATACAATGGTATTAAAGAACTGATGCTTCTCTGTACTTCCTAATCCAAGTTCAGTGTACAGCTGGAATTCAAGTGGCTTATGTTCCCACAATTCATTTGTTTAGCTCGACCTCAAGAGTCGGCACATTCGAAGTGAATGAAAGTTCTTAGCGGTAAAATTATCACGTGCCTTCATTTCCCAATTCTGACTACGTCATACAACGGAACAACATTGCCATGTATGGAAAGCTAGCATTTGATTTTACGACCCCTGCCCCTAAAATGGTGGTGCTTGTGAGGACCCGATAAGTGGTTGCTCGATAAATGGCTTATTGCATCGATTTGTTGGCGATTTGTAGAGTGTAACAACAATACGGCTGACCATTTTCCAAGTGAACGTTTGTTGACTTCACACTAAACAACCAATAAATAATGGTTCTACACGTTTCACAACAATGAAAAGTGCAAGAATTATAAAGTTTGAAAAATTAATAATTTGCAAACCCAGGATATTTATATCCTTACACGGTCAGATCAACTCTTGTCTTGCAATAGGTCAATGAATGATGGCTGTTCTTTAGTAATACGTCACTTAGTGATTGGCTCTAGTTACAAAAAAAACATCGCAGAATGATTGGCTTCTGATTCGCAATACACCATATAATGATTAGCTCCAGTTGCACAATACATCAAAGAATTATTGGCTCTAGTCGCACTATACATTATAGATTGATTGACTCATGTCTCGCAATACATCACAAAATGATTGGCCCTTGTCTCGCAATACATCATAGAATGAGAAAATATTCAAAAGTACACATGTACATACTCTCTCTATACAACTCAGAATGTATTCGTACACAATCTACATTTTTTATCAGTCATAGGGGAAGAAAGTAGTCCCAGAGTCACCCTATGCACGTTGAAAAGTGACGTTAAATACAGTCGAAAAACTTCACGTTAAATACACCCAACAGAAAATTCACTCTCAATAAAGTTGAAAGGAAATTCACGTTAAATAAAGTCGAGAGAAAAGTCACTTTAAATAAAGTCGAAAGAAATACAGTAACAGAAAAATCACGTTAAATACAGTCAACTGAAAAGTCACGTTGAATGCAGTCAACACAAAGTCATGTAAAATACAATCAACAGAAAAGTCACGTTAAATGCAGTTAACACAAAGTCACGTTAAATACAGTCATCACAAACTCATGTTAAATACAGTCAACAAAAAAAAAAAAAATCACGTTAAATACATTCAACAGAAAAGTCACGTTGAATGCAGTCAACACAAAGTCACGTTAAATGCAGTCAACACAAAGTCACGTTAAATACAGTCAACAGAAAAGTCACGTTAAATACAGTCAACAGAAAAGTCCCATTAAATACAGTCAACATAAAAGACACGTTAAATACAGTCAACAGAAAGTGTTTTATTGCCACAGTAGTGTGGCACCATAAGGAGCCGTTGTAAGCCGTCCGGCAGACCTTGCTAAACCCTCAGCATGACGTCCCAATATTGCATCATGGCATTGTACACAAATTAGCACGTGACTACCACAGAGAAACTGATTGAAATTGCTCTGGCTTGGATAGAGTAGCACACTACTCGTCTCCATTGCTAACTAGTTGCTTAGTATTGGTCTCCCTTGCTTCATTTTCATAGTAAAAATACGATTCTCTTGATAACTAGTTGCACATAATAGCGACATACCTTCTTTGCTAACTACTTGCTCGTAATGACGCAGCGTCTCCTTTACTAACTACTTGCTCGTAATGACGCCATGTCTCCTTTACTAACTACTTGCTCGTAATGACGCCATGTCTCCTTTACTAACTACTTGCTCGTTAATAATGACACATCTCATTTACTAACTACTTGCTCGTTAATAATGTAGCTTAATTGAAAAAATAGTTGTAACATTACATTGTAATTATAATGTGTTTTATCATAATACAATTCAATTAATATAGTTTTAGCATAACAACTGGAAATTAGTGCTAACATTATAAAGTATAATGTGTTATATTATAAGCCAATTCAGTTAATATAATTTTAGTGTATCTTAAGTAAAATTAGTTTTAACATTATAATGTATAATGTGTTTTATCATAAGCCAAATCAATTAATATCATTTAATGTAGCTTTGGGGGGAATAATGTTTTATTATGGCATTGCAGTTGTACAGAGATGAACTTTTGCTTACACCTGTTACAGTGCAATTAATCTCAATGTAATTTTGTTTAGTTTTTAACATTAAATGTTGTCAAACTTTCCTAATATTTAAATCAGTTATAGTGTATTTTGTATTGATATAATGCTGTTTTGACATTTGTTTTTTTTATTTCAGTGGAGTGTTGTCCTCATTGTTTGCAAAGATTCAAGATAGTTGCTAATTAATTTTTCTGTCTTACTGGTGTGTCAATAAAGTTGTGGTGCTCAGAAGTACTCTTGCATAATGTAAAAAGGATTAACACAAAGGTGTAGATAGCCATTTATTTTTCACGCTTCTTCATGAGCTAAGTCTGATGGAAGAGATTATTTCTGAAGCTTAAATATGTAGTTGCAAGCATGACTGACTGTTGGAAGGGTGACATGGGCAACATCTGATGAGTTTCGGCTGGAAGTTTAAGTACACAGATGTAAATGATGAACATGGTGGCTGGGAGGGTGAATGAATGATTCTGGTTAGCTGACATGTAAAGTCAGTATAAATAGCTAGGTCAAACCCTTTCGCAGTAGTTGTGATCGATAAAGGCTAACCGTGAGCTGTTGTGAATTGTCGGGAACAATAATGCGAGAATGAATTTAGAATAATTTGTATGTTAGAATTATTGTTTCATGTATTGATTTTGATATATAGTATATTTTTTATTGATTCATTTGATATGTATATGTTAGATTAACCGTGTATCATTGAATGTGTGATTCTGTTATAGTTCAATTGGTTTGATAACAGGTGTATCAAGTGAAGTGTGTATTATGAGGGCTAACAATTCTCTTGCAGAAATGTCAGTTGAGAGACTGGGTTTAAGATTGTGAGAGTATAGGAAAATTATAGACCGAATTACAAGCATTGCACTTGAATGTTTTCAGGGTGTTCCTTTTTATTGCTTCCTCTTTTTCCCTCCTATTGCCTCGCCAGTGTGGTTCCTTGTCTTGAAAGATTTTCTTATGATCGACATATGAGTCGTCCTTGTTAATATCTACTAGGAGAACTCAATGGTGATGAGAACAGAGACGTGGACACATCATCGCCAAGCAAATTCAAGAGTACTCAGCATGACTTCATACACAAAGTGAAAATGAACTCTGGTGTCTTATCAGTTTATGAACTGTCCATATGCTGTAATGCACATGTGTTTCTCTATGACTCAACATATGGTGGTCCAACAGAACAGGTCATGAACTCAGTAATTTATCTCTCGTTTTCCTTTCTAGTTCTATAAAAAGAACTCTAAACCTTAATTAGAGAGTGTTCCATCGATGTAGTTATTGTTATTATTGATTGTAAATGAGATAAACTTGAACATCTATTTAATAGTATATATATTCGTGACTGTTTCAAAACTGAGTTGTTTCCATTTGTGATAAGGTCATTTTTATAATACATCTTTATTATTTTTGTTAGTCCCTTCTTACGCATGTTAATTGATACATGTTTGGAGTAGTCAGTGGGTGGATAGGGGCATGATGAGGCAATGATTGGAAGAATGATAGTAAGTTGATAAAATACATTATTCCTTCAGTAAGAAGTTCCAACTGCAAAAAGATAAATTATGTGTTGTAGTACGCTATGTATAGTGGTGTATGAATGTGGAATTCATACGGAAAACAGATTAAGATTTAACCACTGATAAGTGAATATGAATTATTAAATGATAAGGTATTCATATTGATAAGGTATTCATAATGGTAAGGTATTCATAATGATAAGATATTCATAATAATAATCATAACAGAGGCAGAACCGTATTATAGCACCACAGTTGTACTTGTAGCTGTATTGTTACGTCTGTTCTTGTGTATCTATTTGTATAGTCTTGTGTACCTATTTGTATACTCTTGTGTGCTTATTTGTATAGTCTTGTGTACCTATTTGTATACTCTTGTGTGCTTATTTGTATAGTCTTGTGTGCTTATTTGTATAATCTTGTGTGCTTATTTGTATAGTCTTGTATACCTATCTGTATACTTTTGTGTGCTTATTTGTATAGTCTTGTGTACCTATCTGTATACTCTTGTGTACTTATTTGTATAGTCTTGTGTATCTATCTATATACTCTTGTGTACTTATTTGTATAGTCTTGTGTACCTATCTGTATACTCTAGTGAACTTATTTGTATAGTCTTGTGTACCTATTTGTATACTCTTGTGTACTTATTTGTATAGTCTTGTGTACCTATTTGTATACTCTTGTGTGCTTATTTGTATAGTCTTGTGTACCTATTTGTATAGTCTTGTATGGTGTATCTATACTTGCGCTTTCATATGAACACTAGACTTGATTACCTACACTGTATATCTTTACTGGTGTATCTATGCTTGCCATATGCTTGTGTACTGGACTGGTATATCTAAATGTGATAACTGAAATTTTAAGATTTCCGTCATATGCCATGTTTATTATAGTTTTGAAATATTGTAATATTATCTCATTAAATCTTTTTTTCTCGTGATCGACTCTTAATAAAAATCATGGCTGCTATCATAAAGCGATGGGAGATCTGAACGTGACTTAATGGCATCATTTAATTAGTAATCTTTGGAATTTTGAGCTAATGCTCGAAATATTGAGTGTGTTTCTTTCACCGCCTGTCAAACGTTTACTAGATTTCAATCTGTGTCGTCATGCTACTTTACAATTACTTTCTTACTATTCCAGGTGTAGCGAGGGATTATGTTTACTAAGCGTATTGTCTACTGCATGGCTCGCGCATGGAAATTGATTATCACGTTATCAAAACTAAGCAGTAATGCGGGTAGAAATGCAATAAAGGATATTCAAGCGTAACAACTGGTGATCAATTCACTTCCGGGATTTCGGCTTTCTTAAAATTGCATTAAATTCAGACATTGCTCGTTTCCAAGTGTATACATTAAATATAAAATTGTTTCAACTTAGTTCAAACAGTTTTATTCTGCTATAAATAGCACAGGCTTAAAAATAACTTAGCTATTTAGCACTTATCCGGCTTTAAAATAATCCCGAGAAAATTATCTGCACCTTGTATTCTCTATTCACAAAGTTTATTATTGTTCACAAAATATCCAGGAATAAAAAAATATATTTTTGTTTTCATTTAAAAAATGACTCACGATATTACTTGGCATGGACAAAGAGATTTTAAACAAACCTTTGTTTATTCCTGCGTGGCGAGTTTCAGAACTATTTTATTGATTATAAACAGCACACGATAACAAGGGAGACAATAGCGATTACATTATTAATATTTATTTATTTTTCGTCTGCTTTTAATAAAGAAAAAGCGTTTTAAGCAGTCTAATTCCATGCATAAGTCGATAACTTTAAGGTTAGAAATGATATTTTCATTATAGTGAAATGAATGCATAATAACTTCGACGACGGCGATAACAGTGACGATGAATAAAATGTCAATGTTTCTGTAAATTGACTCAATATACAGATTATCTCACAGTGAACACTTCGGCAAAAACAACTAGACACTGTAAGTTCCAAGCAACGGAAAGAACAAGACACTGTAAACCGACACAAATTATAGATTATCTCTAACAGAACATTTCAGCAGAATCAACAAAATACTGTAAGGCCCAAGGAGAATCATCAAGATGTTGTAAGCCCCAAGCAAAATTAAATGGGACACTGTAAGACCCAAGAAACAGCAACAAGACATTGCAAGCTCCAAGCAACAATAAAAGACACTATAAGCCCAAAGCAGCAGTAACAAGACACAGTACGCTCAAAGCAGCATTAACAAGACAGTACGCCCCAAGCAGCAGTAACAAGTAGACATTAAGCCGCAAACAGCAGCAAGAGCAAGACACTCTAAGTTCCAAGCAGCTGTAACAAGACACTGCAAGCTCCAAGCAGCAGTAACAACAAAACTTTGAAGCCCTTAGCAGCAGTAACAAGACACTGTAAACAGGGCCGTCTTAACAGCATTATAGGCACACGGGCAAAGCAATGCACAACCAACCACTCACAGGAATAAAAATGTAATTGGTGGATAAAATACATCAATCTTCGTGAGGCCCCGGGCAACTGCCCAGCGTGCCCATGCGTTAAGACAGCACTGACTGTAAGCCCCAAGCAGAAATGACAAGACGCTGTAAGCCTCAAGCATCAGAACAAGAGACCGTAATGTAACCTCCAAGCAGCAGTAACAGCAAAAATCCCGCAGTAATCATAACAAGATCGTGTAAACACTAGGCAGTAGAAACAAAGAGGCAATGTAAGCCCCAGGTAACAGTACTAAAACAAGACATTGTAAACCCTAGGCAATAGTAACAAAGAGGCAATGTAAGCCCCATGTAACAGTACTAAAACAAGACATTGTAAACCCTAGGCAATAGTAACAAAGAGGCAATTTAAGCCCCATGTAACAGTACTAAAACAAGACATTGTAAACCCTAGGCAATAGTAACAAAGAGGCAATGTAAGCCCCATGTAACAGTACTAAAACAAGACATTGTAAACCCTAGGCAATAGTAACAAAGAGGCAATGTAAGCCCCATGTAACAGTACTAAAACAAGACATTGTAAACCCTAGGCAATAGTAACAAAGAGGCAATGTAAGCCCCATGTAACAGTACTAAAACAAGACACTGTAAACCCTAGGCAGTAGTAACAAAGAGGCAATGTAAGCCCCGTGTAGCAGTATAAAACAAGACACTGTAAACCCTAGGCAATAGTAACAAAGAGGCAATGTAAGCCCCATGTAACAGTACTAAAACAAGACACTGTAAACCAAAGGCAGTAGTAAAAGCGAAGCACTGTAAACCGCAAGCAGCAGTAATCAAACAACGAGGCCCTGTAAGATCCACGCAACAGTAACCATACCATAGTAACTTGACAGTAGTAGTATCATCAAGACACTGTAAGTCCCAGGCAGCAGTAATAATGAAGCACTATGAGCCTTCAGCAGTAACAACAAGACACTATACGATCCGAGCAGCAGCAGCAGTGTAAGCTCCAGAAGTAACAGCAAGACACTATACGCTCCAAGCAGTAGCAGCAGTGTAAACTCCAGAAGTAACAGCAAGACACTATACGCTCCAAGCAACAGTAGCAGTGTAAGCTCCAGAAGTAACAGCAAGACACTATACGCTCCAAGCAGTAGCAGCAGTGTAAGCTCCAGCAGTAACAGCAAGACACTATACGCTCCAAGCAGCAGTAGCAGCAAGACACTGTAAACTCCAAGCAGTAATATCAGCAAAATATTGTCAGCTCCAAGCGGTAGTAACAAGACACTATATTCCCAAGCAGCAGTAACAAAAATAAAACGCTACATTCCTTAAAAACTGAAAATAGCATTTAGCCTAGCTCAATTCTCAGACTTTCGGCTATAGCTTCGAGTTTGTGTTCTCTAAGTCGGAGAAAGTCATTTGTCTTGCAAGTTTCTGGGTCTAGCTCGGCTACAACTTTACAACCTATAACCCTCTCCAATAATGGCACATTAACCCCACCACCTCCAAGCCCAAATGAATCATAATACTTTGATTTTATATCGTATTATCAGTAATTTCAAAACAAGATGCCAAAATTACATTATATCTCGACAGAAGCTAATAAAGGTACTTTTCAAAGTTTTGTAAGTTTGTTTTATTTGGGGAGGGGGGGCTTCCCTTTATATTTTGCGCATACGCTTAGCTTATTTATTTATATTTTTACAGATCATGACTTTGTCAGTTTCAGTGTATCAGTCAGCTTCATGGCTTTGCTAGAGTACAACAAGCATAGTGAACAAGCATAGTCCTATAGGCAGAGGATCTTACACACTGATCAAATCAGCAGGGGGTCTTACAGACTGATCAAATCAAAATGTGATCAATAGACCAGTTCCATAAGTAGAGGACTCTACAGACTGATCAAATCAATAAGGGATCTTACAGATTGGCGAGATCAGTAAGGGACCTTTTAGACCATGCCTATATCTCCAGTTAAGAGTTTTAATCAAACATAGCATTAAAATTAGTTTATAGCATAAGTGAAATACATTTAAGAATTGATATTATTAAAATACAAAAAAATATGAATCCGAAGTATTGTGCCACAGACACAGAGATAAAAAAAAGTACACAGAAGGAGTGAATTGAGTTGTGTAAACTGATAGTATGGCACAAATATGAATGCTAATGGGTTATGAAAGTGACAAAGCTGAAGATGGTACTAGTATTGTGGTGACTTTTAAGAAACCAGTAGTAATGGGATGAAAACTTGAAATGCGTTTAAGACACGTAATTAAGTAGTCAATCAAATACGAGTTTAGGTTTCCATTTTTACGAATTTGAAAGAGAAAAAATATCTGTGGCTGATATTGATGTAGAATGATTGTTTTATTTTCTAATTAATTATAATTTAATTCTTTGAGTATCGCAGTTTACATGATATATTTATGAAGAAAACAAGAAATACTTAAAACATATCAATTTTATTATAGTGCATTATATCCATTGAGATCTTTAGATGTAAAATGTTTTGTTGATACAGCTGCAGTCTTGATACTAATTACCCACACAAACTTAAAATTCTCTTAATGAAGATACGATAATCATAATACATTTCATGGCGCATGATAGAAAAAAAGAAAGACATATCCGACACACACGCACGCACACACACACACACACACACACACACACACACACACACACACACACACACACTCAAAATACATTTGTGTTTTTAACAAAATATGACCCCACAAAGAAAAAGGTTAAGTACTTGAATAGGAATATAAACTTTTTTTTTAGTTAAGTCTAGGAATATTAAATGTAAAATAGTTTTCCATGGTCAAGTTTCATGTGTTAACCGTCAATGAGGTGTACCCTTCTATCTCAGAAGGCGGGGGGGAAAGTGTGTGTACATGCTGTAGGGAAAAAGAAAAGTGTGATTCTCTATGCCCACATCGCCTGCGATCGGGAGACAGTAATCAAAGCTTAAACACTAGGCGTGAGCTGCTCTTTTTAAACGCCGATTAGAACAATTTAGCATTTTCTATAACCGTAACGACAGTTTAAGAGACGCAATTAGATGCCAGCTACCACTTTGGCTGTAGCCCTCCCTGGCATTCGTAGGGGACACGAGATAATGGAATTGTCCTTGTCACGCAAGGAGTCTTTTTATTTAGCCGGACAAACTATCGTCCCAGCATCTAGCCTGCAATTGTCTGCCAATAGACGGCACGCAAGGGCAGAGAAGCAAATGATAAGTTTGGTCTTGGGATAATTTCTGTATTACCTCCCTGCAGAGAAAGGTTGTTTGTGACATGCTGCATGAGAAGCAACTTGCCTTTACATCTCTGCTTTCTCGAGAAGTCATGAGAAGCAAGGTACACTAGTCAGGCAACTTGCTTTTTCTACGAGAAATCGTAAGATGCCGGGTATACTAGGCAGCCTTTGCAACTTACCATTACATCTCTGCTTTCTTCTTGATATGCTGATCTAAACCCCCAGGAGGGGGAATAACTTAGTAAAGACGATAAGCAGCGGGTTTTGTTGTTTGGTTGTTTATCGCTAAAATTGTGGAGTTAAGTTTGCTCATTTTTAAATCTACATAACTCCAGAGTTACATCTTATTTCTTTCTAGAGGAACTGTCTTTCTATTAATCAGAGCTCCCTTTTGTAGGTAAATTCATGGCTCTATAAACAACCCCCCATCCCTGGTCCCTACCATTGGTTCGATACATAGAGAATGCGTAGGAAGAAAACAACACGCCACATAGAGGACAACCCACATTAGAGACACCCACAGCAACCCATACACAAAACAACACACAAATTGTAGACAACCCCCAGTACAGACACCACAACAACTCCTCCCCCCCTTACAAAACAACACTCAAATTAACAATTCAATTCATATGATATAACAAGCATGCAAATAATAATAAACATTACTCAAATCCGAGTAAACAATAATGCAAATGTTAGAAATGATCAATTCAAGAAAATCAATGCATCCCAACAAACACTATAATTGTAGTCTTTAAAGATAGCAGTTCAACACGTAACCACACCAACACAGGATGGTTACATTCATCATTCTATCATACTCTCTCAGCTGACCTTGACCTTATTGATTTCTCATTAAGTCATGCTGCTCTGCAACTGTGACCCTACTCCAGTCAACTATTGGAGTTCTACTGAAAGTGATTTTTAAAAAACAACAACAACAAAACAATCACGATGCCCACACTCCTCCAAGACTACAAAAATCTTTGTGGGGATGCTGGATCTGGTTGTCATGGCCCTCATACACATCTACAGATTCCAGTGGCACTCTAAAGCCTGACCATTTTCAATGTTTGGTCATCAAAATTATATATAAATAGGCGACTTTCAGACGCCGCCGCCAAGGATTATCTCCCCTTGATCATAACAACTTCTAAGAAGCGTTTCTTTGGGCCTGGTTCAGCTGACAATTTTTCTGGCCCAATCATACATCTCTTGCTCGGATGTTCCTTACTTTCTAAGCGTGCACACCTCCCATGCACGGGCAAAAGTTGATCCTGGACTAGAGACCCGAGCATTCTCAAGCCATGTATGGCCTCCTGGTCAATAAGCCATTTCAACCAGGGGAGACCAATCAGAAGCGCCACTCCCAGCTGAGGACATGTATACCAGTTAAAGGATGCTCTCTCTCTCTTTCTCTCTCTTTCTCTCTCTTTCTCTCTCTCTCTCTCTCTCTCTCTCTCTCACACACACACACACACACACACACACACACACACACACACACACACACACGCGCGGGTTTGGTTCCCCCCCCACTTGCGAGTTAGTGAGAAAATTACCATCGTTAAAGTCTACTATTAATTAAAACTTTTGATTTTTTGTTGTTGTTGCATATTCTGCTTACTAATGAAGGTTTTATAACAGTTATCACTTTTAAAAATCAATATCTCAATAACTGTCCCGTTTTTTTATTTTTACATAGGTTAATATGAGGTATATTTATTAATTAATATTCATGAGTTTGACCTTTCAGTATCTCACAATAATTGTCATCTCTTACACACAGCACTACCAGCTGTTCAAATAAATGTGAGGTATCATTCATTGAATAGAATAGACCCCTTTTCTCATTGTTCTGTGGGAATGCATCACATTAAAAATAATCTCCTAGTCTTTCAAAACATTACTGTGTAAATGTTAGTAAATATAAATATCAATACCTTGAAATACACTGACATAATAAAACAGTTGAAAGCGTCCCATCTCTAGCGTTGAGACTGGCGAAATTCATTCGTTAGAAACAAAATATGTTTCTTGAATTCTTATAACCAGTTTTTAACTAGAAGTTCTCACACTTTAATTAAACTTGCGTTGATCTCCCCAATCGCTGGTTATGAATTCCTTGTGTAGCTTGTCGCCGCTGTAAGTTTGCGCAAATTAATTATCGGTGTCTGGGCGTGTCAACCAACTAAGCAAATTACTGTCAATGGCTAGACTTGTCAACCAACTAAGCAAATTACTGTCAATGGCTAGACTTGTCAACCAACTAAGCAAATTAATGTCAATGTGTCAACCAACTAAGCAAATTACTGTCAATGGCTAGACATGTCAACGAACTAAACAACTTACTGTCAATGGCTAGATGTCAACCAACTAAGCAAATTACTGTCAATGTGTCAACCAACTAAGCAAATTACTGTCAATGGCTAGACATGTCAACGAACTAAACAACTTACTGTCAATGGCTAGATGTCAACCAACTAAACAAATTACTGTCAATGGCTAGATGTCAACCAACTAAACAAATTACTGTCAATGGCTGGACGTGTCAACCAACTAAACAAATTACTGTCAATGGCTAGACGTGTCAACCAACTAAACAAATTACTGTCAATGGCTAGACGTGTCAACCAACTAAACAAATTACTGTCAATGGCTAGACGTGTCAACCAACTAAACAAATTACTGTCAATGGCTAGATGTCAACCAACTAAACAAATTACTGTCAATGGCTGGACGTGTCAACCAACTAAACAAATTACTGTCAATGGCTAGACGTGTCAACCAACTAAACAAATTACTGTCAATGGCTAGACGTGTCAACCAACTAAACAAATTACTGTCAATGGCTAGACGTGTCAACCAACTAAACAAATTACTGTCAGTGGCTAGACGTGTCAACCAACTAAACAAATTACTGTCAATGGCTAGACGTGTCAACCAACTAAACAAATTACTGTCAATGGTTGGTAGAACCCATAAATGGGCGTATTAGAGAAAGTCAAAATTAGATTGCCTTCGACCCGTACAAGTGTCTCCTATAGTGAATCCATTTTGCTATAGTAAAACTTTCCAGACAAAATATTTGAGTCTGTGTATTTGTGGAATGATTTTCCAGGGATTTTATAATTCAGGAGTTAGTAGTCGTGTTGTTACTGTTAAAACTAATACCTTTTATTCCGTAGCTTGTTTAAATACTTATTGTTAAAACTAATATCTTTTATTCCGTAGCTTGTTTAAATACTTATTGTTAAAACTAATATATTTTATTCCGCAGCTTGTTTAAAAACTTTTGTTCACATATTATTTGTATTACTCCACAGCTTGTTTAAATATTTATTGTTCACATATTGTTTGTATTACTCCATAGCTTGTTTAAATATTTATTGTTTGTATTAAGGTTTGAACGAGGGAGTGTGTGAGAGTGTGAGTGCTGTCCCGCTTTTCCTCATCTCTCTAAAACTTTCTGAATGAGTGCAAGTGACACTGTTTAGATGTACAACAATAAGTACTGCCTAAAAGGAGGATTGTTATTATATTATCTCCAGTCTGGCACTTTATGCAGCCTGACCATCTCAAGAACCCAAGCTGCTCACATAAACCGTTACAATTGGAACTCTTTGATCGCCCCAGCCAAAAGAAAAGGCCCTCTCAACCGCTAGACCTGTATTTAGACGGCTCGCGTCAAGAAGCCAAACCGGGCTTCATTAACCACTAATGACGTTCTCAAGCTGAAGACTGATTCTCCTCTTGTCCACTTAAGTCAAACGAGAAAGTTTCAAAAGACAATGGCATTGCTATACCTATGCATTGTAACTCTTCACTGATTGAGAGATATATTTGTCTTTTTGAAAATAAACTATTTCGACTCTTCCTGTATCGTCCCGTCATGCACTAGTTGTATGGACCGTATCCACCCCAGGAGCCTGGGGGCTCCGAGCTAGATATTAAATATTACGTGTTTACCCTAGGACTAAACAGTTCATGACGTGTCATCTTTGTTATGCTTCCGTGCGTCTGTTTATTATTTGTGCAGCGTGTTACTGAGAAACGGGGTTCGTTTCCAGACGAGGGCAAGGGAGAAATCAATCAACACTTTATTTTTCTCGTCTTTCTCTCCTCCCTCACCCACACGTAACAATCCGCCACAATAAACACAAATTGAATGAATGCATTTATGTTAACAATGTGTATATGACATCTTGTTTCATGTATTTTCAGCACCTGCAAGAATGCGGTAGAGAAATGCCAAACAGCAATTTGGGGTAGTTTTATTAAGTTAAAATATTTCATCTCTGTATATTTGGTAATTGTGGAAAGTTGTACACAACAGAAGCTACTTTGTATTGTAAAACACACAGGGCAATTGAAATGTGAACTATGATAAAATAATATTAACCAAATAATTTTTAAATCTCTTGTGACTGCAACTTTTATTGTGTAATTTTGACGGCGTATTTCAATACAGATATCTCAAATCTTGTGTTTTTCATATCATATAAAAATAAGGTGCAAATAAAAGTAATGCATATTATAGACGATATACATACAATTTTGGGTCTATTTTCAGTATCAGGAATCCTAGAGTAAATAATGATTGTACAAGTATTTTTGAGGTACTATAAATAATGATTGTACAAGTGTTTTTGAGGTACTATAAATAATGATTGTACAAGTGTTATTGAGGTACTGTAAATAATGATTGTACAAGTGAATATTTGTGCAACAGCATCAGTCTATTTGAAAATCAATGAGGTAGTTTAGTGCACATTCTTTAAATGTGTAAAGTTTTTAAAGACAAAATAAAGATTATTTTTTAAAACTCTTGATTATACAACTGCTTTAGTTTGATAACTGAGACCTTCCTTAGTACTGGTTTACTGTTCATAAGACCTTCCCTAGGAAGTGACAAATTGGCCACACCCTGACCACGTATTATGTAAGCAGTAATCCCTCGCAGTTATCAATCAGCCGATATGTATGGCTGTCTGTGTCATAGGGTGAAGAACTATCATGTGATATCTGAAGATCATAATGTAGAGCCTCCTATCACATCCAACGTGCACACAGGACTTGCATTTCGTACAGAGAGGTATTATGTGAATAGAGTATTACTTCTACAATTGTGAATTATGATGCTTGTATGTTATACGCTTGACATTGTTTTTAGTGAACACATTTATAAACTATTATGTTGTAATTATTATGCTGTATGCATGTATCGGCTAATAAATACCTGCCAAGTGAGAGAAATGAGTGGTGTCTGCTGGAGAATTATTAATAACATAAATTAAGATTCTCATCATTTGTAATTAGTTATGAATTATGAATTAATTAATAATAATCAAAATCATTAACTAGGTGGCGTTGGCGTCACAGATAGGTTATAAGAAAAAGTATCCTTCAGCATCATCCAGCGGGTGAAATATGTCCGCACTTCAACTCCTCTAAATGGAGTGAAATAAAATCCAAGTCAAAGGGAAGTAGTCATTTAGAATTAGCTTTATCCAGATACACTTACGTCCCTTGTGTGAGTTTGCTCTATAAAGTATTGGGTTTATCTGTAGGAGGCTGTGATATTAATATCGCTTTAGTGTGTAAGCAATTTGATTTTTTCATGTGTTAAAATAAGTAAAACTGCTTTGCTTTAATTATTTAAATAATCGACAACTAGTATTTTTTATGAAGATTTAAGTAATCCGACAACTAGTATTTTTAATGAAGATTTAAGTAATAGACAACTAGTATTTTTTATGAAGATTTAAGTAATAGACAACTAGTATTTTTTATGAAGATTTAAGTAATCCGACAACTAGTATTTTTTATGAAGATTTAAGTAATCCGACAACTAGTATTTTTTATGAAGATTTAAGTAATAGACAACTAGTATTTTTTATGAAGATTACTGGGATTAACTGGAAATTTATTTTTCAATGATAACAATAATAAAACTTTCAAACGGGCCTTTGATATTTGTGTAAGAAATCCAATGAAAATATGGAATGATATTGAATTTGAAATATAATTTTAAAATATATTTGCTCTTTTATCTATTTTTTAATTTTATAACGGTGCCTGGAAAGTTCACATAACTATTAAGGCTTTCCAAGGTAACATGGAATGTTTTTTAATAGTTTTATTATTTATTATTCAGAAATAATTATTAATCAAGCGGAGACATTTTAAATTGTCCCTTTGTTTCTTTACCTGTGCTGACTGTTATGGTAGTATGGTTAGTCAGTCAATTTAAATGAGAAATGCTTTTAGCTTAATTATGCTAATTTTGCTCAAGAGTATAATGGAGTCGGTAGGGCCATTTCTATGACTTATGGCCCCTATACAGCGCTGTTTTTTTCTGAAACATTGAAACGTGCAAAAATAGGAAATAAAACTTTGAAGTAATTAAACATGCATGGTGTGATGGATTTTTATTGTAATAAGGAATTTCTTAGGAAAAAAAGAAATTATTAGTATAAGTATAATAAACATTTAAAAATTCATATCTCTGATCTTCATTATGACCTCTAAAACTCGCTGGGCCATATGTCTAAGGACGGCCTTGAAATTGGGTAGGGTTCAGTGGGATGGAGGTACAGGTTAGAAGCTAACGGTACAGGAATTTTATTTGGATTTATTTATATTAATTGCTATTATTTTCCTCTCTTTAATAGACCTAAACACAGTCTTTTGTAGATATGATGTGTATTTCCTAAAACTTCCATCAATAAACTAACTTACCGTATCTCCTACTAAACCCAAACTCAAAAGCAAAAGTAAACCACTACTACGACTAATTAAAAAATCCAGCTGTAGCCCTGCAACAAAAAACAAACAAACAAACAAAAAATTTTTAAAAAAATGAATAACACACACACACACACAAATGAAACCAACCCCTAAATAAAGTACCAGAACAAGCCTCCACCTCCCCTCCCCGAATACAAGTAAAGGGAGGAAGGGTCCACGGGAATCATTCAAAAACTGAGAATATCTAGAAAATGAAAGGTTTTCACGCAATTCCGGTAGAGCAAAGAAGTTATCGAAACAACAACAACAACAACAACATAGAACTATTGTGATAGGTTGATGAAAGATAATAGGTTAGACTGGGGATGTAGAACTAGTGTGATAGGTTGGTGAAAGATAATAGATTAGATTGGGGATGTAGAACTAGTGTGATAGGTTGGTGAAAGATAATAGATTAGATTGGGGATGTAGAACTAGTGTGATAGGTTGGTGAAAGATAATAGATTAGATTGGGGATGTAGAACTAGTGTGATAGGTTGGTGAAAGATGATAGATTAAATTGGGGATGTAGAACTATTGTGATAGGTTCGGGAGTGTTGTTGCGGAGTGTTCGTTGTAAAATAAGCAAATTAAAGAACATGCTTGTAATTTATAAAACACTATATCTGGCTTCCCAGCTGTCCTGGATGAAAGGTTAACGCCCTTTGCTCTGAGTAGTATGGAGCAGAACTGAGAAAAGGACCTTTCTCCTACTATTGCCAACGTGCATTCTGAATGGAATATAGGCATACTCCATTCATGCCCTCATTCTTTTGTGGAGTCGCTCAAATCCTCAAGATAGGCTGCAAAAAATGGACGCTGGTCACTATGTGATGGATGATGTCGGTATCAACGCATGATAGTCCAATACACTTTCATTCTCCTGTGAATGAGTGACTCCCACGACTTTCTAATGCATGATTAATAATCATAACCAATAACTAGGGTGACGTTGTGTCACAGTATCTTACCTAATCAACGTTCAAGACGAGATGTATAGTTTAGAAAGAATTTGATTAAATGCAAAAAAATAAAAAATAAAAGGATAGATAAGTTAAATATGTAAGGATCCATCCCAAAACCACATATCTTCGGCAGTTATACACATCAGAGGGTTGTTCAGCAATAATAATGAATAGATCACATGAAAATTAGGTAACTGTTTGGATAATCCGGGGGTCCCATGACGTCATCTTACCTCTACAGTTGTCGTGCTGGTCTGCCGGGTCTAAGATTGAAAAACTACTCGTTCACCAAATGCGGTGCTTTGATTGGTTTGTTTAAATGAGGGTAGAATAGAAAATGTGGATAAAATTCCAGGGTAGCTTTTATTGCTCCTTAGATGGATAAGGTTAGGGGTAGATTTATTCTTGTGTTAAGTGGAAGTGTGATTACATATTGCCATTGTATGACACATGGCAAGATTTGATTTAGGAAAGCGATTTACATCGCGGCTATGAGAGTGCGTATAAGTCTAGTGCTGCTTGTGTATCTCATTCTAAATATGACACAACACATACTTTTGTGCATCTCATTCTAAATATGACACAACACATACTTTTGTGCATCTCATTCTAAATATGACACAACACATAATTTTGTGTATCTCATTCTAAATATGACACAACACATACTTTTGTGTATCTCATTCTAAATATGACACAACACATAATTTTGTGCATCTCATTCTAAATATGACACAACACCATACTTTTGTGTATCTCATTCTAAATATGACACAACACATAATTTTGTGCATCTCATTCTAAATATGACACAACACATACTTTTGTGCATCTCATTCTAAATATGACACAACACATATTTCTTGTGTATCTCAATCTAAGTATGATACAACACATATTTTTTGTCATCTCAATCTAAGTATAATACAACACATATTTTCTGCGCATATAATTGTTTTATATGATTCTCTCATTCGGGCAATATAAAGCTGTTATAATGATGTCTGAAATTTTATGAAACACATTTAATAAATTTATGCAAAATAATTATTACCGAGTTCTTTCAAAGGAAATTATTTTTATAGTCTTGAGATATGACGAAAGTTAACTGTATGTTGTTCAGTTGTAAATGAAGATTATTGTGAATCATTATCATGATAAGAAAAACTTGTATGTGTGGTGTGTGTGGTGTGTGTGTGTGTGTGTGTGTGTGTGTGTGTGTGTGTGTGTGTGTGTGTGTGTGTGTGTGTGTGTGTGTGTGTGTGTGTGTTGTAAAGTAACGAGAAGAAAAGAATGACTGATACTAAAGGGATGTTACTGGCACAATTAAGCATGGAGAAACCTGTTTATGAGTTATTTCCCGTTGAAATGTAAGCGCAGCCATATGCATGTGCAACGATTACATTTATTTAGCCCACAGGTTCGTTTCATTGAATTCATTGTATAAGCATTTAAGATCGTGACTAAATGTTTTATATTTATGCGAAAATAAATAACTTGAGTGGGTTCTAATGAAGGTTTTCATGCGATTTTAACAAATAATTTACACAGCTGCGACCGTATCAAACTAAATATTATCTGTTTAGATTTATCAGCGTCGACTATGTCGTACTATAAATACATCTGATTTTATTTACACAACATTGTCCATCTGAATCTATAACTATATGGTTTGGTTTCCATAACATTGCTCATTTCAGATTGTATTTTTTTCTGATTTTGCTGTCTGTTTAATGACACAACGACATTATCTTAAGAGTATTTGACACCCATGGTGACGAGTGGACAATTAAAACGAATGCTTTGCTAGGAGCATACATGAATTTGTTTATTGGAAACTTGATTATAAGTCACATTGTGAGTGAAAATTCGAGCACCATTTAGCAAATGACCTTGACCTTCCTTCAATATTTCTCCCCTTATGAACTCGAATGGTATAATTGATGAGCTGTATTGCCTTTACAGTTAACTATAACTGATGAGCTGTAATGCCTTTACAGTTAACTAAAATTGATGAGCTGTAATGCCTTTACATTTAACTATAATTGATGAGCTGTAATGCCTTTACAGTTAACTAAAATTGATGAGCTGTAATGCCTTTACAGTTAACTAAAATTGATGAGCTGTAATGCCTTTACAGTTAACTAAAATGTGTATGTAGATATACTTGCTTGTACTTGTGAAAAGAAACTAATTCAGTTTTTAATAATAAAACAAACACGAATTTGCACAAAATGTTTCATAAATATTTTCTGATGAACACAAGATAGATAGATACATATACTGTTACTACAGAAACATGCTGATAACAAATGAGCACTATATTCAAATAGATTATTTTTACATATACACCTCGATTATTTATAGATATTTAAACTTCATTATTATTATCACTTATTATCGTTAGTGTGGGTTGGGGCACTGTCATCATCAGACAACTGACTGATTGATTGTCATCATCAGACAACGTCCTAGAAACATGTTCAATTATTATCAGTCATTGTTAGTGTACCACTAATGACAGTAGGTGTTCATTTGCAAGCTCAAGAAAAGTTGCACCCTAACTGCTATTCTTCTTTCGCTGGAACGTCTTTTCGCTAATTCATTTGGCTTGAGAAGGCTGCTTTCTCACTCTTGTTAAAAGTCTACGCAGAAAGATGTTCGCTTGACATTGCTATATTCACTCTTTGATACTTTCCGTTTTCAACTTACTATTTTGATATTAAATTAAATATGGGTGACCCAACGAAAGTGAGTCTAACCTTGAAGCCAACGTTTTAATCTATCGATAGTACACAAGGGTTAAGTTGAGAGGAAAGCTGCCGTTGTACTTCCATCTAGAGACTTGCTGTGTACGTAGCACCAACATCAGTCGTTTCCATGCGGCAGTCTTTGTGCTGCAGACTGCTGATGACTGGGACCTGCATATCACGCATGTGACCCACATATTGCTTTAACAGTGTAATGTTTCTCCGTGTACGTCCTACTGGCTGACAGCAAAGTTTCGTCGCGTATATTTCTTGCAGGTCGACCAAGTGACATGCACACACAATATATATATTTCCTAGATGCCGATCAACTGATAGGCAAATCATGTACAATGTTTCCTCCTATATATTTCCTAGTGACTGACGTACTAACAACTAGACATATACAGAGCAATGTTTTCGCAAATATATACTTAGAAGTGATGAAATCGTGCAAAGCAGTACTTCTCCATGTATATTTTCTAAAACAACTGATACATATGTATACATTAACGATTCATCTTGTACTTTTCCTAAGAGTTTGAAATACTAACCGACAAATCAGCAATGTTCCTTCATTTATTTTTTCCTCAAGGCCGATACAAGATAGTTAAATAATTGTGTTAGTCTGTAAGCAAAGGTGCAAACCACTTCTCTTGTTTTATACTATTATTTTTATATATATATATATAAACCTTAAGTGCGGGTGGGAGGTGTCTGGTGAAGGGCACGCAGGCAGCAGACCCTCCAGATTGGCGACTCGCAAGCATTTCCTAGGTGAGTGACTAATCGCGGCTGAAGTGCAAGTCGAGTTTCCTCAGTATTGGCACTGTGTATAGTTAGTGCTCGAAACATTATGCTGTGTAGTTAGTGCTTAAAACACTACGTGCTGAAAGCACTGTGTTTAGTTAGTGCTTAAAACAGTAAGTGTTGAAGGTACTGTGTTTAGTTAAACAGTACGTGTTGAAGGCACTGTGTGTAGTTCGTGCTTAAAACAGTACGTGTTGAAGGCACTGTGTTCAGTTAGTGCTTAAAACAGTACGTGTTGAAGGCACTGTGTTCAGTTAGTGCTTAAAACAGTACGTGTTGAAGGTACTGTGTTTAGTTAAACAGTACATGTTGAAGGCACTGTGTTTAGTTAGTGTTTAAAACAGTACATGCTGAAGGCACTGTGTTTAGTTAGTGCTTAAAACAGTACGTGTTGAAGGCACTGTGTTTAGTTAGTGCTTAAAACAGTACGTGTTGAAGGCACTGTGTTTAGTTAGTGCTTAAAACAGTACGTGCTGAAGGCACTGTGTTTAGTTAGTGCTCGAAACAACATGCTCTGTAGTAGATAGGCTCAAAAGATAATGTGCAGAAGGCACTGTGTAGTTAGTGCTCTGCTATGTAGTTAATGCTTAATACAGTTTGTGCAGAAGGTACTGTGTAGTTAGTGCTCGAAACATTATGCTATGTAGTTAGTGTTCGAAACATTATGCCCATAAAAAATAATTTTAAATAGAATTCACCATAGTGTGTTTACACAGTAGATTTTTAACAAAACAAGTATAGCCCTTTATGTTCGTTTTCATTGCTTACTAAAAGCCTGATGTCATTTCTAAACATTTAGATAATGACATTTACATTGCAAACTATTTTAATTGCTAAATAATGTTTGTTTAAAAAATACATAATATTAATATTTAGTTATTTCTTTTTCATATCTGCATTACTCTTTGTACATAATTTATTTTTATGAACTGACAATTGATGCTTTATATGCGAATATAAATATCAGAAATACGTTAGTGCCTATGACAAATTTATAATTAGTTTTATTAAATGTTAAAACACCATTTTAGTTATATACTTTAAATGTAGTACTGTTCTTTGGTTTATTTCTTCATAAATTTACAACCCACGTTTTGTCTTAGTGGTCATGTAACTGAACCAGCTGTTGGGAAAGAATGTTACAGTAAACAAACAATAAAGTCCCATTTAAAAGTACAAACAAATAAACAAACAGTAAAGTCCCATGTAAATATACAAACAAATAAACAAACTATACAGTCCCATGCAAAAATACAAACAAATAAACAGTAAAGTCCTCTGTAAAAATACAAACAAATAAACAAACTATACAGTCCCATGCAAAAATACAAACAAATAAACAGTAAAGTCCTCTGTAAAAATACAAACAAATAAACAAACTATACAGTCCCCGTGAAAAGACAAACAAATTAGTAAACAGTACAGTCCCTTGTAAAAATGCAAACAAATAAACAAACAGTACAGCCCCATTTGAAAATAAACAAACAGTAAAGTCCCATGTAAAAATACAAATTCATAATCAGTACAATCCATTATAAAAAATACCAACAAATAAACAAACGATGCAGTCCATGTAAAAATACAACTGAACAATGCAATCCCGTGCTAAAATACAAACAAATAAACAAACAATACAGTCCCTTGTAAAAATAGAAATGAAGAAACAGTACAATCTCATGTTAAATTACAAACAAATAAACAAAAAATACAGTCCCGTGTTAAAGTACAAATAAAGAAACAGTACAATCCCTTGTTAAAATACAAATGCCGTCCTGTGTAAAAATACAAACAGACAAACAATTCAACCCCTTGTAAAAATATAAAAAAAAGGAACAGGCAATATAGTGTAAAAATATAAACAAATGAACAAGCAATATAGCCCCGTGTATAAATATAAACAAATGAACAAGCAATATAGCCCCGTGTAAAAATATAAACAAATGAACAAGCAATATAGCCCCGTGTAAAAATATAAACAAATGAACAAGCAATATAGCCCCGTGTAAAAATATAAACAAATGAACAAGCAATATAGCCCCGTGTAAAAATATAAACAAATGAACAAGCAATATAGCCCTTTGTAAAAATATAAATGAATGAACAAGAAATATAGTCCCGTGTAAAAATATAAACAAGTGAACAAGCAATATAACCCCGTCAAGCAAATGAACGAAAGATAACAGTAGATGTTAGGCAGACACAAATACACATGTAGTAATCTTAAGTATTATTTTTTACAAACTTTTACATACGCTCACATAAAAATTACCTTTTGCACACTTACATAATTCTTAACTTTTCATACTTATATAAGTATTAACCTTTACACACTAAGTAAGTATACTCTGTATACACAAATAAGTATTAACTTTTACACACTTACACAAGTAATAACTTTTACACGCTTACACAAGTAATAACTTTAACACGCTTACACAAGAAATAACTTTTACACGCTTACACAAGTAATAACTTTTACACACTTACACAAGTAATAACTTTTACACAATTACATAATTATTAATTTTTACAAACTTACTTTATTTTTCACTATCACCACTTTTAAAAAGTTTTACTCGATTTACACCTCGAAGCAAACTTTTCTTGGTATACACACATATATTAATCTTTACTCGGACCATACACTGAGTAATCTTTACTCGGACCATGCACTGAGTAATCTTTACACAGCTAGCCCGGATAGTAAGCACTATTTACACAATGTACACATATGGTGCTCTTTACTCGGTCTACACACACAGAAATATTTATAGGATTTAGACATAAAAATCATAAAGATTTACACATGTAATAATCGGTTCACGCTTTTCACACGTAACAATCAATACTTGATGTATAGACATATTTGCATGGTCTTCACATGCATTCATCTTTATATGGCTTTCACAAGTGACAAATCTGCATACGTTTTTCACGACGCTCTGTACAAGGTTTTGCACAAATAATAAATTGTACACGCTTTACACACGAAGTGACCATTCCACGATTTCCTTCCTTGCACACTTAGTTATATTTCTATGGTTAGCATACGATCTAATATTTACAGTGTTTCATATGCAGTATTATTTACAGTGTTTTCATCATTAGCATTATTTACATAGTTTTCACCATTAGCACTATACACATAGTTATTCACCATTTAGTAATATTTATATAGTTTTCACTCGCAGTACTATTTTTACACGGTTTCTCATGTAGTAATTTACCACTAGCCAATACTTTGTGTGTGTTTATTTAAGTAAGTTTTACACTTTCGTTTTTATTTTGCGATCGTTTGCTTTAATGCCGAATTTACATTGGAGCATTCCAATTGAAATTGATTATAATTAAAATAAATATTATTACATAATAACAGCAAATTCTAGCATCAGTCGAGACGCGCTGGAGGATTAAAATAATGAAAACGTATCTTCTCGAACGTGCCCCAAACAGTTTGCACTCTACTCACATGTTAACATCAGTCTACACTCTACTCACATGTTAAAATCTGTCTGCACTCTACTCACATGTTAAAATCTGTCTACACTCTACTCACTTGTTAAAGTCTGCACTCTACTCACATGTTAAAATCAATCTACACTCTACTCACTTGTTAAAGTCTGCACTCTAATCACATGTTAAAATATGTCTACACTCTACTCACATGTTAAAATCTGTCTGCACTCTTCTCACATGTTGAAACCAGTCTGCACTCTACTCACATGTTAAAATCTGTCTACACTCTACTCACATGTTAAAGTCTGCACTCTACTCACATGTTAAAATCAGTCTACACTCTACTCACATGTTAAAGTCTGCACTCTACTCACATGTTAAAATATGTCTACACTCTACTCACATGTTAAGTCTGCACTCTACTCACATGTTAAAATGTGTCTACACTCTACTCACATGTTAAAATGTGTCTACACTCTACTCACATGTTAAAGTCTACACTCTACTCACATGTTAAAGTCTGCACTCTACTCACATGTTAAAGTCTACACTCTACTCACATGTTAAAGTCTACACTCTACTCACATGTTAAAGTCTGCACTCTACTCACATGTTAAAGTCTACACTCTACTCACATGTTAAAGTCTGCGCAATCTCATTATATGCTAAAGAAAATATTCAATCTACTCACATGTCTGCACTCCATTCACATAAGTCTGCACTATGCTCACATGCTAAAGACTAGAGACAGTCTGCACTCTGCTTACATGCTAGAGACAGACTGCACTCTACTCACATGCTAAAGACAGTCTACACTCTACTCACATGCTAAAGACAGTCTGCACACTATTCACATGTTAAAGACAGTCTGCACACTACTCACATGTTAAAGACAGTCTGCACACTACTCACATGTTAAAGACAGTCTGCACTCTACTCACATGCTAAAACAGTCTACACGCTAGTAACATGCTAATGACACTCTATACTCTACTCTCGTGCTAAAGATAGTCTGAACACTAATAACATTTCAAAGTATGTCTGCTCTAGACTCTAATGTGCTAAAGACAATCGTCACTCTACTGAACACTCAGCTAGTGCGGACTGAAGACTTTTGCACTCTAGACACATGCTAAAGTAAGACTGCACTCTACTCACATGTTAAAGACAGTGTGCACTCTACACACTCAGCTAGTGCGGGCTAAAGACAGTGTGCACTCTACACACTCAGCTAATGCGGGCTAAAGACAGTTTGCACTCTACACACTCAGCTAGTGCGGGCTAAAGACAGTTTGCACTCTACACACTCAGCTAGTGCGGGCTAAAGACAGTTTGCACTCTACACACTCAGCTAGTGCGGGCTAAAGACAGTTTGCACTCTACACACTCACTAGTGCGGGCTAAAGACAGTTTGCACTCTACACACTCAGCTAGTGCGGGCTAAAGACAGTTTGCACTCTACACACTCAGCTAGTGCGGGCTAAAGACAGTTTGCACTCTACACACTCAGCTAGTGCGGGCTAAAGACAGTTTGCACTCTACACACTCAGCTAGTGCGGGCTAAAGACAGTTTGCACTCTACACACTCACTAGTGCGGGCTAAAGACAGTTTGCACTCTACACACTCAGCTAGTGCGGGCTAAAGACAGTTTGCACTCTACACACTCAGTTAGTGCGGGCTAAAGACAGTTTGCACTCTACACACTCAGCTAGTGCGGGCTAAAGACACTACGCTCTAAACACGGGACTTCGATCTTCGTGAAAGTGGAAACAGTGACTTTATGATAACATTTTGACAATGTCTCTGACTACAAGACTGTGACTTTATGATAACATTTTGACAATGTCTGACTACAAGACTGTGACATGACTTCATATTATTTTATTACGTAAGCGCATCCAAGGCCCTGGTTTGCTATTTCAATTTGTTTGATATGTACATAATGTATACTCTATAGTTTAAGTATTATCAATAAAAGACTTAAAATAGAAAGTTTAATAATCTGATTAGTTTAAAAGGCTTAAAACAATGACTAAAATAATATAAATTGATATATTTTCATGCAGCTGCAAAAATATACTTTAAACCTATATTAAAATAGAATTTTTTTCTTAACCGTAAAATTAGACCTTGAGACTTATGATAACGACGACGGCGATGATGATAATGATGACATAACAGAGTGTTTATTTTTATACAAGTTCTGAATGTTATACACTATTTATTCATCCACTGCACAACAAAATTCCTACTGACTGCTCAAGACACGTAAGAAAGCTTAAGACAATGCAGTAAAATAAGAAAAATGTATCCACAAGCATAATTATACAAACAAGTAAATGTTCTTAAGAGAAACACAAAAAACGAGATGGAGTACACAAAAACAGTTTGAATGAACAAAAACACCGAGCAGCCATAATGACAGTAACAATGGTCTGTTTGAGTCAGCTCAACAGGTAGCACATTTCAAGTAGATTAGCCCTGATAAACAAATGAACTTTGGCTTCTATTTTGCTTTTCGAACTTTGTAAATGTTTGCTTGTAGTAATATTCATATATGAAATGACACCTCTAAGCACCCTTCTCTCGTTATGATTATTATTTATTAATTAATAACACATAACTAATTACAAGTGATCGAGAATCTTAATTTATAGTTATTAATAATTCTTCCACAAGACCAACATCTCTCTCACTTGGCGGATTATAAGATAGTCATAGAACATTACTCTTTACACAATAAGATAGACGTTTTACTGTCGCATAATGTTTCTGCAGATTTCTTCTCAGTACTACACATTTTATTACTGATTATTATATATTGTGACCAGTTAATGTGTTATAATTAGTTATATTCTGATTGTTCTACATTGTGACCAAATTAATCTGTATTATAATCAGTTATATACTGACTGCTGTACATTGTGACCAGTTAACCTTTGCTATAATTAATTATATACTGACTGCTGTACATTTTGTGTGCTATAATTAGCCTGGCATTACTCGATATACCCATTTATCGAACTGTGTACTTGTGTTATAATTAGTCGTATAATATTTGCCGTACAATTTGAACTGTGTACTTGTGTTATAATTAGTCGTATAATATTTGCCGTACAATTTGAACTGTGTACTTGTGTTATAATTAGTCGTATAATATTTGCCGTACAATTTGACCTGTTGACTTATAATTAGTCATGGATGGTTTACTGAATAATTTGACCTCACTGACCTATAAAAATCACTCATATAATCTATCTTGTACCTTGAAATCTATTGCCTTGTACCTTTAAGCCTGTTAACAAGTAGCTATGTTTTGTAGGTGTGGTATTACTTTTAAATATTGACATAAGAAGATTACATATGTATGTGTACTGCGAAAAACGTAAACTGTACTACATATTGACTTGTATTACAAATACGTATTATATACAAAACATTGACTTGTAGTAACGACAGAAAGTCTAGTACTGCTAGCCTTCCTCTACAATCCTAAATGTTCGTCCATATTAAAGGTATAATTCATTTAACAACAATAGTTACCCGTATTAATTATTCTCTTTATTGACTTTTAATTAGCTATCTTTACCCACCATGTATACTGAGTGCTTTTGATAGTGTATTTTTCTCTCATGAAAGTCCGTCGAGTGCATTACATTAACCCAAAATGTGTATATGCACGTGGGCGAATGTGTAACGCAGTGTACTTTTATCTACATAGCTTATACATGTTTATGTTTGTGTGTGTATGTGTGTGTGAGAAAGGGGGGGGGGGTAGGGAGAGAAAGAGACGAACATATATGTTTGTGCAGTTTAATTGCTACTTTTGTATTTTGATTTTTTGCGTGGGTCGGACATTTTTCCGCAACGGTGGAAAAGGATGGAGATGTGGGGTGGGGGTGTCAATGAACTAATGGCTAACTATTATAACGACAGAATGCTATTTATGGCCAGTTAACTAATGGCTAACTATTATAACGACAGAATGCTATTTTATGGCCAGTTAACTAATGGCTAACTATTATAACGACAGAATGCTATTTATGGCCAGTTAACTAATTGCTAACGATTGTAACGGCTGTTATGGCCAGTCAGAATGTAGGGTGTACATATTACTATTGGAATAGCAAATCCTCTTCTGGCCACAAGAATGCGAATATTATTTACAGAGCACTGGCTATACACACATTAGTATTGACCCACAAACCAATGACCACTAAAATGCGGAATATAATATTGCTCACAAATTTTGACCACCCATCAGCATAGAAATAGAATGACCAGAGACCGTGGGAGACTCTGTCATTATCTGGTCAACAAAGCGCCGAGAGAGACCCACCCAAAGTATGGCAGCTCGAGACTTGCCGGAAGTGCTAAAACGAGTCCTTCCCCTTGACCTAATGCCTACGTGCTGCAATCCGCGATGCAGCCTGGGAACGGTGAATGGGGAAAGTAGTTGCTCTGGCTTATCAGGATTACAATCGCCTTCAGGCCAATTAGAGGTCCGACATTTTATTGTTTTCTTTCCGATGATGAGCTGCTTAAAGTGGTTTTCAAGGATGCCTACTTCTATGCGTCAGATATAGCACAATGTGCACCTATGACCCGACCTTCTGCTTAAATATAAAAATAGAATTATAGTTCGCTCGTCCTTTACCGAAGTGACAATACTAATAAATATACACTAATATTGAATTCTAAGATTATCACTTGCTACTAAAATATATACGTATCTATTTTTTTAAAGATGCTTTTTATAATCTAATAATTATGAAAATGTAAAAGTCGACATCGAATCTATTGACAATAAAATTAACAAATAAATATGATAAATTATTTCAGAAGCAATAGTAAAATAAATACGAAAATTGTAGCAATATGATATAAGTCATTTAGAATTAATTTTGAAATAGATACAACATGCAGAATGATAAATAGATACATGCAGCAATGAGATATCGATATAACATGCAACAATGAGATATAGATACAACATGCAACAATAAGATATAGATACAACATGCAACAATGAGATATAGATACAACATGCAACAATAAGATATAGATACAACATGCAGCAATGAGATATAGATACAACATGCAGCAATGAGATATAGATATAACATGCAACAATGAGATATAGATACAACATGCAACAATGAGATATAGATACAACATGCAACAATGATATATAACATGCAACAATGAGATATAGATATAACATGCAACAATGAGATATAGATACAACATGCAACAATGAGATATAGATACAACGTGCAGCAATGAGATATAGATAAAACATGCAGAATGAGATATAGATAAAACATGCAGAATGAGATATAGATACAACATGCAGCAATGAGATATAGGTAAATGTAGAAATGTAAAATAGTATTTGTGACACCTCTGGGAACCCTTCACTCGTTATGATTATTATTTATTAATTAATAACACATAAATGATTGAGAATGTTAATTTATAGTTATTATTAATTATCCCATAAGACTAACATGTCTCTCACTTGGCGGGTTACAAGGGTGTCGTAAAACTATACTCTTAGACAATAATAAGATAGACGTTTTACTGTTGCAGAATATTCTGCAGATTGAAACTTCTTACTGAAGGAGTAATAAAAATCCGTCTTTTATTTATATTTAACGAGCCCCCCCCCCACTATTACTCCACCATAAGGTTTTAATATATGTGCAAGAATGTTAATAAATTTATTGAATCAACAATCAAATATTCAATATACGAATATAATCAAAAGAGCATTGAAATTTACATCAATTCAGAGCAATGTGTGATTAAACATAAAACTCATTCAGTTTTCCTAACATAGACAATAGTAGTCAAATTAACATATTCATATAATCAAGTTAGATGAGAGTGGAGTTTCAGAGAGATAATTATAGTCAATGTAAACAAAAACATTTTAATGATGGCGGCTGTCGCTGGCACATGTTTACCATCATGCTTCTTGCAAAAAGGTGACTGTCTTTTTTTATTTAGCTGACAGTCTAACGTACCCCTTATAGGCACAGTACAAAACTGTTCCAGAATTTTTTATTTAGCTGACAGTCTAATGTACCCCTTATAGGCACATTACAAAACTGTTCCAGAATCTTTGATGCACTCAAAGCACACCATGGAGAATCGTCCAAAACTTTGTATGCACTATCAAAGCACATCACAAGGAGTGTTCCAGAACTTTCATGTGCGCTACTCTAGCACACCACTAGGAATGTTCAAAATAATCTTCGTAAATTCTCGAGACCAAACTCAAGCCTCAGTTATTCACCATATTGGCTCTCAAACGGAATTCACAGGAATTAACTTACAGCAACACGTTTACTGACACGTTTGATGACACTGTTAGATACACACACCAATGTGATCCAGTGGAGTACAGTGTACAAAACAAAAAAAGGTGCGCTCCTTTCTGCAAAAGTCAAATTAAGGAGTGCTAAATTTCGCTCATATTTCATTCTCTAAACTCCTTTCTGCCTTACACACATTCTCAAATTACAAATCATTCAACAATATTCGTTAGCCCAGTGCAACATAAGAAATATAGCATCGATCAGAATTCACAAGATAATGTACAACGTAATCAAATTAATGAACATAGAAATAATGGTTCAATTACATAAAATATCCTCCAACTCACATCATAGATCAATAGCAAACATGTAGGAAATATTTCTAAATCCATTTTTTCTTTATCAGTCAGATAACTTACCATAAGCTAACGATTGCCTTTATGACCAGACTCAAGTTTCATCAAAATCAAAATGATCAGAATGTAGAACTTTCTTTAACAAAGTAACATTCATCCCCATTGGATGAAATTGTTATGAACAAGTGTGTGAGACTATTAGAAAGACTACTCATCCACTTGGAACTGGTTCGGATTGCGTCAACAAGATCTAGCTTATTCTCCACTTGAGTTGTTTACTCATACTCGGGAACTCAAAATATAACGTCATAAGCAGTGCCCAGCGTCGGGTCACGTTAACGTTGGCAACAATGTTTAATTATTAAGTTTAGAAACAGTGATAGGCATATTTACTCCTCCACAGTATTTATAGTAGGCAAAACGAAACTGGTTCAGCAGGTGGAAATAAGAAATAGCTACAATATGTAGCAATACGAAAAAGGTACACAATATAGCTATAAAATAGTTCGTTGTAGAAATACGTAACAAAATACGAAATAGGTACAATATATAGCAATATCAAATAAGTACACAATGCAACAATAAGAAATAATAGCAATATCAAATACATGCATATTGTGTCAATAAGGAATATGTATAACATATAAGAAATATATACATACTTTAGCAAGAATAAACAAGACTGTAACATGTAGCAATTGGAAATAAGTATATCATATAACAAGAGGAAAAAGACACAGCATAAGGCAATGATATATATTTAAAATATACAGCAATCAAATAGATACGTTTAAACTTTGCAGCTAGAACACGGTTATATTGAGCTTATTAATATTTAATTAATTAGTCATTCTTGCAGAAGTTCAACGCCACACACACAGTAACAGATTCTAAAATAATTAATAGTTTACTTTATTTACAATTACAGTTAACTGTATGTAAAATGTAAGGAGTTACGAACAGCATGACTGATGCCAAGTTTGGTAACCATCAGAGTTGCAGTACAACCGATACCAGGTTTGGTTACAGTATACTAGGATTGATAAATGTCAGAGTTACAGAGAAACTGATGCCAGGTTTGGTAGTTGTCAAAGTTACAATACAACTGATGCCAGGTTTAGTAGCTGTCAGAGTTACAGTAAAACTGATGCCAGGAAAGGTGACTGTCAGAGTTACAGTATAACTGATGCCAGGTTTGGTAATTGTCAGAGTGACATTCTGTTTAAATGAAACCTCACCATATAAATACGAAATATCCACAAGCTGGCCATTAATCTTATTTTGTTCTGCCCCCTGGTAAGTTGCTTGGTGAGTATTAGTGTCTGGACTCTCTGTGACTTGCGGTCCAGAACAATGATAAATTCATTATCAACCATCTTGGGCACATTGTGATAAGACTGTGCTTGAAGTGCTGTGAACAGACAGTTATTTGTAGCGATTTCAGTCACGACACGACTCAAGACAGCAGACATTTTTAACCTTGGTGCCATATCGATAGTGGTCTATTTGTTTAAATGTCTGTAGTGGAAATAGTTTAAAGAACAAGTAGCCTATAGGTGTGTGGCTTCATTCACATGAGACGCATATATACTCACATAATACAAGTACACACACACACACACACACACACACACACACACACACACACACACACACACACACACGCGCGCACGCACGCGTTATTTCCCTTGTCTTGAAAGCAATCAATTCTATGTACATTATATCTGTAATGCATGTTTATTTAATTAATTTCCCTGATTAGATAAACTTTTTAATCACGCTTTGTGTATGTCTTTTGATATGAGTTATTTATTGATCAATTTATGAGGTCCAATTCCAGCATTCGTTAATTTCGTGCACGTTGCATTATGGTAGAATTTGCTTCTATATCTAGGCCATTCTCAGCCGGCCCGCTAAACTGGCAGTCCCAGTGTTAATTTCGCGCACTTTGCATACTAGAATTTGCTTCCATATGTAGGCCATTCTCCACTGGCCCGCTATGTCATGCTGGTAACTTTATTCTCTGATGCAATTGTCGCTATGTCAAGCTGGTAACTTTATGTAGCGGTGTAATTGTCGCTATGTCAAGCTGGTAACTATGTAGCAGTGTAATTGTCGCTATTTCAAGCTGGTAAATTTATGTAGCGATGTAATTGTCGCTATGTCGAGCTGGTAACTTTATGTAGCGGTGTAATTGTCGCTATGTCGAGCTGGTAACTTTATGTAGCGGTGTAATTGTCGCTATGTCAAGCTAGTAACTATGTCGCAGTGTAATTGTCGCTATGTCGAGCTGGTAACTTTATGTAGCGGTGTTATTTTTATCATCGCCCTCTGGCGACTCATTAGCGATGATAGTCTTTTTCATCCAGTGCTGATCTAATAGAATGTGGTTGTCTTTTTCATCCAGTGCTGATAGTTGTGTCTAATAGAATGTGGTTGTCTTTTTCATCCAGTGCTGATAGTTGTGTCTAATAGAATGTGGTTGTCTTTTTCATCCAGTGCTGATAGTTGTGTCTAATAGAATGTGGTTGTCTTTTTCATTCAGTGCTGATAGTTGTGTCTAATAAAATGTGCTGTCACTTGATACTATAAGGGTCTGTGTGTTATTTATCAGTATTTCCATTAGTAACTATATTCGGTATATTAATTTTCTTCAATATCTTATATCATGTCTGGTGATACTTCGATGAATGATTTAAGCAATGGAAAAGAAAGTCTGTCTTTGGTAAAATCTTAATAAAGAAATAAATATTTCATTTCACACTAATGATTTTTCAAAACATAATAAAACAATGTTAGTCTGTTGACTTGTATTTTGAAAGAATGACTTAGTTTTAGCTAGTGATTTGTATATACCGAAATAATTTTATTTTAGTCTAATGACTGCCATTTTAAATTAATAACTTAATATCATGATAGTGAAAAGCATTTTAAAATAAGTACTTAACTTGTCTACTAATTTGCATATGAAAATAAATCTTAAGTTTTAGTCTTCTGACTTGAATAAGAAAATGCTAACTTTTCCAAAACTTACCCACAATGATTAAACATGCTAACTTTTCCAAACATGCACACAATGGCTTACCATGCTAACTTACCCAAACATTCTCTCATTGCCGTACCATGCAAATGTATCCACATGCAAACATTGACTTACCATGCTAAGGTGTCCAAACATGCTCACTTTGACTTACTATGCTAATGTATCAACATGCAAACATTAACTTACCATGTTATGTAGTCCAAACATGCTCACATTGGCTTATCATGCTAATTTATCAAAACATGCCCACATTGATTTATCATGCTAATTTATCAAAACATGCCCACATTGATTTATCATGCTAATTTATCAAAACATGCCCACATTGATTTATCATGCTAATTTATCAAAACATGCCCACATTGATTATCATGCTAATTTATCAAAACATGCCCACATTGATTTATCATGCTAACTTATCAAAACATGCTCGCATTGATTTACCATGCTAACGTACACAAATATGCTCTCATTGACATACTATGCTAATGTATCCACATGCACACATTGACTTACAAAGTTAACGTATACAAACATGCTCACATTCAGTTACCATGCTAATGTATCCACATGTAAACATTGACTTATCATGCTAACTCATCCATACATTCTCACATTGACTTACCATGCTAACGTGTCCAAACATGCTCACATTTACTTACCATGCTAACGTGTCCAAACATGCTCACATTTACTTACCATGCTAACGTGTCCAAACATGCTCACATTTACTTACCATGCTAACGTGTCCAAACATGCTCACATTTACTTACCATGCTAACCTATCATAACATGCTCACATTGACTTACCATGCTAACTTATTCAAAAGCTATTTTTTAGATTTAGAATCATGTTTAATACGGAGCACTAACAAGTAATGAAAACTACTCTCTCTTTTGTTTACCTTACATTCTAAAAGAGTCCTTTTGCATTTCAGTCTATCAATGAGTTCTCAGATGTGCATTCTATAGGGAGCTGACCGAGACAGCTCAGTTAGCAGATATTCAATTCCACACACACTCACCCTCGGCTATTACACTTTCGTTATCCTGAGTGTTACACTCGGCTATTACACTTTCGTTATCCTGAGTGTTACACTCGGCTAGTGAGACTGCGTGATAATAAAATGACCCTGTGATTCGTATACTTGTCCCAAGCCTGGTATTGACAGTGACATCATTTCTGCCGTACTCATTCAAACCAAACATCTTATGTCAAGGTGTGCTGACTGTCCATTGAACGAATAGCCACTTTGTCATCTTTGGCAGGCATCGTGTACGTCAGCCCTTTGTCTTCATTCATTGGCTGTACCTGCAATTGATATATGATGTAGCAGTGATTTCATTACAAGCACGTGGATGGCGTTTTTTGTTTCTCCTCACCTACTGCGCGCGCACCAGTAATGTATGGTTTTGTACTCGTTATCATCAAATATTAATATTAAAAAAAATAATTGGTTATTATTTTCTGTCCAGACATAGTAAAATTAAACTAATATATTCAGAAAGCATAAGGAATTTTGTGTATTAAGATACAAGTAAAATCTATATTTATTATGACCTCGAAAATAACAGAGAATACGTTTTGGGAATGTGGCCAGAATGACTTCAGCCTTCTGTAATATATAGTCATGTTTGAGACAAATAATCATTCTAAGACACTTGCCATCAATACCACAGTCCTTTGAGAGGTTTTAGGACATTTGTAGACAGTTGTTTGTAACTTGTAGATCTGAGTAGGCTATATATAGATATTTGTTGATTGCAAGATGCAGCCATGAAAGGCAATTAGGTAATTTAGACAGTTGTCTATATAGTGCAGTTCTTTGACTTCTGTTAATTGCAAATGTGAAAGGCGAGTAAACTCGAATAGACCAACTTGTTATTTTTCCACGGAGTATGTCTAGTGAGAAAGTATCTCTCACAAAACAGCAATTGTGGAAATCTTCAGCTGCCAGCTCTCGCACTTTCAATATCCAACAGCAAGACTGTTGCAATGAAGAGATTAGCTGTTTTGGATCCGCGGTAGTGCACAGGGTATACGACAAGGGCCTTTCGCTCAAGTGACCGGGATTCCAGGTAGGAGTGAAATCTTATGTGTTACCCTTAACCGCTCCCTAGCTCAACATCGTAGGTTCTGTTTCTAGTTCGTCAGCTGGGGAGCGATAAATCGGGTCCTGTTTGCTATGAGCACTAGAAATTCCTTGTTCAAAATTGTCCGTGCAAAATTCCAGAAAACACTCCCTCAAACCCACCCATTCTTCCACCTATAAATCTGTTCCTTGGTGTTTGCGCCCGTTTGCGAAATCAGTGAAAGTGGGAAACATGTTTGCAACCCAATTCACTCTAAAAGATTGCCTAAGAGTTTTAAAATAACTTGTGTTAAACGACAGACATAGCTAGCCATAAGAGAGAGAGACACAGAGAGAGATGAGTTAGCGGGTTATGAAACTGATATACTTCATATTATTTTCTCTAGAGAAAAAAAGTACAAGCATAAAAAGCACCAAAAACAAAATTTTAAGAAAATGCTAAGTAAATATATGTATTTTCTATATCTGTATATTCTTATATTTCCACCATTTATTTTACCACTTTTACTACTTTTGTAAAACAGACAATGATTATAATGCAATAATAAATAACATTATATGAACTTTTAACTTATTCAAATTAAATAATATAAATGTAATAAATGTACATCTCTCTACCTTTGTCATCTTTCTCACATTCTTCTCTTAGTATCTCTTCTCTCTCACATAATATATCTGTGTGTGTGTGTGTGTGTGTGTGTGTGTGTGTGTGTGTGTGTGTGTGTGTGTGTGTGTGTGTGTGTGTGTGTGTGTGTGTGTGTGTGTGTACTTACAATACACCTGTCTATCTGTTCTCTATCTCGTTGTCTATCTGTTCCAATGCGTATGTATATCATAATTTTTACCTTCTTTCATTTCCATATGTTTTCGTTTTCTGCTATTGCTTTGAAGAAAATTTACAACCGGGATTTCTCTAGACTGCGTTTTGTGTTTGAAGTGTTTCTACTGAGTGCTTCATAACCATTTTCTTTTTCCAGCGACTCCGTACTTGTCGACTTGAACAGCCGCTGCACTGTTACACACAGCGCATTTCCAAGAGATTAATGGGCAACGATTTGTCGGAAGTAAGAAAGTGAACGACAAAAAGAAATTGACAAACCATGAATATAATATAGTACAATGAATATAATCGAAAATCGAGGAGAAATTACACACACGTACAAAAGCACGGAGTAGGAAGAGAAAGAGATTGTGAGGGAAAAGACAGGAAGAGAGGAGAGAATTGAGGGGAAGAAGCGAAGACCTGAAGGAGAGCCCAACAAACGAAGTTCTTTCTCGCAAGTCTGTCTGACAATCTGCTCTCAATTATTTGCCGTCGACTTCCGAAACCGTATTTATGATTGCTTCCCTTTTTCGTTTTTCTGGCGTCAAAGCGCAATGACTCGATAATATGTCTTTTGAAAGTCTTTTGCCGAGTTTTAGACCAAGTCTATCGCGCTCTCTATACAGAGACCACGCGCGCTTTCGACTTGATCTAGATGAGCGCTGGCAAGATTTGCCATTACAGCCAACACGTATTTCGTCACCGAGGAAACCCATGGAGCAGAAGGCAGAGCGGGGGTAATTTACTGATGAAATATAAACATTGTAAGCAAGTTTCTGAGGTTTGTACTTCTTTAAAATCAATGTATTTTAATCTATCTATCTATCCATCTATTTATCTATCTATCTATCTATTCACCACACATACACATGCACACACACGAGCACACATATCTTTCTCACTTTCTCTCCACACACACACACACACACACACACACACACACACACGAGCACACAAACACATTCTTACGCAAACTTTGCATGGCACACAAGCAGCCAAACAATGTGAATATAGGTTCTCACACTACCCACACTATTTCTCTTTATGTTTATCTCACTTGGTGCGTGCGTGCGTGCGTGCGTGCGTGCGTGTGTGTGTGAGTAAAGTTACATATCTTAAAGAACACCTCTAATGCTGAATGAAGTATTCGGTAGCCACGTGTATTTTTATTTTTGCCCAGAAGTCTGTGCTCTCCTAAGAGAAATATACTTAAATGTGCACATGTCTAACTTTGTCTGGCACTCCTAGAAATTACTGGCTCTCAGATAATGTTTAGTTTACATTCGTTTCAATCAACGTACTTCAGGTTCATATAGTTTAGGATAAAATTGGTTTCGATTAAGATTGGTTTCGTTTGAAACGAGATTCAGATTACATCCACCACTCAACTCCCCGAAATTAAAAATAAAGTATCTCTATCATTGTTGCTGTTGTTGTTTTCTTCCAGGAAGAAATAATTGCCATAAGGCTTGATGCTTTAGAACTGAAATCTTCATTGATAAATGGACTCGACACCGTCCACGTAAGCAACGAAAGCTGGAAGTTGTTAAGTACCAATCAGTTGACCGTTTTATCCATTTTTAACCATAGGCGGCAAGACTACACATGTTTCTATGTCCATTAATAAATACACCAACGATGAAATATCGAAATTGATGCCTTGAAAAGATGCAGTAACCGTAGTTGCCCGTTATCTTAGTATTGATCTGAGGCAAACGCACTAATGCTGACCTTTGTTTGAACGCAGATGAAACACACTTTCAATCTTTCTTGTGAGCGCACAATAAGTTCAAATTACAATAACGTTCTGAGTTGAGTGAATAATGCTTACGTCAGTGAATGAGTGACTTTCTAATTGCCTGAAATGTCAAGACTTTCTAATTGACTGAAATGTCTCAGAGAAATCTGAAAGAAATGTACTGCTCATATAAAAGTGGTGCAAGGAAAACGGGGGGAATAATGGGGATATTAAAGTGTGCTTATAGTGGTAGTGCACGTTTGTAAAACTGCATGGCACAAAGGTAAATAAACTTTTGATTAATATTTTGTTATTTTAATTGAATCAAAATGTCAATATTGAAATATCTTAATATAAATTATATGTTTGTTTTTTTAAAAAGCACAAAAGCGAATTCTTGTCAAACTTCAGTTTTGCATTGCGTGCATGATTTGTGAGTGCGTTAACATTATGAATTTCGTATATAGCAGGCTTTGCGAAGTTTTGTTATGCTCACAAGAACTAAGAGTTCTCAAAACGAATAATAAAATAATGAATTAGTAAAATATTTTCATATTTATATATTTTCAACAAATGTGTCTTTTCTTCTTGGCAAACAACAGTTCTTGACAATACGAACTTTTAAGGCAAAACATTGCCAATTTATTAAACTAATTCGTAAATGCACGCTAAATTTAATAAACAGGTCTCACTAAGTAAGTATTACTCTAAAGTCAATGATGATGCTGAGCATAGCATATTAATCAATGTAAAATTAAACAGTGAAAAATAAACACAACAATTTCTTTCGGACATGAGTGTGCGCATGCTCATGCGTAAACGAAGTGGGGTGTGTGGTGGAGCGAGAGATCCAGTATGAGTGTCTTCAGAAAGAACGGAAAGACAGACTATTTAATACCTGTTACATGTGAACAACAGACGGCCTACTAGCTATTACCTATGCAGGACAAACAAGGTACTAACTGTGAAAGATAGATGGCCTACTAGCTGTTACTTCTGACAGAGAGACACTCTGCTAGCTGTTACATGTGAAAAACAGACACTTTGCTAGCTGTTACATGTGAAATACAGACACAAATGCTGTCACATTTGAAAAATACAGGAGACAGTGAAGGACAGATTGTAGTGTATTTGAGTATCAGTGTATGTATCTACGTTTGTGTGTCTGAGTCTGTATATGAGTGTGCCTCTGAGTATGTATGTGTCTCTGAGTGTGTGTATGTGTGCGAGTGTGTGTTTGCATATCTAAGTGTGTGGCTGTGTTTGCATATCTAAGTGTGTGTCTGTGTTTGCATATCTAAGTGTGTGTCTGTGGGTGTATGTCTGTGTGCGTGTGTCTGTGTATGTGTGTGCGTGTGTGGGTGTGGGTGCCTGTGGGTGTCTGTCTGTGTGCGTGTGTGCATGTGTGCATGTGTGTGTGTGTGTGTGTGTGTGTGTGTGTGTGTGTGTGTGTGTGTGTGTGTGTGTGTACTGTTTTAATGATTTGAATGAAAGATGACATGTGCAATGCAATGTCAAACAGCAAGAAGGAAGAGGAAGAATTAACGGATGTTGCCCGCCCGCGACCCTCAAACAGGAGAAAGCGGAACTCACTAATACCACGAATACGCCGATTAGTCAGGATACACTTATGTAATATCTCTCTATTGTGCAATGTGCCGATATTTGCGTGATATTCTACTTTCATCTTCTCTCTCGCTCTTTCTTTCTTTCACTCACTCACTCACTCACTCACTCTATCCTAAAAATCAAATAAAATTGTTTTACTCTAACTTCATGTGCAAACTGTATTTTAAGAGCATTAAATCAAGATTATTTTAAAGTGCAACAAGCCTAACAGTTTTTCAGCTTGCTTCAAATAGGATTTTTATTTTTATTAAAACGTCTACAGAAACTTAATGTGAGATTAAAATAGAGAGTGTTTATCAGAAAAATTAATTAACTATTCATTTGTTTTCTTAATAAGCAATTGCATAGTGCATATATTGGCAGAAAATAATATTCTGAATGTATTGTATAAACGGGAGAGATATAATTATTACTGACAGAGTATCAAATCCTGTTGAGGGTAGTACAGAATTTGAAATTATGTTGACAAATCTTATTGAGGGTAGTAGAGAATTTGAAATTATGTTGACAAATCTTATTGAAGGTAGTAGAGAATTTGAAATTGATTAAGTTAATAAATCCTCTTGAGAGCACTATACAGACATAACTTTACATCAATACTCTTCTAATATTTACTAACAGAGCATCTAATAAACAACAGATAATACAGTACATCAAATCAATTCAATAATAACAGTACATCAAATCAATACTATAAATACAGTACATCAAATCAATACTATAAATACAGTACATCAAATCAATACTATAAATACAGTACATCAAATCAATACTATAAATACAATACATCAAATCAATACTATAAATACAGTGCATCAAATCCATACTATAAATACAATACATCAAATCAATACTATAAATACAATACATCAAATCAATACTATAAATACAATACATCAAATCAATACTATAAATACAATACATCAAATCAATACTATAAATACAGTACATCAAATCAATACTATAAATACAATACATCAAATCAATACTATAAATACAATACATCAAATCAATACTATAAATACAGTACACCAAATCAATACTATAAATACAGTGCATCAAATCCATACTATAATAACATTGCATCAAATCAATTCTATATTAATAGTGCAACAATACAATAATAACAGTGCATTAATTCAAACAAATGTTAAATTTATTTTTAATTCAAACATATTCTAAATCAGTCTATAGTTCGGGCATGTGTAAAATCTTATTTAAACTCAGACATATTTTATTTCTATTTTTAACTTATCTATTTTAACTCGTACATATTTTATTTCTGATTCGACTCGTACACACTTTATATCTATTTTAACTCGTACACACTTTACATATATTTTAACTCGTACACACTTTGTAAGAACCATATCTATTTTAACTTGTGCACACTTTGTACGAGCCATATCTATTTTAACTCGTACACACTTTGTATGAGCCATATCTATTTTAATTCGTACACACTTTGTATGAGCCATATCTATTTTAACCAGTGCACAGTTTGTATGAGCCATATCTATTTTAACTAGTGCACACTTTGTACGAGCTATATCTATTTTAACTAGTGCACAGTTTGTATGAGCCATACCTATTTTAACTCGTACACACTTTGTATGAGCCATATCTATTTTAACTAGTGCACAGTTTGTATGAGCCATATCTATTTTAACTCGTACACACTTTGTATGAGCCATATCTATTTTAACCAGTGCACACTTTGTATGAGCCATATCTATTTTAACTTGCACACAAGCTATATCTATATAACTTGTGTTATATTTATTTCAATGTGTACATATTTATAATCTAATTTAATTCATAATCAAAGAGCATCTATTTCTAGTGCTTACAACTCTTTAAGTTTATAATTTTTTCTAATTTATGATGAACATTCATCGAATTCATTTTAATATAATTAAACAATGTAACTACAAAATGCACACGAGTCAATTCAATGAAGTGTTTTAACTGCCAAATCCGCCTGGGCCAATTTAATCAGTTATTGTAACTATTAAATCTATCTGAATCCAAGTAAGCAAGTAATGTGACTACTAAATTAATTTAATTTTAATAAGTCAGTTAATGTAATTAGCAATCATTTTAACTCTGCTTAATTTTTAAAATGTAATATAAAATCAATCTAATTAATCAAGTAATATAACGAAGCAATCATTTTAAATCTGTTTAATTTGGCAATATCATATGAAATCAATCTAATTAATTAAGTAATGTGACTATCAACTCAATTTCAATCTACTGAATTAAATGTATCAAATGTATCTGGATACAATTAGTCAAATAGTGGAATTATAAAATAGATGTTGTTCAAACAAACCAAGCAAGCAATTTAACTCTAATTATTCGTGTAGCAATCAATTTAACTCTGAAATAAAATTTCAATTAAAGTAATTAAGTAAATTAACGCAACAATCAAATCAATATACGTACATACAATAATTTAAGCATACTTAATTAAATGTAACTTTGAATGCTGTTTAATCAAATAATGTAAAGGTCGCATTTTAACTCTCATTAATCAGGCAGTATTCATTTAACATTTTTTTTATTTCCAGAACAACAAAAATGTACGCTAACAAATATAATTAACTTTTCTTAATTATGTAAAGTTACTCTCAATCCCGTTTAAACTTAAATATCAAGATGTATATTTCTCAAATCACTTAGTCTACTACTTAAATATCAAGATGTATATTTCTCAAATCACTTAGTCTACTACTTAAATATCAAGATGTATATTTCTCAAATCACTTAGCCTTCTATTTAAATATCAAGATGTATATTTCTCAAATCACTTAGTCTACTACTTAAATATCAAGATGTATATTTCTCAAATCACTTAGTCTAATACTTAAATATCAAGATGTATATTTCTCAAATCACTTAGCCTTCTACTTAAATATCAAGATGTATATTTCTCAAATCACTTAGTCTACTACTTAAATATCAAGATGTATATTTCTCAAATCACTTAGTCTACTACTTAAATATCAAGATGTATATTTCTCAAATCACTTAGTCTACTATATTATCTCTTTCGAGCTAAGTGATGAAATATATAATATAATTAGAGCCTAATCAATCAAGTTATTTAACTGTGCTATGTCAGTGATGAAATATATAATATAATTAGAGCCTAATCAATCAAGTTATTTAACTGTGCTATGTCAGTGATGAAATATATCAATCAAGTAATGCCAGTGGATATAACCACTCATGTAATATAACTATAAAGTACATTTAACAATAAATATTAACTACTATAGCTATTAAATTCACAATCTATTTATTCAATTGGGTGGAAACATATTTAAATAGATTTTCAAGTACTGTAACTATTCAAATAATTCAATCTTCGTCATCAGTTAATGAAAACAATCTGCGTCTTAGGAATCAAGTACATTATCATAGAACTTTAAAATCCATATGAATAGAAATGATATAGTAATTTAAGAAATAAAACCTCTCAAAACTAATTAATCAAATAATGAAGTGCTCAAATATATGAGTGTAATTGATCAAATAATGTAATGGTTAAATCCATTTCATCATATTGAATAAAGGTACATGTCTTTCAAGAAAAGTTGAGCCTAATTAATATTTTTCAATATAAATATTACATTCTTTGCAGCTAAGTAATTAAATATTTTAAAACTCAGATCCATTTAAGCCTAATTAATTAAGTGTCGTAACTGTTAAATCTATATGAAGCAATCATTATTGACATGTCACATAAATTCACTCGGTGTCACTTCACAGGCACCCATATAATATGCCAATAAATTTATAAATAGAACTAAAGTTTCTTAGTTACAGTTATATTTATGTCAATAAACTTATAAATAGAACTAAAGTTTCTTAGTTAGTTATATTTATGCCAATAAATTTATAAATAGAACTAAAGTTTCTTAGTGTTATATTTATGCCAATAAATTTATAAATAGAACTAAAGTTTCTTAATAACTTATGCCAATAAATTTATAAATAGAACTAAACTTTCCTAGTTACTGTTATATTTATGCCAATAAACTTATAAATAAAATTAAACTTTCCTAGTTACTGTTATATTTATTGGTAACTGATGGACGAAACAAACGAAATGTGTGCATTTTTAGAAATCTGTAAATTCAGATCAAAGGAGACGTGTGTTAAAGCACGTTTTATTAAATATTCCGAACACAACATAATATTAAAAAATTGCATGGCTGCAGTGTACTACACATTGAGTAGTAAATCACCAAATACACTATAATGTTAATACACTAAATGAATACAGTAAATTAGTGCTACATTATCAAACACACGATGTTGGTATAGTGTATGAATGCTATAAATGAGTGTTATATCATCAAACAATGTTAATACACTGTATGAATGTAGTAATTGGGTGCTACATCATCCAACACCTAAACAATGTTAGTACACTGTATGAATGCTGTAAATGGGTGATAGATCCTCAAACAATATTAATACACTGTATCAATGTAGTAAATGGGTGTTACATCATCAAACAATATTAATATACTGTATGAATGCTGTAAATGGGTGCTACATATTCAAACAATATTAATACATTGTATCAATGTAGTAAATGGGTGCTACATATTCAAACAATATTAATACACTGTATCAATGTAGTAAATGGGTGCTACATATTCAAACAATATTAATACACTGTATCAATGTAGTAAATGGGTGCTACATATTCAAACAATATTAATACACTGTATCAATGTAGTAAATGGGTATTACATCTTCAAACAATATTAATACACTGTATCAATGTAGTAAATGGGTGCTACATCATCACAAACAAAATGTTAATAATGTTAATGTGAATTTGTATGAATGCAGTAAACTAAAGCATTATGAATACTATAATCTTCAAATACAAGGATATATTTACACAATACATGTGTGAGTAAGCTATAGCATTGTGAGTACTAAATTACCAAAAAGAAAAAGATAATATATATATATGAATATAGTAAACTAAAGCATTATGAGTCCTCAAATATCTAACACAAGAATAATGACCACTAACTCTAAAAGCTCAATAAAATGTTTTTATTTTCAGTGTAATATACGCAGCACACTGTTATTATTATTATTAACTAGGGGAATGATTGTATTGTGTATTGGCGTCCATGGCCTCAGGGTCCGGGATGGTGCCACTCGGTGTTTTCCGCCGCGCCATGTGACAGCCGGCAAGTTGCCCTGGGGGTGAAAGCCCTCTCAAGAGGCTACAGATTGTTTTCCTGCTTTTGTTTAGACTGAGACTGGCCTGTTGCTGCGAACAGCTTTCTGCTCATCATGGGTATTAAGAAAGAAGGAGAGAAAAAAAAAAAAAGAAAAAGTGTAAGCAAACGGAAAGGCGAATGTACCTCTTTCTAGTTCTCTTTGTCTCCTACAATGTTGTGTTTATCTTTGTATATTGTTTTTTTTATTATTTATAAGTCATTTCTTTCTTTCTTTCTTTCTTTCTTTCTTTCTTTCTTTCTTTCTTTCTTTCTTTCTTTCTTTCTTTCTTTCTTTCCTTCTTTCTTTCTTTCTTTTCATCTCTTCCTTCTTTGTTTCTGTTCTCTCATTAATTTCTTCCATATTCTTATATATTAATATTTTTAATATTTAATTTTTGTATCATGCAAACTAGCAATATAGAGATAAATGACGCTAACACGAGTTTCGGAAGGGTTACCTGTCTTGGAAATTGGCTCTTTCTGGTAACTAATGATTGAATTTGAATGAATTATCTCAAAATTAACCTATAGCATGTTTCATAATTTCATATCCGAGAACAAGTAAGAACGTGTGGTGAAGAATCTGGTATATATATGGTAGACTTACATTTGCTATGTAAGTTGTTTATATTTTTTAAATGTCAGTTTTGGTTATTTCTGGTCTTTGACGAGTCATGAAAGATTATTGTTCGACACAAAAAATTCCTTCATTTTGTAAACTTACATAATTAAACACACACACACACACACACACACACACACAAACGCACGCACGCACGCACGCACGCGCACACACACGTAGCATTTGCCTACTATTTAAAACAATCGCTGTTAATAACGCAAATAGTAATTAATTGTTTGTGATAGAAATAAATTATTATTTTTCATATGCCATTAAAAAATTATCTAAATATTTTTTTCTTTAATCTTTCAACAGTTTTTTCTTTGTTAATAGTATTTCTTTTATCATCGTTTTCCCTACATTAATATAAAAACATACTATGGTTTCAGTTTTGACTGGACAATACGTTAATCAATTTAGAATTAATGCTGAAACGAAATGCCTAAGAATATATTTATCTACAAACGGATTTATTTTGATAAAATCATTTTATTGATTGTTTAATGAATAAGTGTCCATCACTTAATGAGAAACAAAACTGAAACGCCTCTTTGTGTGTGAAGACTTTGCTAGATGTGTTACGACGGCATCCCATCCCAACCTGGAGTAGCAGTCGTCGAGAGCAATTGTACAAGCTATCTGTGGTTGAGCTTATTTACTTTTGTCTTCTGGAAAGGATTCTGAACAAACTATCTGTGGTTGAGCTTATTTACTTTTGTCTTCTGTAGAGGATTCTGTTCATTGCCGCCATTGCCAAGACCCACAACTGCAGTTTGTTTTTGCCGCTTTGCCAAGACCCACAACTGTAATTTATTTTTATCGCATTGCCATGACCCACAGCTGTGGTGTTTCTATTTGTCACAATTTCCAAAATGACAACGGCTTACTTTTGCTCACATTGCCAAGACTCGCGATGCACGAGTACAGCTAGAAGACGTAGTAACTTTCGACTCAGACGTAATCTGTGCATTGTAGAAAGAGTGTCTTTGAATGTTTCAGGTACCCTGTCATGGTTTGACTCAGACGTAATCTGTGCATTTTAGAAAGAGTGTCTTTGAACGTTTCAGGTACCCTGTCATGGTTTGACCCAGAGTAATCTGTGCATTGTAGAAAGAGTGTCTTTGAACGTTTCAGGTACCCTGTCATGGTTTGACTCAGACGTAATCTGTGCATTGTAGAAAGAGTGTCTTTGAACGTTTCAGGTACCCTGTCATGGTTTGACTCGAGTATCCCGTGCAAGATGACAGCTGATTGCTCGTGCAAGGCCTCGAAAATTTTCTAATTGTGTAGGAATCAGCTAAACAAATAAACAAAAACGCATACAAGAGGCAAGAAAGCCCCAGAATTCTGTTACCATTGTCTCATTTACCTATTTTCATTTTCTTTCTAGGGTTGGTACGTGTAGAGCTGTATTATATTTATTAATAATTTGACTAACTTCATAGAACGAGCATACTGATTTGCAAAAGACCAGTTAAACATTGTAGGACTTGGTAATTAGTTATCACTGGTCAGTGTGCGCAATGAATTGAGTGTATTCATTATTCGCCATTATACTGATTTAGTAACAGTTTGCAAAATGTATCAATCCGCCAGTTAATGTTGCTTTTGTGTTCATTTGCAAGATGTATCAA